>OZ014487.1:15865665-16277065 GCA_963965965.1 Trididemnum nubilum
AAAAAGCAATGATTCAATAATGGAATGTGGGTAAGGAAAGGGAGAGAACAAAATTTCAAACCATTTCCCAATGAAAGCTCTTTCCTCCAAAAAAAAGAAAAGCAAGAAACAGTGAGGTTGTTTTAGTTCAACAGAAGGGGCTTCGTTGCAGTAGCCAGACCAGTAATACCAATCCATCAGTCCAAAAATAAAACTCAATCAAACGGAGATGTTTGAAGAGTAAGGCACCGAAACAATTTTTGGAAGATACTTGTCTTAAAATACCACAAGAGCCAAACTTGACCTGTGTCCTATATGCCCTTTCATCAAGCATTTGTCAATGCAAAAACATAAGCTTTATCTTAAAATATTGGATTATACAGTAGTCAATAATTACGGTATATTCCAAACCTATTCGCACTTATGGAAAAACGCCTTATATTGCCTTCCAAGAACCTAATGAACTGTTGGTCCCGGTCTAAGCTGATAGTAAAATCGCGAGCAAACATACGCATTTTAGTTTATTTCATACCGACAACACTCGCTTAAGATTAACTATAAGAACACACTCTCGCGCTCACAATTTTACGCCTAATGTAGTAGAATGAGCCTAAATTGAACGACTAATTCTTACATAGAGGCCTACCAAATACTGAAAATTAAGTTGCTGTCGTTATTAACGTCATCATTTAATGTGGTAATTTCGTTGATCTGTTTGATCGAGACCACCTCATTGTCTTTAGTGTTCTCATAACACCCAAAATAAACGCTATTAATCCCTAATAGTGTCTATTGAGAAGTTCAAACTAAAAATAATCAAGAATTTTTAAAATATTGCCAGTGTAGAACGTGGTTTCAAACAAAATCCGTGTTATCAATGCTAGAATAGTGTGATCTTGCTGCAACTTGAATTTAACAAGCCTTAGTTTTTTGTGCAGTACATCATATGAATAATGGTCTCAAAGTTTTAAAACATTTTCAATGTGCGCGATTGCAAAAATCCCATCAATTTTGTTCTTTAGCTACGTTTCTGCATCTGTCTTCAGTTTAGACGCTATCGTGCGCCTTTTTATGATGAAAGAGGACTGAAGGCAAAATCAATGGGGTATCTAAAGTTAGGGTAATCGTATTGGATTAGATTTGGCGTAATTGACTACATCCTTCTTGAGCCAGCCGTTTCAGGGATGCTTTACTTCAAACCCTACGTAGGAACCTTATTAATTAAAATTTTATTGGTAACCCTGACGTTTCAATGCAGTAGCATAGCCCATAGAGGCCTATATTAACCTCTATATAAGTTAAAAGGTTTTTGTGGTTTAGTCTAACTGTGGCGTTGCCTTAGGATAGAACTAAAATGGCGTCGCAGATGCTATCATCGTCAGCTACGGCTGCCAATAAAAATAATGACCAGAGATGCCATAGGTTATATTTAAAGTAAAATATTTTTGGCACGGCTGGGTGAAGGAGGATAAAGTCAACACCGATCTAATCAAATACGTTTGCTCTAAGTTTACCTAGCCTCAGTGAATTTACTTCAGTCCTCGTTTAAAAATGCCATGGGTTTTATAATGTGACATTTCGGAATAATGCTTTCACTCCAACCAAGCTTTATGCGTTTACCTGTTCCAAAATTATTTGCAAGCAGACAAAATTTTATTAAAATTTTTGCAAAGGTGCACTCATTGCGATGAACTCTAAAATTAATGAAGTTGATAAAAGTCGCATAATTCACATTAGCAAAAGACTCAAAGAACGTAAAGGGCTCAAAGCACTTAACGAAAAACTTAATAACGGAAAGAGCATTTTGAATATTCGTAATACGTAGACTTATTAATTTATCACAGTTTTTAAGAATTTAGACTTTTTTTGAAATGTTCTGGGTTGTTTTGAGTCTGTGCTATAATTCAATGCAGTTTTTGTGGTGTGATATGGCCCATAAAAATTTACTGAATAATTTTCTATTTATCACTTTAAATAACGAAGCCTATATACTTCGTTATTTAAAGTAATATATAGAAAATTATTCAGTAAATGTTTGTAATTTTTTTAGTAAACTTTTACTGTGATTTTTATAGTTGTATTTTGCTCTGATTTTACTTTGTATATCATCGAGCACTGTTTTAGAAGATTGACTATCAACAATTTTCTAACATATGACTCACATTAAAAAGACAAGCTAATACGCAAAATCTAGATCGCTTGTAAAGACAACGTCACTGCAACATGACGTCATTTTTGCCCAAATCGACCATCACGTTACTTAATGATTGATAACGCCATCAACTTAAAATGATTTTTTTCAAAAACAATACTGTAAAGCCGTATTTAGTGGTGCAATGACTTTTGCAGTAAGAGAAAGAAATCAGTTTGAGGATACCAAAGTTAATTGCCATTGTTTTTGTTTTCAGTGGACTCCCGAGAAACGTTTTTGGGCAGTTTTTACCCCTGCCGTCTTCAAATAAATAAGAGCAATTTTTTCCGAGCTTCCCTCTAAATTAGTTACTGACAGGGAGATAGCCGAACCAACAGTAACTGTTTTAATTTATGTGTTCAGTGTACTGCAAGAATGTTTTTAACAAATTTTACCCTTGCCGTTTTTCAGGTAAAAAGGTCAGTTTTTGTGCCCCCCCCCCTCTAAATTCGTTACTGTCATCAAGGGGTTAGCCGAACCTAAAGTTACTGTCTTCATCATTTTTGCGTTCAGTGGACTCCAACGGACGTTTTTGAGCAATTTTTATCCATGCCGTCTTTGGGGTAAATAAAGGCATTTTTTGAGCCTCCCCCCTAAATTCGTTACTGTCAAGGGGTTAGCCGAACCTAAAGTTACTGTCTTCGCCATTTTTGTGTTCAGTGGACTCCAACGGACGTTTTTGAGCAATTTTTATCCATGCCGTCTTTGGGGTAAATAAAGGCCATTTTTGCCCCCCCTAAATTCGTTACTGTCGGGGGTTAGCCGAACCTAAAGTTACTGTCTTCGCCATTTCATTGTTCAGTGGACCCCAGAGAACGATTTTAAGCAATTTTTATCCATGCCGTTTTTGGGGTAAATAAAGGCCATTTTGACCCCCCATAAATTGTGGATTTGGGGGGTCTTAGCCGAACTTTTGACTTGCCAGTAAAACATTTTCTTAAAAGGTGAGTAAAGACGTGTATTTTAGGCGCATCAAACCTTCCGCCGTCTTTGGGGTAAATAAACCTTCTGGGCTGCCGGTCTAATAGGCAGGTTGCACATAGCTTTATCGATCTATGGCACAATGTTTAGCTTTTCTTGGCAATATAACTATTTGAACACTTCACTTCTGATTCAATAACTTATTTATGCATCAACTCTTAAACTTATCTCAAAATTGATGTCCCAGTTTATTGATAAGGCTTGGTGTAAGATGGTCATACCGAATTTCTGTTTAAAATCAACTACAAATGTGCTTGTACACTCATGATTTCACCCACAAGTCAAGTCAAGTCAAGTCATTTTTTATTTTTGTCTGTATCCGAAATAATACGGTAACAGAATTCACATAATCAACAATAAACGATAATAATAAACAGGCTCATATACCTCTTAGAGTCAGTTGTCACGACAAGGAAGCTGCGAAAAGACCTTTATCGGTCATCGAGTCAAGCAGCCACCCAGATGCCAACATATTACAATTTTTGATAGTAAATAGAGGTAATAAGAAATACATGAGAAAGAGTGTGAGTTATATTATTGAAATAATTCCGCAAATTCGGTTGAAATCCTAAATTTTAAGACTCATATGTGTAAAAGTGTAAAATGGGCTGAATAAGAGTACACTTTTACATAAACAACATTACAATCGCAATTTATAATAAATTGAATTTTATGTGTGAAATACATAAAACTTTCAATAGAAACATCTCACTTTTTCTTTTATGTCGAATGCGGCCTGTTACACCAGGCAAAAGTAGCATCTTGCATTGCTTGCAGATTGTTCTTTTAATATGAGGACTCCTAAAATTAAACTTGGGTTAATGACTAAACTTAGCAGGCAACGTGGCAGAGAAGGTAAAGGTGTCGTTTTTACGATAACCATGATCTGGGTTCAACCCCTACCCTGGTCATGTTGTTGTGTCCTTGAATAAGATGCTTTACAATGCTTATCTCTGCTTGGCGGCTTTGAACAAGCAGCAAATTCAATGGACAACAATTTGAAAAAATCCACAAGGAACTTTGGATAACTGGAAAACTCCTAAGCAGGTGTGAATTTCTCCAACCACGAAGTAGTCAATTGCAATGAAAAGTGTGTGAATAGTCCAATATTTAGTGGTAGATGCTGTTCAGTGGAAAAGGAGGATAAATATGCACTACAACAACATTGTTTTCCAGCAAATATTATTTAGATAGGCCTATGCGAAAAATGCTCACATCAGAATAACTGTAATGAAAGAGTTTGCAAATTCTTCATTTTGCAACATTACAACAATCATTATCATGAAATTTTGCTTCTTTGCATGTGAATTCATATGCCCTCTCTTCCGAACTTGGTAGTCCCACAAGAACAAAAGAACTGGAAAGGTCAATAAGTATGTTTACGTAAATGATTGTTAATTTGCAACGAAGTCAACAAACAATTCCAGCACGTTTTGCCATTGCTATGCCACTCCAAAAAGACTTCATGACAAAACTACTGCTGAAGTAAGAATGGAGCTGCAAATAACGTCGCTGGAATGAGTACGACACAAATCAAAATAAGTAGCTAGACTTAAATCTGCAAAATAATACAGGCCTGCTGTACACATTTATTTAAAAACAAACCAAATCTTTCATTATACTCGCAGTAATACGCCCAAGCATGTAACGAGTTGGGGGGACCCATCTCCGTGTCATTGCGCCTGCAGGCAACACAGCTCCTTTCAAAGATATGTGGCAGCAGGAGCCGTTGGCAACACTGTGTTAGATTTGACCTGCCCCAGATTTGAACCACAGACCTCCCGCCAGAGACAAACACGTTATCGCTCGACCAACTAATCAAACTAAATTCAAATTAGCCAAGATTACAATTGAGTTTATAGAAACAAATTTTTTCTAAATTTCTAAAATCTAAGTGTCGCAACAGAAGAATTGTTTAGGAAGAACACAAGAAACAACAGATTTTAAGCTTATTTATCTCCTATCATAATGTACAAGTATGCGTGCATGTGTGCATGTACTTTACATATCAACACGCTATGGCAAATACGTTGCAAAATCTATACACCTTCCTTTCAAGTAAGGTATCAATCATAGATGGGCAAGTTAATGCAAACCGTTAGCTTCGTTAACCACTAGTCCGTTAACAAACTTCACACCTCCGTTAACGTTAATCCGTTATTTTCAACTTTAATTAACGGAAGTTAATAAAGTCCGTTAATCCGTTAACATTTTGCGTGTAATTTACATTTCGTTTTATTCACTCGCTTCTAGAACACGTATTGACGCTGTTGAGCTGATTTTAAGGAAATATTTATAGCTATGGTGGTCTTTTTGTGTTTTGAAAGTTACATTTTACAGTCTAATCTAATTTCAACATAAAAACAAGTTCAAATGCACAACAAAGCTGCAAGATATTAACGATAAAAACCTTAACGGAAGTTAACAGAACTTAACGGAAGTTGCTTTAATCCGTTAACAGCACTTAACGGAAGTTAATTTAGTCCGTTAACATGAAAAAACTTTTTAACGGATTAACGAGTTACTGAAAAAGTTAGCTTCGTTATTAACGGATTAACGATTAACGGACTAGTGCCCATCTATGGTATCAATTATGAAAGCAATATCCAAGAGGTCCAAATCTGCAAGGAAATTTGAGGAAACTTTGCAACATTTTGGTCTTCAAAAAAACAGTGTACCATAGCAAGCTTTCAGCTACCTCACCTACTACTGAGCGTGTAAACCTTACTCATGCATGCAAAACCAGACAATTTTTATCAGACCTAAAACGTCACTATACACAACTGTAGGAGTGGAGGGCCAAACAACTTGTATTTAAAACATCAAGTCAAAATCATGCAATAAACAAAGGTCACAGAACAAAGAAATTTCATATTAATCTTTTTAGTCTCGTAACAACCAAAGGCAGCAATCAATTCTTTACCATCATTTCATCATAGTTTCAAATTAATAAATACGGTAACTGCAGCAAATAAAGCCATGCAGGTAATAAGGCGTTCATGTCAGACCTCGTTTGTAGAATGGATTTAAAACTTGACTTCGTATCCTGTCAAAAGCTATTGTGATTACTACAAAATTGTGGTTAATTAATTTTGCTAGGTCTTGCATAGTTGGGGGTAGATGAGATTGAAGTTTTTAAATCTTCAATTTGAGAATTTTTATTATTTAAGATATATTCTGCTGACTGCTCATTGCTAGAGTTGTAACTTTTTATGAGCATTTTTGATGTTGGAAGAAAGTGAAAAAACTGTAGATGCAGATCACAACTTGTTTTTTCCTTTTAATAGTTTCTACTTATCTAGAATTGTTTAATTGCCTAAGTCTATGCAGTGTTAGTAATAAGGCCCACCTTTAATCCCACTGCTTTGACATAGATATTATACGCTCAGTCATTTAGTGGTGTAAAAAAGAATAAACTGGCACTTAAAATGTGAGAAACAGGTCTTAGGAGCATTAACAGTACCAAGCAGGCAATCATTTTCTTTAAAAAGAGCCAAATTTTTGTGCAAAATGCAATAATTGCGAAGGTGCTATTGAGTAACAAGAACTGTTTTTTTCTGCATAACCTTCCAGGAAAATGTGAAGTATTTGACTAAATAACATGGTGCAAGTGGTAACTTTATTAGTATTTTACTCCATTATTAAAACATAAAACATTTCGATACACTTTCGTACTGGGCTTTATTAGCTGCATATGAAGGTAATAAGACCCACCCACTAAATTTTTTTATTTGAATTTTTCTTCAAATAGAGCTTTACTGCAAAGACTGGAAATTTGTTAAATTGCAGTTATGAGGTTGCTCTATTTACCAGCCAAAAATGGATTAAATATATTGTTTGATTAAAGAGTAATGCAAGTAACAAAATAAGCAGACTTTATTTGCTGCAGGTACCTTATGTAACAAAACTTTAGGAACAAATTCATCATTTAGTCTGGACTGAACCTAATAGCAGATAGGCAACAAGTAACACACAAAACACCCAATAAATGAAACAGATGAAACTGTGCACCTTGCTGTGTGCTAAAGCAGCTAATGACTATTTAACTTAAGAAATGTATCATCTATCGAAGATTCGCAAACAAACAAGCTCAAACAATGGATAGAAATCAACCTGGGTTCAAAACCACTATGCTTCGACAAAATTTTAGGAAAGTAACCATTTTAGGACAAATTAGTAACAGCCTAACTAATAAACCTTTTCTCCACATCAACAGGGGCAAAACAAGTACGTAACTATAAAGATTTGTGCCTGGGGGGAAAAGCTTCCAGGGGTCCACTATTTGACGACACAAGTTGAAAAAATTGGGCTCCACTAAGAACTTGGTAATTTGTTTCATCCATATTAGGTGATGACCAATCAAGGTTTCGTTGTGGGCCAACGTCTGGGGGAGGAGTGGCAGAGGTGGCATTTTACGAACAATGCTGGCTTTAGTAATTCGGCATGAAGAAGTAATAATCAATGTCGCATCTAAAATTAGCTACAAAGTTTTAAAGACCAAAACATTGAAAATGAATGAAGAACATAAATTTGAAATTTTAGTAATTGCTTTTTTTTGTTTTTGTAATGAAACAATAGATCGCAAAATATAAAGCCCATTTTGCACCAGAGCAAAGCGTAGCAATTTTTTTCCTTGACAGCTAATCACAGCAAGTCAAGTGCAGCGCGGTGCAAGTACTGCAGCAAAAAGAACAATTTTCACCAAGCTTCGCTTCAATTGTAGAATGGGTTTTAGGCAACATCTGCATCTTTATTCTTCAAACCAAAAAATTGCCTAGAGTGAAACTTTTCTTACTGCAAAAACCGCTGTGCTTTTTTGCCATGTTATGCAGTAAATGTGCTGATATCACTTTGATTAAATGTAAGAAGAAAAAAAACAAAAAATACAGGTTTTGTTTTTTCTCTTAATCTACACTTTTTTTTTCTTTCTTGCGCTGCTCTTTAGTGCTTTTTCTCTTAGTTTGTAAATTTTCAAGGAAATAGTAACTTCAAAAAATAACAAGGTTTTCATAATCGCAACTCTGTTATTGCAAAAACAAGCTTATCTATCCTTTAAATAAAGAATGCGCATTAACAGTTGCCCAATTCCCTGCAACACCACTAAATTTTTCTCATAGGTTCTGAACCATTCACAAAAATGACTCATTTGGTCGAAAAATCGGCAAATTTCGCCGAAAAGCGGAAAAGTTGCATCACTGCTAAAAAGAAAAGTATTTAGCCCATTTAAATTATCATCTCTAAAATGTTAGAGCATTAAGTGATGCAAAACCACCCTAAATTATGCCTAAAATAAATTCTAGCTGAGATCTAAATCTTGTGAATTGCATAGGCAAATGGCTTATGATAATACATGAATTCGTGGTCAATTCATTATTTTGACTTTTAACTTATGTTACAAGAAAGTATAAAAAATTAACAAACAAAAAAATTTGAAGTGTTTGAGATTACTGAAATAATATTGCAAAAAATACTAGTGATGATTCCCTGTTGTGACATCATTAATCCAAATCTAGCATTCCAGTGAAAACAAAATGGAGAAAAAAATCAACAAACAACATAACAAACCATTAATTAATATGACAATGTATGTCACGATAATGCATCGAGACTTTGAATTCCCACCAGTAAACAAAGTATTAACTGCCAACATATGGTACAGCAGCGCAGCAGCATTTTAAGTTCCTTTTGGATGAGGAAGGGAGCCAATTTCAGAAATTTTTGGTCATTTAATAGATTTCATTGCTTTGCATGCTGCAAATCAAGGTTATCGATTATTCATCTTTTGGTCTTTTCAGTAGGACATGCAAGAAGGGATACAAGATTTATTTTTGTCCACGAGTAGTTTTTTATGCTTAAATTTGCAAGTTTTGAACTGCTAAAAAACAATAAATCAAAAATTTTATCAAAAACAGTTCAAAAATTGAATTTTTCTTGAAATATAGGTTAAAAAATTCATTGAATTAAGTACTGCAATATCTTTTACTCCGTAAAAAAAGGAAAGGCTTGGCACAAACATTTTATAATAAAATCTAAAAAACCTAATCGTAACCTATAAAGGTGAATTTACACAGTATCCATTTTTTGTCCGTTTTTGCTTCTTCGTGAAAAAGTATGCGCTTTTTCATCCACATTTTTATAAGTCCATATCCGCACTAAGTAGACTGTTATATATAGATTAAAATTTAGTTCAAAAATTTTCTGTATGAACGATAAGAGCTATATTTCAAAATAGAGCTGTACCTCTTTACAAAAAATTTTTTTCAGAAAACTTTTGTCCAGTATGTGACATTCTGGTTGGTGCGGATATGGACATCTAAAAATGAGAATAAAAAAGCGCATACTTTTTCAACAAAAAGCAAAAACGTAAAAAAATGGACAAAACCGGACGAAAAACAGATACTGTGTAAATCCACCTTAACCATATTAATTACATTAAAAATTACCGAGAATGAGTGAAGTCACAAGTCACTTCAGAAAAAAATTCTTTTATTTGGAAATTACCGCCAACATCGCTGCATGTAATTTGCAGTTGTGATCCTCTCCAACAAAAAATCTTGACTACACCTTTGAGTGTAATGGAATCATTTTTGATTATAATATATACAGTAGGGTGCATCGTTTGCCCCCGACTTTTCGCTATCAAGCCTACCTTTTTGTCAGTTGTGAGGTTAAGTAAGAAAAGGATATGTGTAAAATATTTTTCTGATCAGACCACATTTAACCCTTTACCCGGCTGTTGATTTTTGACACTTTACTCAAAATTTCATCTTTGTTGACACTAGATGGCGTACTTTGGTAAATGTGACATTTAGTTGTGTTCAAAAAGTTTGCCTATGTGGTTTTAAACAAACTCAAAAAAGAAATTTCAAAATTGGTGGAGTATAAGCTCAAATATGAAGAGTTTTGTTCTGTTATCCGGCTCTATGCTGCCTCCTGTGATAAAACTTGAAAAGCTTTAACTTATAAGAGCTATTTAATTTCTTGCTGTGTTCAACCAAAGTTTGTGTTTACACCCCCATTTTCAATGGTGGAGAATCCATTGCTGCAGTTTATTTGAGTGAATTTGGATTTTGAATTGAACCCCCATTTTCAAAGGTGGCACATTAAGCTGTCTTGGAACTCGAAGGTTTGCAAATTTTGAGCAAACTGCAATTCAAATGCCAGTGCCCAGCAGGCCTATTAAATTTGAATTTTTTTTCCATCTTGCGTGGATAGTCTTAGAAGTAAGATCTAAATTACATAGGCATTTTCATGAAACAATTGACATGAACTTCAGGTATAACACACAAATCACATAATGACACCAACAATGCATATAACCCAAAATTTAGTTAATTGATGATACAGTTGCATGAAGATAGTATTGATTTGTCATTCAACTAACATTAACAACCAGATGAATAAGTCTTCCTAGTACACTGCTATTATACAACAAATGCTATAATTATTCTTTATTTCTTACTAGATTCATAAATGAATTTGGGCCAGTTTGATCTCAGTTGCAAAAATTTGGTACTCTTTGCAGCAACTGCAATGATTGCTCATTGTATTAATTTCAGTTGCATCAATTCCCACAGTAATCAAATACCATTGCATACTGAGGTAAGCTTCAATTTGAATTTTGTAAATGTTGGTATGCATCGTTGATAATGCATTCAGTGTTTAGTAGTTGTATTATAACATATGGAATGTATTTTCAATACTAAATCTTAACTCATGGGTGGAATTGTTTACATTTTGTTATTACTTAGGAAAGTGAACTACTCATTTCTGCGAGTGTCAAATGCGAAAAAATGCAGCTTACTATAACTGGCAAGAAACTGTAATTCTAGAGAAGTTTTTTTACTATGTTGGATCAGAAATTGTATGCTTGGTGTTTTTCACTAGCGCAAAATGCTGCAGAATCGTTTTGCCTACTACACCCTGAAAATTTAGACATGATTTTATTTTACGCTCAGTAAAATAAATCATTAGCTTAACACTGAAATTGTGAAATAAGTCCTTTCTTCAGAATAAACATCGTCTTTTAGTTTTTCAAATCTGATCAGCTCAGATAGAGTTTGAACTAGAAGTTCCTATTTTTTCCTAAGCATCAAACAAAAACTACAGTTGCTATTTGTGGTATATCACTGACAAATTGGCTCCACTGGCTTTATATTCACAGCATTTTGCACTAGTGAAAAACTCCAAGCATACAATTTCTGATCCAACATAGTAAAAAAAACTTCTCTAGAATCACAGTTTCTTGCCAGTTATAGTAAGCTGCATTTTTTCGCATTTGACACTAGCAGAAATGAGTTGTTTGCTTTCCTAAGTAATAACAAAATGTAAACAATTCCACCCATGAGTTAAGATTTAGTATTGAAAATACATTCCATATGTTATAATACAACTACTAAACACTGAATGCATTATCAACGATGCATACCAACATTTACAAAATTCAAATTGAAGCTTACCTCAGTATGCAATGGTATTTGATTACTGTGGGAATTGATGCAACTGAAATTAATACAATGAGCAATCATTGCAGTTGCTGAAAAGAGTACCAAATTTTTGCAACTGAGATCAAACTGGCCCAAATTCATTTATGAATCTAGTAAGAAATAAAGAATAATTATAGCATTTGTTGTATAATAGCAGTGTACTAGGAAGACTTATTCATCTGGTTGTTAATGTTAGTTGAATGACAAATCAATACTATCTTCATGCAACTGTATCATCAATTAACTAAATTTTGGGTTATATGCATTGTTGGTGTCATTATGTGATTTGTGTGTTATACCTGAAGTTCATGTCAATTGTTTCATGAAAATGCCTATGTAATTTAGATCTTACTTCTAAGACTATCCACGCAAGATGGAAAAAAATTCAAATTTAATAGGCCTGCTGGGCACTGGCATTTGAATTGCAGTTTGCTCAAAATTTGCAAACCTTCGAGTTCCAAGACAGCTTAATGTGCCACCTTTGAAAATGGGGGTTCAATTCAAAATCCAAATTCACTCAAATAAACTGCAGCAATGGATTCTCCACCATTGAAAATGGGGGTGTAAACACAAACTTTGGTTGAACACAGCAAGAAATTAAATAGCTCTTATAAGTTAAAGCTTTTCAAGTTTTATCACAGGAGGCAGCATAGAGCCGGATAACAGAACAAAACTCTTCATATTTGAGCTTATACTCCACCAATTTTGAAATTTCTTTTTTGAGTTTGTTTAAAACCACATAGGCAAACTTTTTGAACACAACTAAATGTCACATTTACCAAAGTACGCCATCTAGTGTCAACAAAGATGAAATTTTGAGTAAAGTGTCAAAAATCGACAGCCGGGTAAAGGGTTAAATGTGGTCTGATCAGAAAAATATTTTACACATATCCTTTTCTTACTTAACCTCACAACTGACAAAAAGGTAGGCTTGATAGTGAAAAGTCGGGGGCAAATGATGCACCCTAATATACAGGAGTCAATTTAATTAGAACTTACAGTCGAACAACATTTTTCAAAGCCAAAGTTAGCATAGTATTCATGTAATGTTTCACAAGTCCAACATTAGGTGGAGACATCGAGACAGCCAAATGAGCCGCCTAAAAATAATTTCATACATAATCTTTAACAAGAATTTAGTAGACTTCGTGGCTAGATTATAACAAAAAAAAGAATGTAACACTAGCTACTTCCAAATAAAAGACAACTGTAGCCTTCAAAACTACACCAGAACTAGATCAAGAAATTATGATACAATCTGACAATATGTCTATTCGATGTAATTGGCAATTACCATAGGCCTAGGCTACTGAACTCTACCTAGGGCAAAGGGTATGCATTTCAAATTCATTACAGACAATTAATACCCACAGTGCATAATCCAAGAATCTAAACAAGTAAACTGGCATTTTTTTTTTTTTATTAGGTTCAGGTTTGAGTTGGCAATGGCAGTGGTGTACTATGTCATAGACCAATCCAGTGTTCCCACTAAGCTGATTTTTTTCAGCAAATCAGCGATTTGTTGGAGCAAGGGCAAGTAATTTTTGACGATATAGTAAACATAGCTTTAGAAAATTTGACAAATTTGTGGAAATATGACATTACGTATACTTTAATACTGGATTGGTCTGAAATTTAGGGCACATAAACGTCTTTTTAGAGCTTTGGGCACAATTATTTTAAAAAAATTGGGCACTCGCCGATTAGCAATGAAGTTAGAGGGAACACAGGACCAATCTCTGATCTGGTATTGTGCCTAACATCTTAGATAGCACATTAAACTAGGCACGTGCATATCGCGTCACTGTCTGGCAATTTTTTGGTCGCCATTGCTGAACACGTTTTTTACGGCACTTTTCACAAGTGGTTTATTTTAAACTTGCTAAAAAGTATCTAAAAGTGCTTTAATTTCTACGAAAGTTGGTACTTAGGTAGACGAATATCTTCTTTGTCTGACGCTGTTTTTATTTGTAAATTTGTTCCTAAAAAGTGTAATTTTATTGAGTTTAAAAATAAGCAAAATGTTTACCATCGAAATAGTTTATGAAGATGCTCATGGACGATCTTCAAACTGCCACGGACTCGTAGAATATTCACTCAACTACGTTTCAACCAAATTTGAATAAAAAATAACGATGCGCACTATGTTAAATTTTACCTGCACGAAACCCACTTTTACAATTTCAACTTCAAACTTTAGCCGTAATCACGCTCCGTAACGACGCGCCAAACCGATAATACGTCATTAGCTAAAGCGCGTTTGCACTAAGTTTTTTACTGTTGAGCGCACTGAAGTATGAAGCGTGGTTTTGTCATTCTGATGCCGCAGTCAGGGACAGTGCTTAATTTATGGACTGGTTTTAAATTCAATGAGTTGTATGCACTACGAGGATTATACTACGAGGATTATACTTGTCTCGCGGCATTACGAAAATTGTCGCTTTGCATTGACTTCAATGGTAAAGCTTGAACCAAAATTTGTGATCGTTTTTTGGCCATAACTTTTTTATTTCTTAATCAATTTTTAAAATTTTTGCGTTGTTGAGCTTCTGTTTAAAAGTTCTTTCCAAAGAAGTTAAAATTAAAAAATTTGGACAAAAATAAAAATTTATTGTCACGTACCTACATTAAACTGAGAAAACATACATAATACAGTATGCCTACTTAGAACACAGTTTTACCAGTTTCTGAATAGGGCAAGTAGAAGTTTGAAGCAGCTGATATGACAACAAAACTCCGAAATAGGCTACGTACCTAAGTAGTTTAGTCTACAAAGAAGTTCAGACAACACTACAATAGGATAAAATAGTACAAACCTGATATAAAAAACTGAGTCGTTGAAACACATCTTTTTTCTGCAGATTTCTTTGACGTTTCAGCTTATTTTTTCCCATTTTAACCAATTTAGTGGCTAGCCTATAGACATAGTGCCATTTTAATAAATCTGAAATTTAGTGCCCGCCAAATAGGCTTAGTCAGTAGTACTGAATAGGTGGGTAGATGGGCTATAACCATTATCCAGTCAACTTCTTCACATAAACGTGTAAACTGCTACAAGTACTGCATTGATGTCGGTGAAAATTTTAACACTAAATAATTTGTTCCCGATATCATGAATTCTTTCAGCTTTGCAGGTTTTATCAAGTTTTTACTAGTTCTGAGTTTTCACAATTATGAATTAAAGTGGATTTTAGACTGTCTATTTACCTCTTAGTCTTATGCTGCATCGAAATGCTGTATGGCTTTTACAATGTAGACACTTCAGGTGTCGTTAAGAATAAGCCGTTGCTTTTAAACAGAAGCTCTGTGCCTCGTGTATGAGCACGTGTGCACTCTCTTTCTCTATGATCTAAGCTATTCCCCAAATCTAGCCCTAACCCTAATGAGTGCATGTATGCAAGGAGCGAGAGCGTGCACACACTCATACTGAATCCGGAGTCGCAGAGATTTAAAAAAAAAACGCATGGCTCAAACTTAATGACGTCTGACACTTCTTCCATAGAGTAGAGTGTTTTCTTTTGAAAAAAAGGAAAAAAAGCTTGGTTTGCCAGCTTTTCAATCATTCTTTTATTTTTTGTCAGCGTTATTTCACGTTAGTGTCTTTGCTTTTGTTAGTTCATGCTACCACTGCCTTGTCGCTAAGCTAGGCCCACTCATTTCTCTAGTGTTGTATAGCACTGGCATGTTTTGCAAGTCAAAGCTATTCTTGCTTGTTGTTACTCTTCAGCAGCCTCAAGTTTTTTGCCATTTTTTGTACATTCAGCATTGTTTTGCTTTATCGTGCCCCTCTGGCAGATATACTGGTGACTTCCAGCATTACCTCAGATCTTAAAGGGTTAACACATGCTACCGGTAGCCTATACTAGTAATATTCCTGTGTTATTATTATTTTGTATTGCAGGTTTCAATTGTTTCATTAATGGCAGTGGCTACTGTAACGTTACGTAACACTTCACTTGTAGATTAATATTATTTTATTTGTAAGATTTCAGCGGTGAGATATTTTTACGTGAATTTCGCCACTTGGCTCTTGCGATGTTCAGCGAAGCAACAAACAAGACTGAAAGTGCAAGAGCGTGTTGCATCAAAGAAGGCGAAAGTCTCAAGGGTAATTAACACTTTTTAGGAAGCATTAGGACTGTAGAACGCACTTGGACATGTTAGAACCCATCACAACAGACTGATACTTTTTTAGGACGCTATCAAAAATCAACTCAAATCTAGTTTATACTATTAAAAGTTCAATTGAAATTACGTTAAAATCAACTAAAATCTTGTTTTCAGTAACAAATTAGATGCTAATTCATGTGGTACGTATGCTAATAAATGCAGTACAGATACACATTAAAACACCTCCGTCCTAGAAAAAGTTTTAAAAGCTATCAAAATCAAAAAATACTAAAAGACAGAAAAGTAAGGAAAACATGGTTAGGGTTAACTCTAACTTAACCCTAACCTGCCTTTTAGCACGATTTTCGCCTTTTTCTACTTTTCCGCCTTTTTATAGTATTGTCCATAAAAATCATTCGAAATCTGGTTTGTTTCATTAAAATCATCACACTAAAGTAATGCGAAGTTTGAAGATAAATGCCTAATCACCATAATTTAATGCAAATTCTAAATAAATTTGTCCTGAAACATCTGCGTCCTAAGAAATGTTTCAAACTTTTTTGAGGACGATTTTTTTAACATTTTTTGGACACTGTACTTTTTTCAGGACGAAGATGTTTTAGAATGAATTTATTAAGAGCTAATATTGCGTATTCACATTCACAAAATGGGGAAATTTTACGGTGAAGTAGCTCATATGTCAACAAAATTCAAGTGCAGCAAAACTACTTTGTTAAAATAATCACCAAAACTTCATTTTTAAAAACAAAACTTTGCCCATTATATAAAGAATTAAAGCTGCTAAAACTAAACAATATTTATAAACCAGAAGTCTCGAAATTAATGCATAAATTTAAATCCAAATCACTCCCAATTTATTTCAATGAATATTTCGTTTCACCTTCTAAAGTGCACTCCTATTCTACCTACCAGAGTTGTTACTGGTGACAATTACTCTTCAACTCGCTTTGACAAATTAAACTCGCAAGGTTCAATTTGCAATGAAGGACCTAAAATTTGGAACGAATTACCAGCTGATATCAAAAATATTGCTTAAAAAAAACAAAAACATTTTCATCAAAAAAATTAAAGAATATCTCCATGTAAATCAAAAATAACCTATTAAACATTTAAACTTACGTTTTGTTTTTTTTGTCTTTAGGATGATTGGTCAATGGTCATTTATCTTCAAACTTCACATCACTTTAAATTGATGATTTTAAGAAAACAAACTAGATTTCGAATGATTTTGATTGCATACTTTTTCAAGAACGAAAATGTTTTGGGATAAATTTATTTAAAATTTGCATTGAATTACGATGATTAATCACTTACCTCAAACTTCACATCACTTTAGTTTGATGAATTTAAAGGAACAAACCAGATTTCAAATGATTTTGATAGCATTTAAAACCTTTTTTTAGGACGGAGGTGTTTAGTACGTACCTGCACTATACCGCATGAATTCATATCTAATTTTTTATTAGAAACTGCATTTTAGTTGATTTTATTGAATTTCAATTAAACTTTTGATTAAATAAACTAGATTTGAGTTGATTTTTGATAACGTCCTAAAAAAAGTATCGGTTTGCTAGGACAGCTAGTACAGGCTCTTGCACTTGTAGTCTCGTTGCTTCAATAAGCATCGCAAAAGCCAAGTGGTGAAATTCACGTAAAAATATCTCACCGCTGAAATGTTACAAATTACAGGTACATAATATTATCCTGCAAGTGAAATGTTACGTAATGTAACAGCAGCCACTGCCTTCATTACCGTAATCGCCTCTACAGTATTTCTGATTTTTAGTGGTGACTAGGATTGGATCCATTTATTTTGTTTTTAATTTTCAAATTCAAATCCATTGACTAACTACATTCAAACTTAAATTTATTGACTTTGAAACAACTACATTCAAATGTAATGACTTTGCTTAGTGCTGTTTGAAAAAAGGTAGTGGCTAAGGTTACGTGACCGTAATTTTCGTTTTTAGGAATTAAAAGTTACGTGAGAATTTTTCGCATTGATTCGATTTAAATACAGCACTTTGACGCATCGGATTCGAAGCCCTGATGGCGTAGTGGTTAGAGCGCTTGGCTGCAATGCCGAGGGTTGGGATATCGATACCCAGTGGACACGCTTTTTGAAAATAGCACTAGAGAGCTATTTTTGCTACATAATCGTTTTTTTATTCTCTAAAATCTTATTATTTGAGTTAGGGTTCGGGCAGCGATGCCAGGGTTAGGGTTAGGGTAGCCGAAAAACGAAAATTACGGTCACGTAACCTTAGCAACTGCCTTGAAAAAACTACTGGTACTGTACTGTACAATGTAATTCAACTTCACTGACTTTAAAAAAACTAAATTTAAATTCATTGACTTTGTGAAAGCTGATTTCTAACTTTACTTTAATTGGAAGGATGTAAAATTTACCGTAAATTCAAGGAAGTGAATTGGCGAATGGAACACTTGCAGTATTTTTTTTCCTTGCAAATGGATCATGCGCTTTGAAAAGCTGCTGCCACGTAAGGTTACCAGTGATCTCGTCACATGGTGATTTCGCCACAAAGTGAGGGTTAGGGCAAGACAGCTCTGGGGATAGTAGAATAGTTCAATAACTGCTGTTCTCAGTCAATGCTTTAATTTCAATACAATGGTAGTACAATACGATTAGCAGATAGGCCTATTCTGTCTTTTCTGTTTTCAAAATGCCGTCTGTCACATAATCATTTGTGACAAAATCACTTTGTGACGAAATCACTGGCAACCCCACATAATTGCTATCCTGCAGGCTGGCATCGCTGTCCCAAACGTAACTGTAATGCAAGGTTTTGAAGCAAAAAAAAAGACTGATCCGTGCATTTCCTTCCCCAATCCTGTGTACTTTGTCTCTTCTCCGTATTCTTCCATTCCACACATTCGTACCTCACTGCTCAGGCACGAATCGAACCCGGGTGCAATAGTTGGAAGCCAAGCGCTATAACCACCACACTATGCAGCTTGCAACAATACCTTGACAAAATGTCGCATTTAAATCAAATGTATGAAGAAGGCAATGGCTCCATTCACTAGGAAAAAAAATACCACAAATGTTCCATTCACCAACTCACTTCAAAATTCAAATCTGTAGTCAAGTCACAACTTCCAAATTCATACCTGTAAATCATAAAATTTGATAATTCAAACTTGGTACCTCATATTCAATAAACCAGACTACAGGTACGGTACACACCGTAGTCTAGCCTACTCCAAATTGTGATAACTTAGGTAGAAGTAGGATTACAAAAAACTAAGATTTTTGAGTGGTTCTTGCAAGTTTTGCCTAATAATTTTTCTAGCAGTTGAGGGAATCTATAAAATTAGGTAGGCTAGGCCCAACTCACCATATAAGACAATGCCGGTAGGCCTACCAAATTACAAACTCATAATTTATATCAAAAAAAATACTGGTAGGTACCGGTAAGCAACTAAACAGAAAAAGACAATAAAAGCACACAAACAACCTTCAGTGACAATTAGGCCTAGTTGCGTTCTGATTTAATTCTGAGTCTTTTAGACTAGGCTACTGATAGTTTATAAATCTCTACTCTGTACCGGTACTTTCACAGTGTGGTAAGTTTTGATTAGAGAAAATCAAACCAAATACCAGTAGGTTAAATGACTACCGTAATTAAGATGTAGCCTACTGGTAAGCTGTGTTCCCTCTAACTTTATGGCTAATCGGCGAGTGCCCAAATTTCTTTCAAACAATTGTGCCCAAAGCTATAAAAAGATGTTTATGTGCCCTAAATTTCGAACCAATCCTGTATTAAAGTATACCAAATGTCATATTTCCACAAATTTATCGAGTTTTCTAAAGCTATGTTTACATTGCCAAAAATTATTTGCCCTTGCTCCAACAAATAAAACAATCAAAGAACAAAACAAAAGAGAATAATGAAAAGAAAGCAAACAATCACCAATCACTAAGGTAAAAAAGAATATAAATCGTGAAAGTAGTATGTACAGGCCATTTGGTCAACAGACAACAGGTTGATAAGATATCGATGAACATTGTAAATTTACAAAAAAAAAATTTAAATTAGAAAGCAGTTAATGAAAAATTACCAATACCATTCCCAATAAATCAATTTCAATCAAGATTGTCAGCAGGTTGAAATGAGAGTAAGATCCAATCCAATTGAAATTCAAAATTGTTGGTTGAAATGTCAATGAAAAAAAACATTCAGAATTATATAAATTATCAAGTAAGTTTAAATATCCACACAGTATTAATGGTTAATATAAACATGAAAAACAAAATATTATGTTAGAATATGTTTGCTAAACAATAGTAAAAAGTAAGATACTACATATAGTTAGATTAATAACAGCAAACTATACACATTAATTCAGGATAATTTACTCAAAAAGATATTGAAAAAGCAAAGAGCAATAAACAAGCGCATGGCACATCTACAGAGCATACACATAATACCATTTTCTTTAAATTTGCAAGTTAATTAATGACAGTCATCCTTCTGGTACAGGGTATGCGAAAAACAAATTATTCTATATCAACTAACATTAAAATATGAAAATGTAGTAGAGTGTGATTTTAGACCAAAAATAAGTACCATACAGAGAAATTCCCATTAAGCCAAGCTAATTTAAATAAATAAATAAATCGGAAAAAACTGAAGAGCATTACAGAAATAGATTGCACATCTGTAAAACACACTAATAATAACATTTCCTTGTACAATTCTCAAAATATTAATGGCTAATTACAAACGAAACCCTGCTGCCTATTTCATATACTGATAAAATAACATAAATCCTGAAATCTGTGCATAAATCTTAGATGTATTTTGAAGTGAGTCAGTCGCTTGTGGGGGTTGCTGGGATTAGGCCGAAAGACACATCTGAGATGGAAACATCTTTGGAGGTTTTGCCTCTGTATCCTCTAAGGGCAACTAGGGATGATCTCAGCAGAGCAAATCTGATCCTAGTGCGTAAATGCCCAACTACATCTTGATAACGAGTCTTCTTCTTTATAACATGCAATTCAGCCAAACGATTTAAAAATCGTTTGCATTCCGGGGACATTCCACCACTAGTTAAAAAAACAAGAGGTGTAAAATTACCTTTTTCCACATTCAAAACTCTTCCATTATATTATCTTTTCTTCTCCGTTTCGTGTTCTTCATAGATTTGCTTGAGTGTTTTGTCTCTGTTTGATCCAACAAATCGCCGATTCGGTGAAAAAAATCAGCTTAGTGGGAACACTGCCGCTAAGACACTCATTGACTCAAATTCATTGACTCTGCAAAAACTGAATTCAAATTCATTGACTTTGCAAAAGTCGAATACAAATTCATCAATAACTCCTGAGCGAATTTAAATCCTAATTCAATCTAACCCTAGAGGTGACTGGTGATTATAAGCACACTGGCATATCGGTAAGACAACATTTCCTGTTTTAGATTTAAGACTTCTCTTGAAACATGCAGCAGAATAAAAAATGGAGAGCCTACTGGTACTAGGCCTACTGTATAGTTTTTGAATTACTGGTATATCACCGCATCAAATACAATACCAGTACAGTAGCCTATGAATCTTCTTTTGCTCAAATAATATTAATAATCTGAAACTGAAGTGTCCTATGTGATTGAGTCAAAAAATACTGATAGTGATAGGCTACTATTGTCAAGGTGCCGTATAGCCTACCACACAGTGCACATCACACTGCACTTGCACATCAAATCCCAAAATCAGAAATATCTTTTGCACCCATAGCCTATGGCCTGACTGCCAGATGATACAGTTGTCTGGTAGTCTAAAGTCAATGCTAAGGAGCTGATTTTTTTTGGAAGGCTTTATTTCACCAGAAATTTTTATCTAAGGTTTTACTAATTCTCACTCAAATCTAACCCAAACTCTAATGCTTACTCCAAAACTATTCCCAAATCGAACCCTAACCCAAACCCTAACCTAAACCCTTATCTTAACCTCTAAAAAAGCAAAAGAAACAAGCGCGGATGAATATTTCTCATTTTCGTTTTATTCTCTTTAACTTGAAAATTTTCGGTGAAATAGTCACTAACTTTTTTTTTCATAACATCATTCCAAAATCTGCATTACAGCTCTTATGTAAAAACGTCTAGTGTTTTACCTTCCAACACGCTTCAGTCTACCTTTAACGTATCATAGGCAGAGGCTATGCAATCCTGTGTTCATGAAAAAAATCAGCGAAACTGCAAGTAAGTCTACCATTATGCAATTTTGTCATGAAAGAAATCACAGTTTTTGTGATAACTGGTAGGCCACATCTACCGGTATGTGGTAATAATAATCGTAACACAAAGCTTTTTTCATACAATAACCAAAATTTATGACGAAATGGTGGCAAACTTTTTCATCAACACCATTGCAAAACTAAACGCTAACACGATAAGTGTTTCTACTTTGCAGTAACCAACAATTCCAACAGTATAGGTACATGTGGAATAATTTAAATACACCGCGCCGGATTTTTGCGCCAACTAAACAATATCTCATTTTCTGCGTCACGCCAACAAAAATGCAAAAAAATGCGCCTTTCAAGACGGATCAATTCGCTTTCAAAATTCTCGCTTGTTTCCCCCCACCTCAACTTGACCTCTAAAAACACCTTTGATATCGCAAATTTATGAGAGATAGCACTCGTCAATACTATAATTTAACTCGATTTTTTCCTGCGTACTTATTTAATTTCAAAGCCATAATTTAATCTGATTCCTTCCTGCATACTTTTGGCGTTGGGTAAACTGAAGTTGGCTCGACTTGATTAGTGGTTTTTAAGCTGCGCCAAAGGAATTTCATCATTTATTCCGCCAATGAATTAATTGGCAATTTTTACTGTTTCAGTCCAAAATATTAGCTCAAAAAATTAGTATAATTTTGTTATACAGTGATTAGCCAGGTTTCGCCAGTGCAACAACCCACCTTGTCAGCAGCGAGGCAGAAAGAGTAAAAGCGTCATTTTTACGACGACCCTGATCACATGATCTGGGTTCAACCCGCAACCAGGTCATGCTGTTGTGTCTGGTGACAAGACGCTTTACGATGATTATCTCTACTCAGTGACTTCAAAAAAACAGCAAATTTAGTGGGCAAGAACTCAAAGAAATCCATAGAACATTGGACCACTGTCCCAAACTCTTAAGCAGGTGCGAATTCATTCAAGCATGAAGCAGTCATTGCAATGAAAATTGAGCAGATCGTGGAGTAATTATCATCTGACACTGTCCGATAACAAGAGGAGAAATATGCATTACAACTACAACAATCTTTCAAAAAGGTTCCAAGGTTCCCAAGAGAGCACTTAAAAAAACATCACATTTTTCAAAAAGAAACATCATAAAGCGTCATTATTCTAAAATTTACCGATTTCAAATAAAATCAGAATAATGCTTAAAATATTAGTCTATAAACTGCAGTTTGTAGCAGGGATGTGGAAGCGGAAATGGAAGCTGGAATCGGAAGAGGTGGAAGCGGTTAATTTTTTGTGGAAGTGCAAGCAGAAGCACTTTGATGGAAGAGGTTGGAAGTGGAAGTGAACTCGGAAGCGAAAATGTTGAAAAGGAGCTGGAAGCGGAAGCAGTTTTCTCAAAATCAGGCGCTTCCGGATTTTCAAACTCTGAACCTGGTAATAACAGCTAGGATAAAATGTAACAATAATAATTCTAATATGGAATCGGTAACCAGGGAATGGTATGGAATGGAAAATGGAACGGAACGGAAATTTCGGTATGGATTACCATTGCCAAATGCCAAAGTAATGCCAAATGACGAAGAGCTAGTCGTTCAAAACTTACGCAGGGAGCCACACTAAAGCGTAACGGTACGTCGTTTGTGTAATCGAAAAAGCTGCTGGCATGTAATTGCTGTCCCTCAGGCTAGCATTGCTGCCTCAACCAGAGCTGGGCGTTTAAAAAACACACCGTAAAGCGCAAGCGCAAATTACGCAACCAAAATTTTTCTAGTGTAAAGCGCAAGCGCAAATTCCGCAACCAAAAATTTTTAAGCTCGAAGCGCAAGCGCAAATTGCGCAACCAAAATTTTTTAAGGTTAAAGCGCAAGCGCAAATTCCGCAACCAAAATTTTTTTAGCTTAAAGCGCAAGCGCAAATTCCGCAACCAAAATTTTTAAGCTTAAAGCGCAAATGCGAATTTCGCAACCAAAATCTTAAAAGCTTAAAGCGCAATTGCAAATTCCGTAACGAAAATTCTAAACGTTTTAAAGCGAAAACACAAATTCCGCAACCAAAAATTGAAAATAGTACAGCGCAACTACGATTTGATTGATTGAGAAGCGCACACAAATTTTGCTATTTAAAAAAGTTTTTGAGTGCAAATCTTTGCATAATTGAAGTTTCAAAAGCGCGCTACAGACGATGGTGTTAAGTATAAAAATATGAAAGTACAAAAATAGTACCATCTTCAGCTAAGCTGCCCTGGAATAAACCAACTGCATTGCGTTTAGCTTTTATAACTAAAGGCACATATCTAAGACCGAAGAAAGAATTATTTTTATTGTTGAAAAAAACAATTAAACTCTAAAACAAAAAAAGTAATAAAAATAAACAGTAATAAATATAAATAAACACCAAAACAAAAAAAGCTTCACTCACTCACATTCAGAAATAATGCGTTGACTTTTTTAAACACTTTTCATTCTCATGCTGCAAAACAAACTTTTCAAAATTTTTTTTCGTCATAGACGATCGTTT
This sequence comes from Trididemnum nubilum, assembly GCA_963965965.1. NCBI lineage: Eukaryota > Metazoa > Chordata > Ascidiacea > Aplousobranchia > Didemnidae > Trididemnum > Trididemnum nubilum. Next base: position 15,890,162 of record OZ014487.1, read on the forward strand.
CGATCGCAAAATATCAGAACCAATAGCAAATAATCTCTCGACGGTGGCCGAACTAGGAATAGCAGTGTTGAATCTTTTAAATTTTTGCAACCACGCATCTTTCTTGTAGGCAGGAAAGCAATCTTTGGTGATTTTGTCGTTTGCTCTTCCGACCCTTTCATCTAATCTTTTTCTTATTGTAGAGGCCAAGTTTTCGGCTACTAATTACAGTACAAAAAACAAAAAGTATTTCGTACTTATTAAGTGAGGTAGCTTAAACTAAATACAAGGTTCAAAATCAACGCCTGCCCGCTGCCCGAGGCAAGCTGAAATCGCTGCGGGCAAGTTAGTTTTCAGCTTAACTTCCCCGGTGGCAACTTAACAAAATACAGCGTATTAGACAACTTCAAACAAGATTAGTTAAAGACGCAATTTACTCGGTTTTGTTGCAATAAAGTAAAATTTGTACGTATAGAGAAAGCCGTTCCTTGCTTTATTTTAGTAATCACTTTGTAACTATCACAATTAATGCATTGTCTAATAGTACGCACATTATTTATCGCAATTAACACGTCTTAATCGCACGCAGACTTTTCAATTCTTGGACACGTTTAGCAACAGTTTGACACAAAATGTTCCATTTTTTTTCTAGAAAAGTTTTCCGGCGCTTGCCACGCTAACAGCTGTTTCAGATACCACAAGTATTACCCTGCGCTGCATGAAGATAACCGTCAAGAATTTTGCAATTTTTTTGTTATGATTATTTTGAAGATCTTTTAGTTTTCTAGCTGGTGTAGTTTCCAAAATATTCGCTAATAAAAATACGTTTGCAACAAACCACAACGGTAATTAATAATTATGATCGCTAAATATTAAATTAAATATTTACAATCAAAAAATCAATTTTTGCTGATGCATGATTGGAAAAGTTACTGTTTGCATCACATTATCTTAACGATCGCACACAAAAACTTGATTCTCGAAACTACGCGTATTTTGCAAATTCAGTGCTTTTTTCCAAGCTAATCTCAAAACTTAGAGTACTTTTTTTTTGGGCAAGTTGAAATTTTCTTGGGCAAATAGACATTTGATAACACTTGCCCGACGGCCAAATTGTCAAAAAAGTTAATTTCGATCCCTGATATAATATTAATACATTACTCTTTGTCTTTCAGCCGTATACGGCATACAGCAGGCCTGCCCAACCTTTTTACTGGTACGGGCCACAATTGCGGGAGAAAAGTTATTGTGGATTCATGCATTTTTACCAAGAGTTTTTACCAAGAAATTCAGGCCTTTTTTTAGCCGCATTGATGGCTAAGACCTACGTTAGACCTTTTTATTTGCCAGAAAATGGTATTTCCAAGAGGAAATCAAGCGCACAAAAAGACCTCGCGGGCCACACAAAATAGCTTCGCGGGCCAAATGTGGCCCGCGGGCTACGGGTTGGGCAGCCTTGGAATATAGCTTATCTAAAGCACACGTACTACCACTAGGGATGGGCATTTCAGAATACTTGGCTATTTCAGAATTATTCCGAATTGCTAAAACCGAATCCTATTCTGGCTTAAATTAACTTAATTTGCTGAAAAAGTGAACAACCAGTCAACCACCACCGATATTCAGAAAAATTTGTCAAACAACTGGTTAATTAAAGCAGCGCTTTATTGCAGTGCATGACATTGAGTGCTTTTAAATGTTCACCACTTAGTTGCATTCTGAATTCGCTCACAGTCAAGTCTGCACTGGAGAAGCACCTTTCGAAAGAAGTTGATGGTGCGGAAATGCAAAGGTTGTTTAAATAGGAAAGTTGAAAATTTGTGAATCACCATTTCATGTATCCATTGTAAAAGGTTAAAAAGTTTGAGTTTTGGAGAGCCCCGTTTGGAAAAACGTTTTTTTATATTTGCCTACTATGAAAATTTCATGAGTCCAGCGTGAGTGGTTGAAAAATTTGAATTTTGGAGGGCCCGTTTGGGGCAAACCCCCATTGAGGCACCCCCAATTTTTGTTACGTTTAGTTTATTTTTGATTTTTACCCATTTAAAAAATCTAATTCATCTAGCTCTAACGGTTTAAAAGTTCGAAAATTTGGAGAACCCGGTTGAGAGGGATCTCCCAACTCAGAGTTGTAAACGGGCCAATTAGTTCAGGCCCGAACCTGGCCCGAACCCGAAAATATAAGCCCGAACCCGATCCGAACTCGAAAGCTATTTTGAAGCCCAAATCATGCCTGAAAAAGCCCGAAAGTTAGGTTAGGTCTGAAAAAATCTAGCAATTTTGCAAGGTTATTTTAATTATATTTTTGTGCACTTAAGACAAAAAGTACGTTTCAGGCTCGAAATAAGCCCGAAAATTTTGTCAACTTTAGGCCCGAACCCGACCCAAAAAGCCCGGCTCGACTTATAACTCTGTCCCAACTGGCACCCTTGATTTCTGTCACTCACAAGTCCACCTTGATATATTCAATCGCTCAAACTTCAAAAACAGCACGTTTAGCGGTTTAAAAGCTGATGGCGCGAAAGAAAAGAAAAACAAGAAAAAAAAGTAGATAACGCAGAAGAAAATAAAACAAGAAAAAAAATCTTTCTATCAGCAATCAGCTTGTATCAACTATCTCGTGATCATGCTTTAAATCTGTAAAATCAAAATTTATTTATTTTTTGACAGGGACATGCAGATCAACATTTAAAAATTATTTTGTGATTGCACATCTTGGAAAAAAATTCACAATTAAAGCGCAACAAATATTAGATTTACCGATTCGCAAACGCAAATTGCGCAAGCGCTGAAAAAAAAGGCATAGAGCGCAACGCAAATTGCGCAAGCGCTGAAAAAACAGGCATAGAGCGCAACGCAAATTGCGCAAGAGCGGAAAAAAAAGGCATAGTGCGCAACGCAAATTGCGCAATTGCGCAACTTGCGCAACTTGCGAACTATTTTGCGCAACGCCCACCTCTGGCCTCAACCCTAAGTATAATGAATGCAAGGTTTTGAAGCAAAAAAAAAGACTGCTTCGTGCATATTTTTTCCGTTCCTTATACTCCGTATTGTTCCATTCCACGCAATCGCAACCCCAGTGCGAGTCAGACCCGGGTATGATGGTTGGAAGCTGAGCACGATAACCACTACACTGTGCTGCTTGCAACAATGCAATGACAAAATGTCATATTTAAACCCAATGTATGAGAAAAAGGCAATGGCACGTGCGTGAGTTTTGCATGACTAGATACTACTTGCCAAATGAGTAGAAGCTACTCATGCACACGTCACGTAGCGAGCCGCATTTAAGCATGACCCTCTATTGCCTTTTTCTCATACATTTGGTTTAAATACGACATTTTGTCATTGCATTGTTGCAAGCAGCACGGTGTAGTGGTTATCGTACTCAGCTTCCAACCATCGTACCCGGGTTCGATTCGCATTGGGGTTGCGATTGCGTAGGATGGAACAATACGGAGTAAAAGGAAGGGTGGAAAAATAAACATGGAGCAGTCTTTTTTTGGCTTCAAAACCTTGCATTCATTATAGTTAGGGTTGGGGCAGCGATGCCAGCCTGAGGGGATAGTAATTACCAGAGGTGGAGTCGAGGACACAAGGCTCGAGGCCAAGGTCAAGGCCAAGGACACAAAAACAATCCGAGGCCAAGGACACAAAAACAATCCGAGGCCAAGGACAGCCTTTCTGAGGACAGACATTCTCGAGGCCAAGAACAGGAATGCTCGAGGCCAAGGCCCAAGGACACAAGCGCAAGTGCTCTCCAAAAAAAGATCTTCACAAAAATTTTTCAAGGGATCTCCCCCCCAAAAACAAAAAGTCTTCACAAAAATTTTTCAAGCGATCTCCACAAAAAATCGTTTTCCAAAAAATCTTTCAAGCGCTCCACAAAATTTTAACAATTCAAAAAATACTGCTGTCCTCGAGCCAAGGACAGGCCAATTTTCGAGGACTTGAGGCCTCGAGGCCAAGGCCAAGGACTTCAAAATGTGTCCTTGAGGACATCCTCGAGGCCAAGGACGTCCTCGAGGACTCCACCTCTGGTAACAGTGTTGGGACTATTGCCACTTTCACGAGTCCGAGTCCGAGTGCGAGTCCTTAAGCTACGAGTCCGAGTCCGAGTCTGAGTCCACCAAAACTCAAAATCACGAGTCCGAGTGCGAGTCCGAGTCCGAATGCCACGAGTCCGAGTCCGCCAAAACTGAAGATCACGAGTCCGAGTTCGAAAAGTTTGAAAATTTAACCGGAATGTGAAATTTAAAATTTGGCCAAAGTTATTTTAGTATGGACAAACGCTTTCGGAGATTCTGCAAGAAGACGTTTGCGCAACGTTTCTGCAAGCGTTGCACAATCTTCTAACAAGGCCCTTTACACACAAAAAAAGTTGCATTAACGCTTTTGCAAGAACTCTTGTAGATAAAATTTAGTCGTCTACTTCAGCCTTAATTTACACCCGAGTTTGCAAAACTCCTCATGGCCGAGAAAGTCAAAATTCGAGGTTTTCCTTCTTTTATACCAGTATATTTTGTCTAGCCAGTTCAGTTTTGACGAAGTTTTTTCAGTAAAAGTATGCGAGTGACATCGCATGAAAAATTCTTACATTGTTGTTTGAATTTGCAAAGAATTTTGTAAGTTATTGAAACGACCGACGCTCGCGTCGAGTGCTACTTTGTTTTTACTTAGCCATTTTCAAACTAATGAGTGCGAAATTTCGGACTTTTGCTTATAACTCAAGAGCGGTTTGGTGTAGCTACATGAAATTTTGACAGCAGTTTGAGACTATTGATTTGCATGTTCGTATCAAATTTTGAGGCAATTGGTTACGTGACTTTGGTTTTAGGAACCAAAAACCGCCCCGCAAGTTTGGCGTAAAAAGCGGTCTCATTCAAAAACGGCTTAAGTACGACAAAAAATATTTCACACGGTTATATGTCTTAAGCTACCTTTTCATCCCAACTAACTCACTTTTGGCTGCAATGAGGTTTTTTTTCTTTTTTTTCCTTTGTTTTGCTTTTTTTTCTTCCTAAATCTCGTACGCTCTTCTTCTCCTAAACTACAAAACATCAAAATCTAATTTTTTTGTAAAATTATTGAGTTGCAAACGCAATTCTGTCTTTCGAAATATTTTGGGGCCACTCCACTGGGAACCCTCCCAAAATCGGGCCCAAAAATTGAATTTTTTGAAAATGAACAAAATGAAAACTGCTCTAACTAGGGCGCTAGTTTCTTTGATATCAGCAGATACTTAACAGACAAGTATTTTGACATACTTTGGGGGGTCCCACCCCTACGGGGACCCCCCAAAAATGGACCCCCAAAATCAATTGTTTGAACAGCTTAACTGAGGGTGACAGTGCTTTTTGATATCAGTAGATATTTAACACACTAATATTTGACGTAGTTTGGGGCTACCAGTCTCCCCAGGGACTCCCCCAAATAGACCCTCCAAAAATGAAGTTTCTGAACAGCTCAAGCTAGGGTGCTAGTTTTTTTATCATATCAGCAGCTACTTAACAGACAAATATTTTGACATAGTTTGGGGGTGCCACTTCTGGGGACCCCCCAAAATTAATTTTTTGAATGGCTTAATCTAGGGTGCTTGTTTTTTTGTAATCTGTAGATTCTTGCGTCGGTCGCTGAAAGGGGTTGCTACTCAGAAAACTCGCATCTAGTTTTTCACAGCAGTTAATTACTTTTCGGGATATCAGATTAAGAAAATAATTTTAAACAAATCAAATCTTTCATTATACTCATTGTTCTCTTTTCAATTTTTGTTTTATACTCGTTATATTACGCCGAAGTGTGCAAGAGTTGGCACTGCCCATGTCCACATCATACGGCCTGGGCAACACAGCTCCTTTCAAAAAAATGTCGTAACGGCGGCGAGTCGTTGGCAACAGTTTGTCCGATTTCACTGGCCCAATATTTAAACCTCGGACCTCCCGCTCCAGAGATGAACGCGTTACCGCTCAACCAGCAAAAGAGCTTATTTCAGTAGATTTGTCACAGCGTCCAATAAAAAATAGAGCTTTATTAGAACTTTTAAGTTGCGTATTAATCAGTTAATGGACAAAAGCGTGCAAAAAAGTATCATCTTTTCGGAAACTGGGCAGACTGGTGGTGTGGTATTGCATTCAATTAATACTGAGTGAACCAAGTTTATGTGCATTTTTTCAGTAGTTTAACTACTTTTGGAAGTAACCTAAAGCCAAAAGTCGACCAGCTGAAGCAAAAAATAGAAGGACCTTCATAATTTTCATCAGTTTACGGACAAAGGTTGAGGATCATTAAGTTCGCGATCAAGCGCGCAACTAGATTTTGCTGGGGAGCTTTGGATTTGTTGGGTTATATAAACCCTTGAATTTTGGGATTATATTTCTAAGTGATTTTGCGAAGGGGGGCTGAAAGCCCATTAACCTCTCCTGATTGCGCCACTTGTCGCCATGGTTTGGTATCTTTTGTCGTTTCATAACTAATAAACTAGAATTGTTATTTTTATTTCAGAGAAAGAACCTCAGTTTTAAATACATTTGTCATTATCTGTACATAATTTAGTGAATGCATTATGCAATTTTTGTTTTTATGGTTTATGAATAATTTGAAAAATGAAAGAATTAGTTTTTGCTGAATTGGCTGTATATGTTTTAACCAACTAACCAATTGGCCAATTTTAACCAATTTTAACCAATTGGCTGTATATCACCAACAGAAAGAATTTTTTTTGCAAAAATCTTAGAAAATTCAGGCCTAACCAAAGCCCATACACAGAAAAAGTTAACCAGCCCTGCACTGCAGAAGTAATCAAAAAAAACACTTCATGCTTTATCATCTGGATACGGTAATTTTTTTCAGTCTTATCAGCAATTTTTTGAATGCAAGCTAATTCTTTTTAGGTTTTCATTCTCCATTGTAACATTAAAGAATCAGGTATAAAATTTAACATAACTTAACACAGACAAAACTTATTATCTCCCTCCACTACCTGCGAATACTTGAATAGTGAATACCTTTCAAGAACTTTTCAGCCATGCGATATCTTGAGCATATTTTACCTACCGGCATCATCGAAACAAGCGTAATCAAACCAATGACACCAAAACGCTAAAAAAATGCGGTTGCCAAAATATAAAACCAAATTCAATTAGTTTACATTTTGATTTGGGTAAGAAATCTCTCCCTGACAAAGATGATGCATTGCTTGTCACATTTATATTTTGTGGATATATAGTAGCTCTGTAATAAGACATTACAATAAGACATTCAACAAAAATCACGAGTCCGAGTCCGAGTCTGAGTCCCCTCAAATTCTATGAGTCCGAGTCTGAGTCCAAGTCCCAAGGGCACGAGTCCGAGTACGAGTCCGAGTCCTTAAAAAGTGGCCTCGAGTCCGACTCGAGTCCGGAGTCGGACTCGAGTATTCCCAACACTGTCTGGTAATTACGTGGCAGCAGCTTTATTGCTTACAAATGCGACGTACCGTTATGCTTGAGTGCGGCTCCCAGCATAAGTTTTGCACGACTAGCTCCTCGTTGCCAAATGAAATGGAATGGAAGATTTCAAGAATGGAATGGAAGAATTTCTTCTATTCTTCCATACCAATTCCATACTTGGTTTTGTGTATTGTATTTGCAGAAAAATACATACCGATGTCGGGTGGTGATAAATAATATAGTCACAGAAGTATTTAGCTTCAATATCTACGCGTATTATTTGTCGACAAATCGCGGTACTTTGGTTGTTTATATTGCGCAAACAGTGTACGTATTGTATCATTGTAAGAACATAGCAATTTGCAGCATTAATGTTACAGTTGACAACTTTGATAGGATTGACTTTTTTTTTTTTTGAGATTGACAATTTGCCAAGTCCTAAATTTTGTTTTCTTACATCGTCACAAAAACTCATATTTGCTATTTCTTTCCCGTTTCAGCTTACTGTACTTTTATTTATATTTTTAGTTTTTCATCTCACAATAATTTTTTTTGGTGTTAAAGCTTGGTATTTCTATTACGGTAAATGTTCTTTAGCAGTTTGGTTATGACCAGTACTTAAACTGTAAAATTTTGCATGGGGAGACGCTTTTGCAGCCTATGACCAAACGCATTGGGAATTGGAAAGTACGTTAGTGGAAATTATGTCTTCCCATACCCGAAATCGAGTAAAGACCAAAATAAAAAATAAAAAAAGGTCTTCACCGAAATTGAAGAGGTTTTGTCCGCGAAATCAAGTGAACACCAAAGAAAAAATAAGGTTTTCACCGCAGTTTGGTACTAAATTTGGCCGGAATTTGTGGGATTTATTCGTGCTGCCACGCCCTTTTTCGTCTGTTCAACCAGCGCTCAAACCTCGATGGGGGGACGCTAAATCTCGATGGGGGCACGCTAAATCTCAATAGGGGGACGCTAAATCTCGATGGGAGGACGCTAACTCTCGATGGGAGCGTCCCACCTACAATTTAACAGCGGTGGGCAAGTTACTTTCTAAAAGTAACTAGTTACAAGTTACAGTTACTTGGCAAAAAAGTAACTAAGTTACAGTTACAGTTACAAATTTGAAAAAGTAACTAGTTACAGTTACAAGTTACAGTTACTTTTAGTGATTAAAAATTTGGACTAAAAACAGGCCTGTCGGCACTTGCCAGATTACGTCTGTTTGTCTCAAAAGTATATTAAGACCAAACCAAGGATGTTTCTTTGTCAAAAATTTAGTTTTGTCAAAGCGTTAAATTTCATACGTCAACTTCCAAAGTCGCATTTGTGTAAGAATGCAAAGGAAAAAGGACTAGCTAGATCTAAAAATATGCACTAATAGTTACAAAAATTTTGAAAACAGAAATCAGTTAATTGCCTTTCAAAAAGGCTAATATTTCAAAGTGTTCGTCACTGAGCCCACAGCGTTTTGGTTTTAAGATATCTTTACCCAAACTAAATAGTCTCTCCACTGCTGCACTAGATGGTAGGGTAGTATTATATTAAAATTGCAAACTAACACTGATTGCTAGTACACGTACAGCTGTGCAGTTGGCACACTCAGCTCTGAATCCCCAAACGGTTTCAATCACCAGAAAGCGAAGTTGGAAAACTATTACTGTCTTCACTTTAACCAGCAATCTCATGTATAGTCCAGTGAACACGGTGAAAAAAATATGGATAAAAGATTATGGTAGATCAGACATGCGACTGTGCGTCCTGTGTTGCCAGTGTAATACCATTATTTTGAATGGAATTCATAAAAAATCTGTAATTTGCTTCAAAGCATGCAGTACAAAAAGTAACTGTAACTGTAACTTTTTTTAGGGTTCTGAACTGGTAACTAGTTACAAATATCGTTACATCTGAAAAAAAGTAACGAAGTTACAGTTACAGTTACTAAAAAAGTAACTAGTTACAGTAACTAGTTACAATTGTAACTAGTTACTGCCCACCACTGCAATTTAAGTACTGGTTATGACAAATTTTATAGTAGATATGAGAGCAAACTTGTCAGGTAATCATTAAACCATAGGCGTAACCAGAAAGCCCAGGCCCTATGCCTCTCCCAATTCAGTTCAGTTAATTTATTTGGCAAACAAAAACACAAAATAATGATTCCAAATGCTCATATTATACTGATCGCCGCAATTGAGATGTTACCAATGATAAAAATGATCACAAAGCTGATTTATTCAGTTTTTTTAGCATTTTTTGGGTGCAACCGTACATGAGTATAACAGCAATTAGCAGCAACTTAATATTTACAACCAGGGGGCCCGGGTCCACTCAATTTAAATTTTTGCAACCAATTTAAATGTCCAAGCCGGGAGAAATTCAGTGTTTTTGTTCTAAAAAGTGCAATCGCAGGCCCCCGTCGAACTTTTTTATGCAATAATATGTTTTAGACCACCAGTTAACTTTTATATTGCAATAACATGATTAGTAACCATTTATTGCATCTAATGTACCAGCTTGAAATGACTTAAAATTGCACCTTCACCACCTACCAACTTTAAATAACAATCCACCTCCATCTCGTCAGTTTTCACGCGACAAAATGCTTTTTGAAAAAACTTAGCTAGGGGCAATGCTTATTGGACAAATTATTAAAGTTGAATCAAACGTGCCTGGGCTCCTGGTCGTACATATTCCAAAAACTGGTTATTTTCATGGCAAAACAAAAATCTTCAAAGGCAAAATCTTCAAGCGATGGATTTAATGCTAAAAATGTTGCAGAAAGCAATGTACCTTGATTCTCCTGACCAAGCCAAGTCACAAAATTTAACCCCAAATTGCAAAATTTTAAATGTGTTTTGTATTTGACCTGAAGTAAAGGGAGGGATTTGTTCAATTGGCTTTCAAATCTCAAAAATTTTGTTCTTTCAAATGGCTCTGAAAACGTGCGAAATGTGATCCAAGTGGTTATAAAATAGCCATTTTTTTCCAAAAACTTACAAAAAATTGCCCAGCGGCTGGTGGCTCCGCCCCCAGGCCCCATTTGTGATACGTTTGAGTTGCACTAATTTGCTCACTACGTCTCCCAATTTTGATATGTTAGTAAAACTTTTTAACGTGGGGTTTTAGTCTTTTCCGTTTAGCAAATCCTGGTTACGTGCTAAATCAGACCCCCAGCTTTTGATGTTTCATTTTTGTCCCATAAAAAGTCTCTCTTTTCGAAAGTTTCTGATCACGTCATTGCCTGCGATTTACGGTTTAGCCCTTCCCCACAAACCAAAATCCTGGCTACGCCTATGCATTACACCATCTGCAATATGCATACCAAATACCGGTTTTTGCATCTTAGTATTGTTGACGCACCTGCACGAGCGGTTGCTTACAACATTGCAAAGATGCAAAGCAGCAAAATATATGTTGCATTGCTTCCTGTCTAAAATTTCTTTGGTATAGAAGTATGCAATGGAATATGAAAGAAAATTTTAGTATGGGATGGAAAATGGAGTGGAAGATTTTTGGTGTGGAAGAGAAATAAAATGAAAGAAAATTGCCAGTTATGGAAAAATATGGAAATGGAAAAATGGATATGGAAAAATCAATATGGAAAAATCTTCTTCCATTCCGTTCCATACTCGCCCTTTCGACAGCACAAGTCAAATAAAATAGTTTACTAAGTAAACTTGCCTGTTTCTAATACACTAAATACAATTAGCTGTTTCATACTGAGCAGGAATGTGGAAGCGGAAGCGGTTAAGTTTTTGAGGAAGCGGAAGCACTTTGATGAAAGAGACTGGAAGCGGAAGCGAACTCGGAAGCGACTAATTCTCTCCGGAGCAGGAAGCGGAAGCAAAAAACTCCAAAGGTGAGGAAGCGGAAGCGAACTCGGAAGCATAAAACTTCAAGAGGAGCTGGAAGCGGAAGCATTAAAAATTTGACTGCTTCCACACCCCTGGTTTGTAGCAAATCGAACCAGACTGTTGGTTGTATAGGGTGTCCATAAAGTCTTGAGCACTTTTCAAAATTGTATTGCTAAATAACTAAAGCAGATAAAATCATACAGTTTTTTGCAAAGTAAAGTCTAATTGAGAAACAACGTAATGTTTTAGCATATCCAGATAAATGTTTGCTGTAATGGTGGATTTAGCAAAAATGAACGGACCAATAATCTGGTTGTGCATTAAACCACACCAAACATTGATTTTGGGACTGTCTCTTTCTCTTTCTAAAACCTCGCAAGGATTTTGTGAACCCCATATTCGAATGTTATGCTTATTGACTTTCCCGGATACATGAAAAGTTGCTTCGTCGGAAAAACACACACTGTTAAGGCAGCCATTGTCATCATCAATGCGCTGAAGAATTTCTTCAGCGAAAGCTGCTCGGCGAGGGCGATCATCCGGCTTAAGAGCTTGAACAATTTGTAACTTGTAAGCATGGAGCCGAAGTCGTTTGTGTAAAACTTTGTGAACTGTGCTTCGAGGAATAGCAAGTTCATTTGATGCAACACGAATTGATTTCCTTGGGCTGCGATGAAATGCTACACGGACAGCATCAACAGTCTCTTCATCAATGCTTGGCCTACCTGATCGTTTGCGATCCAAAATGCTGCCGGTTTCCATAAAATTTTTAAACCATCTCTTAAGGCTGTCAGTGTGTGGAGGGTCTTGTCCAAACTCATTTCTGAATTTACGTTGTACTGCAGTTGGTGATTTCAATTCATTGTACCAAAGAACACATTGTGCTTTTTGTTGAATGGTCAACATTTTTCATAATTTGTTGCAAACTTACTCCTTTATTAATAATGACTTATTCGTACTCACTTTAACAATAAAATAACCTGTGAAAAATAACAAAAAAACTTTATGGTGGTATAATTCACTGTCGAAAATCTAAAGTTTCTACCATATGGGGTTTTTGAGATATTAAAATTTTAAATGTGTGCAGGACTTTATGGACACCCTGTATATGGAATCTGCTGATGCGAATCAGCCAATCGAGACACTACTGGATTTGTGTTCAGATCCACGACGGAGGGCTATCGCCTACGATAGCGCAGAAAGTTCATGATAGTCCGTTAACTCCAAACAGGCCTACTGTTGAACGTTTCTCTTGCTAGAGTAATCACGACGTCATCGCGCTGTTAGCCAAACCGCTGGAAGTCAAAATCGCGAATCGGCCAAAGTAAATGCATCCAAAAACACTGATAGTGTTGATATAAGGCTTATTATCAGACTTTAAATCAGTTGATTTTTAGTAAAATTAACGTTAAATGCTACATAAAAGCCTGTAAAAACTAAAAGAAATTTTAATTAGTAAGAATTCGGGGTTTTGGATTGCTTTTTTCATGACATAAATTCGGCTTGCTGTCAAGTAATCTATGAGAATCATGTAATATGCATGGTGGTAACATAAGCGTAACCTGGGGAGGCGAGGGGCCCGACCCCCCATCAATTGAAATGCTACCAATGCACCAATGATAAAAATGTGACAAAAAAGGCTGTTTTTTCTTCAGTTTAAGTTTCTTTTAGCATTTTCACGTACAACAGTACGCGCGCACAACAGTAATCAGGCGCGTAGCCAGGATTTGGAAAAGGGGGGGGCTATTTTGAAAGACTGAGAAAAGTGCAAACGTCCTTGACCCAAATTTTCATTGTTCTTGAATCAGTTTCACACGGTTTGTCCGAAAATTGAGACGAAATTTCTCGGAAAGCTCGGAAATTCAAAGGTTTTTTCCGCCCAAAAGCAGGTGGTCTCCAAAAAAAAAAAAAAAAAGATCTTCACTGAAATTGAGACTGGCTTTTCGGCTAGTTTTGAAAATTCAAACGTTCGAGGGTGGGCTGTTTTCCTATGGGGGGGGCTATTTTCAATTTTTCACAAAAAATCGGCCTCAAAAGCACCAAAAACGTACGATTTTCCATACTTCACAAGCCAATGGGGGGAGCTTGAGCCCCCCCGCCCCCCCCCTGGCTACGCTACTGACAGTAATCAACAATAAAATTAATCCAGGGGTCCGGGCCCCCTCAATTCAATTTTTGCCAACCAATTTAAATGTCTAACCAAAGTGAAATTAAGGGTTTTTATCCTAAAAGTTGCTACCCAAGGCCCTCACCGAATCTTTTTCTGAACGTAATGCATTAACCACGGCCGCATTTACCATATAACACCCTGCCAGGGCCACCGCGCTTAGATAGTAAGATTTTTTTTTGGTTTTCCCTAGTAACTTATTTCGCAGAAATATGTTGCAAAAATCCCAAGGTACGTAGTCTGTGTAAATCTGGGCCCTGCGCAATGTAAATCCGGCCATGGCAATAACGTGGTTAGTAGGCGTAACCATCTATTGTATATTTTTCAATAAAAATTCACCCCAACCGAGGCAGTTTTAACGCTTTTTTACTTTTTTTTTACGTTTTTACGCTTTTTTTTGGAAGTTTTTACGCTAAAATAAACCTCTGAAAAATAAAATTAGTTAGAGGAAATGCTCTTTGAACAAATTATTAAATTTGAGTTGAGCGAGCCTGGGCCCCCTGGCCGTACATGCACTCCTATAACTGGTTATTTTAATGACAAAACGAAAATCTCTAAAGAAAATCTTCGAGTGAATTATTATTTACTGCCAAAATATTACTGGAAAAAATATACCTTACTTCCGCCCCTACCTGGGCCAAATCATTTTCAAAATTCAACACCAAAATGCAAGATTTTAGACATGTTTTGGACTTAAATTGCAAGTAATAAGAGGATTAAACAATTTATTTAACTTGTTTAATTAGCTTTCAAAAGTTAAAAATCTAGTTGTTACAAATGGCTCTGAACACGTGCAAAATGTGATCAAATGATAATAAAATAGCTTTTATTTTCCAAAAAAATTACAAAAATTCATCCAGCAGCTGGAGGCTTTGCTCGCAGACACCCATAGCCTCCGGTAGCTGGGGGCTCTTCCCCCAGACCCCGTCAGTGAACATTTGAGTACGCTATAAGTTAGTTTACTCAACACGTTCTTCGATTTAGATATCTGCACTTTTTCACTTTTGGTTTAAGCCCTCTCCCTTGAGCAAAATCCTGGTTATGAGCCAAATAGGGTCACGGCTTTGATCTTCCACTCTACGATATCTTTTCTCACAAAAAATTCCTCTTTCGAAAATTCATTGTTTACAATCACATGACGTCCTTGTATGTGATTTGTGGTTTGCTCCCCCCCCCCCCCAATCAAAAATCTTGACTACGACTATGGTGATAGCATAGGTAGGCGGTAGCCAGGAATTTTCAATGGGAGGGAACTGTTTCGGAGATGTAAAATCAAACTGAAACAGTTCACATTTGGAATTGTAACGGTTTTGTGCTTAAAATTGGGTGAAGATCAAAAAGAAAAAAAGTCTTCACTTGGGTTTGGAACGGTTTTGTGCCCGAAATTAGATGCTGAAGACCAAAAACGAAAAAAAAAATCTTTTGCCAGGTCGGGATTGATTTATTGCGACCAACTTCTTCTCAAGTCCAAGGTCAAAATAGTCACATTCTCATTTTCAATGCCGATGGGGGGGCTATTTCCGCTTTTAGTTTAAAAATTGGTCTCAAAAGTACTAAAAACAGGGTATTTTGCATACTCTGCATGCCAATGGGGGAGGCTATAACCCCCCGCCCCCTAGCTACGCTACTGAGCATAAGCTTAGCTAGAATTTTTGTTTTGGGGGGCCCAAACCACAAATCACATGCAATGACGTCATCAGAAATTTTTACGGGGCAAAGGTATCGTAGAATGGAAGATCAGAAGCCTTGGCCTGTGTTTCGGCTCTTAAGCAGGATTTTGCTAAAGGAAGAAGGTTTGAACGAAAAGTTTAAAAGTGAAAATGTCCAACTTGGGAGACGTGTTGAGTAAATTACTGAAACTCAAACTCATTACGGACGGGGTCTAGGGGCGGAGCCGCTAGGCGATTTTTTGCAACTTTTTGGGAAAAAAGCTATTTTAATGCAATTGGATCACATTTATAAATGTAATAGTTATAGCTCGTGTTCAGAGCTATTTGAAAGAACGAGATTTTTAACATTTAAAGCCAATTGAAAAAAATTATTTGTTAAATTCTCCTTTAACTTGCAATTTAAGTCCAAAACCCGTTTAAAATTTTGGATTTTGATGTTAAATTTTGCAATTGATTTAGCCCAGGTAGGGGCGGAAGTAAGGTGCACTGCCTCCTGCAATATCTTACCAGTAAATAATAATCCACTCGAAGATTTGCCTTAGAGATTTTTGTTTTGTTATGAAATTAACCAGTTATAGGAGTACATGTACGGCCAGGGGCCCCAGACCCCCTCAACTCAAGTACACTGGCACCCCCTCAACTCAAGTATACACAAGCACTTCCCCTTTGCTTTTTTTCAAAGGTTTTTTTTGGCGTAAAAACTGGCGAGGTGAAATGTAATTGAAAAATGGTACAATAGATGGTTACGCCGACTAAACATCGCAGAGTCCCTGGCATTATGGGGATTTTCGTAACATCTTTCTGCCAATGGTGAAGCCAAAAAAAAGTTTTACTATCTGAGCGCGGGGCCCCTGGCACTGTGAAGTATGATAAATCTGTCCGTGGTTATTGCATTACGTTCATAAAAAGTTAAATGAGGGCCTGGGGCAGTAACTTTTAAGGCAATACCAATAACCCTTAATTTCACCCGGGTTATACATTTAAATTGGTTTGCAAAAATTGTATTTAGGAGGCCCAGACCCCCTGGCAAAGGCGTAGCCAGAGGGGGGGTCCAGGGGTCCCGGGCCCCCCCCCCCAATTAAAATTCCACCAATAATAAAAAATTATGACAACATAGCCTAGCAGTTTTTTTCAGTAATTACTCATTAACAGTAATTAACAGTACTACTAATGACGACGAGGGAGCCAATAACTAACAACCAGGGGGCACCAGGGCCCCAAACTGACAACCAGGGGGCCCCTAACTAACAACCAAGGGGCCCCAGGGCCCCTAACCTACAACCAGGAGGCCCGCTAACTGACGACCAGGGGCCCCAGGGCCATAACTAACAACCAGGGGGGCCCCGGATCCCCTAACCGACAACTAGGAGGCCTGAGGCCCTTAATTGACGACCAAGAGACTCCAGGGCTTCTTACTAACAACCAGGAGGCTCCGCAGCTCCTAACCGACAACCAGGAGGCCCCAGGGTTCCTAACTGATAACCATGGGGCCCCTAACCAACAACCAGGGGGCCCCGAGGACCCTAACTGATAACCAGGAAACTCCAGGGCTCCTAATTTACGAGCAGGGAGCCCCGGGGCCCCTAACCGACTACCAGAGGCCCCCAGGGCCATAACTAACAACATTGGGGCCCCGGAGCCTTTAACCGACAACCAGAAGGCTCCATGGCCTCTAACTGACAACCAGGGGGGCCCAGGGCTCCTAACTAACGACCAGGGGGCACCAAGGCCCCTAACCAATAACCAGGGGCCCCAGAGCCTCTAATTTACAACCAGCGGTCCCCAGGGCCCATAGCCAACAACCAGGAGACCCCAGGGCCTATAACTGACGGCCAGGGGGCCTCTGAGCCCCTAACTGACGACCAAGGGCCAGGGGCCCCTTAATTCAAATTTGTTACAATTTATTTGCAAAACCTGTGAGAAATCTAAAAGTTTTGTCTTAAAAGTTGCAACCCCAGGCCCTCGTTTAACGTTAATATGAATTTAATGCTATAACACAGGCGTTAATGCAAACCCCCTAATTGAAATACTATATAATGAGAGCATAGCCAGTAAGTTGTGCTTGTCCGGAATTGCAGTTTCTTTAATTTAAGATTTACGCGTACAAAAGTAAGAAATAATAATGACGACCACGTGTCCTTGTCATAATAATATCATGCAATTCTTGGAGGTTTCAAAAAACTGTCAAATGACTTAACTTGAGTCCTTCACGTTTCAGAAAAAAAGTTGTCTTAATTTTGCTTTAAATAAAAAGAAAGAACTAAAAGGTGCGATCTTATTTCAAAATCATAGGCGTAGCCAGGGGGTGGCCTAGGGGGCCCGGGCCCCTCAATCAAAATGCCACCAATGACAAAAATTTGGCAAAAAAGTCTTGTTTCTTCGTTTTCAGTTTCTTTTTGCATCTTAGCGTACAACAGTATATGCATACAATAGTAATCAAAAATACATAATATTGACGACCAGGGGGCGCGGCGCATTCCCTTAATTCAATTTCTTCCAACCAATTTAAACGTATAACCCGGGTGAAGTCAAGGGTTTTTGTCCAAAAACATGCTACCTCAGGCCCTCATCTAAACTTTTTATGAACGTAATGCAATAACCAGCGCCGTATTTGGCATGTGGCACAGTGCCAGGGCCCCGCGCTCAGATATTAGGACTTTTATTGGTCTTCACTTATATTTGGCAGAAAGATATTGCAAAAATCCGCTGAGTGCCAGGGGCCCCGCGAAATGTAAATCCGGCCCGGGAATAACATGTTTAGTAAGCGTAACCATCTATTGTACCATTTTTTGCGTACAAATACACCTTCACCTTGCCAGTTTTTACGTACAAATACTTCAAAAAAAAAAAAAAAGCTAGGAAAAATGCCCATTGAACAAATTATTGAATTTGAATTGAGGGGACCTGGGCCCCCTGGACGTACATGTTCTCCCATAACTGGTTAACTTTATGACAAAGCAAAAATCTCTAAGGAAAATCTTCGAGTGAATTATTATTTACTGCTGAAATATTGCACGAGGGATGTGCCTTATTTGCACTACATGGACCAAATCACTTACAATTAAAATTTTACTCCATAATGCAAGATTTTAAACGTATTTTGGACTTTAATTGCAAGTAAAAGGAGGATTGAACAATTTAATTTTTGCGATTGGCTTTGAAATGTTAAAAATCTAGTTCTTTCAAATGCCTCTAAACACGTGCAAAATGTCATCCAATGGGATTAAAATAGCTTTTTCTTTCAAAACCTTACAAAAATCGCCCAGCGGCTGGGGGCTTCGCCCCCACACCTCCATAGCCACCGGCGGTTGTGGGCTCCGCCCCCAGACCCCCGTTTGTGATACGTTTGAGCACACTAGGTTACTCAACACGTCTCCTAAGCTAGACATTTGCGCTTTCTAACTATCAATTTTCGCCCTCTACCTTTACCAAAGTTCTGGTTAAGTGCAAACAGGCTACGGCATTAGATCTTCCATTCTACAATAACTTTGCCCAACAAAAACTTCCTCTTTTGAAAATTTCTGATGACGTCATTGCAGGTGAGTTGTGGTTTGGGCCCCCCCCAATCAAAAATCCTGGCTACGCCTATGCCCCCTGGTTATCAATATTATTGTTGATTACTGTTGCACGCGTACACTAATTATGCGAAGATGCTACAAAAAGAAACTGAAACTGAAGAAACATGGATTTTTACCACATTTTTATCATTGGTGGCATTTCGATTGGGGGGGGGGGGGAGGGAGGAGCGGGCCCTACGGCTACGCCTATGGGTGATAGCTAGTAGTGATGTAGTCAAGACCCTGATGGTCGAGACCGAGACCAAGACCAAGACTTGGAAAAAATTCGAGACCAAGACCCGAGATAAAGACTTGAAAAAATTTTCGTCACCGAGATCGAGACTACGTGAGTTTGTTCCAGACCGAGACGAGACTTCGAGACCCGAGATTTTAGAAGCAAAACTTATTCGTTTTGACTATTGACAACCCTTTTCATGGTTTTTCCTTAAACAAACGGCCAATCGCAATGCAGTAGAACAACCATAAACCAAAAAACGAACTTGGGCCACGGGCTATTCACAAGCACATGAAGAGATGACGGCGTAGCTCAACTGTCAAGCGCCCGTCTTTAAGGTAGAGAAATTGCAGTTCGATGCCATCGTTCGATTCATATAAAATGCATCTTAAATTTGCTTAAGTTTCATTACCAAACTGCTCGTGGACCAATCTAGAGGAATTCGATTTTGAAGCGAGTTGCTAAATAAAATTAAAATAAAAGCTTTCATAAACTTGCGACTTAGTGCACGGGCATTGAGCAACACTGCACCAAAGAAACATTGCAGCGGGACGAGACGTTAGCGACACTGCGTCCGATTTTGACCGGACCAAGAATCGAAACGCACACCTTACGCTCCGATGGCGGTGTCTTTATCTACTAACGCTGACCGGTCGTTTAAATTTAAAATAAAGCGGGCTTGCTAAAGCAGTTGCATTCAGATAGTTATTTCAATGACAAGAAGGCTGTGGTGGAATGTGCGATTGTGTTTTCATAAACAAGACATCAAGATGAATGATTCAGTAACGTAGTGGTCCTAGTACACGGCAAACACCGTAATGTATAACAAATACCTGAGTTACGGTATTATTTCTTATCAAGACTTTATTTCTCCGATACCGGCTTAAAAATCTTTAGGGGTCACGCGTCTTCCCCATTCGGTGGCCCATGTTTATACCTCAAGCTATTTTAATCTTCACTGTACCTAATTGTTACTCATAATGTTTGATATTTACAAAAAAGCAGTGGTAAAGTAGACTTAAGTTCATCATTCTGAGTATGCAATCTTAACTGTATCATACTACGAAAGATCTGTTCAACAGAATGAGACTGAAAACAATCACTTTGAGGTCTGAGCTGTTCTGATTAAATTTCCTTGACAAAACCTCATCGCACTGCCAAGCTACTACCTCAAACTCGGTCCACCTGCAAGGAACCTGAACGAGAAAAAGGTTTAGAGCATTTACTACCAGAAAGCAAAAATGTAGACAGCGGCAATTAGCACCTTCAACAAAGATCAACATCAAATAATACCGCTTAAGCGGCTTCTTCCCCTCCAGACTGTTCTACATCACACCTTTCATAAGTAAACAACAAAGATAATAGTAACAGGTCGAGCAGTTTTCTCCCACGGCTCTACCTGAGTTTTTTCGAACCTCAAGTATCTCCCACTAAGAAGCCAATTATCAAAAATTGAGGTTTTATTCCAAAACTTTGTTTCTCACGATCTCAGTTTAAAAACATTGACGGAAATTAATAAAAATTGACCGAAATGAATAAATAAAGGAGATTGTTGGAAAGCAATTAAAAAGGTGTTAAGATCTAGAAAGTCAATCGAATCTTTGTTTGCGTTGCTTGCATTAAATAATTAAATTCAAAATTTTACTGCTACGCTTAACCAAAATTTTGGGTCTCCAGACTTCTCATATTTCGAGACCATAATTTTTCGAGACCAAGACTCGAGATCGAGACTTGAAGTTCAAGTCCGAGGCGAGACCGAGACGAGACTTTCAAAAATGTGTCTCGAGACCCGAGACCGGTCTCGAGCACTCCATCACTAATAGCTAGCTTGGGTAATCAAATGCAAGCTTTACTGTTGACGGCGCTAAATAGAACAGTTGTATCTCCTTCATTCGTGACAATTTAGAATATTTTCAAACTCTAGTAATTTCGTAAGTTTATTTTGCATTTGATGTGATTAGCGGCTTCCGTAACACTGTAGTTGTTAGGAGTTAAAATCCATAAGCGGTTGTTTTCATTGAATTATTTCGAAGAGATATTATTTAAATTTTAAACTTGATCGAGTGTAATATTGATCGAGCCTAAACTTGCATCTAGTGTATTTCGACTTGAATCAGCGGTGTATAATATTATTCATAAATAATTAAATAGTGCTTAAATTAAACGTCAATCTGACATGTGGTATTGCTGTGGTGTAGAATTTTATAAATTTTAGGATCTAGCCGAATTTACGGTGTAAACCGAAGCTAAAAACCGGGCACAGTGGACAATATCAGGCACAATGGACGATGAAATTTCACAAAGGCATAACTTTCTAGCCCTCTGAGTTATATAAGCTGCTTAAATTGATCCTGGTAACTTTCAACTAAGCTAGGCTATCTACAAAAATTTTAACTGCACAATTAAATTCTCTAAACATGCTCACTGAAGGAATTAAATATTGATTTACGGTAACGTCCAATGCTTTGTAATGGTGTTTTGACGTCTAATCATTTTGGCGGGAAAGAGCTATGACGTAGCTGCAACCCGTCAACACGCAGAATACGGTACACAAAATATTCATAACATATCTGCTATGCTCATATTTTGTAACAAGAAAACTACTGTGCTATTTAATCAAGAGGTAGAGACTTTAGCTTGCATTGCTGCAGTAAAAAACTGCGCTCGAATTGGCTCTGGTCGTTATTTGAACGAACGTTAAACTGAACTGCCACGTTGGAACTGAAAAGTCCTCTTATTGAAAAATCGGACAGGAAGTGACATTTTGAACGCGTAAAATGCAAGAGCTAGAGCTGGGCGAAAAGTACAGTCACATGTGAAACATTAAATATTTGACACAAAAGTTCATCTTCTATAACCCTGGATCAAGGGAACATGCGCTGAGGCAGGTTGGATAGCTTGGGCAAGAAGGGGGAACTAACGTTTTCATAACATGGCAGCTACAGTTTGACTTGAAAGCGAACAAGCCAGCAACTACTGGTACCGGTATGCCAAGAAATGAGAATAAGCATAGTCAAACGGCTAATCGAAAACTGCAGGCAAAATAGATGGGGGCTTCTTAAGTTAGGGCAAACACATTCACTTTAAATTGGAGTTGACTCCATTTTTCTTGACCCAGCTGTTCCAAGGATATTCTACTTCAAATACGACGTATAATATAGGGCAGATGTGGGTGAGAATAACATTTCAATAAAATCGCGACACAACAAGAGCAATGACTTTTTCAACCACTAAAAGCGCAGCGCAAAATGCCCAATGATTAAAATTCTTTGTTTTCTGAAGCGCAGCGCAACTTCCGCAACAAACCTTTTAACTCAATTGATAAGCAGGGGTCGAAATTAACTTTTTTAACAACTTGCCCGTCGGGCAAGTGATATCAAATGTCTATTTGCCCGCGGAAGTTTCAACTTGCCCGAAAAAAAATAGGCACAATAAGTTTTGAAGGTGTTTACCGTCGGAAAAATATTTGTAAAATGTACTTCAGGGAAAAATACTGAATTTGTATAATACGTGCCTATCCTATTTCGAGAGTCAAGTTTTTGTGCGCAATTGTTCTGGTAAGGTGACGCAATAAATTGTTAATTTTTCCAAATGCATTACGCAAAAATTGATTTTTTGAATGACCCCGTAAACTCGTTACACGCTTCGGCGTAATACAGTGAGTATTATAAAAGATTTGAGTGATTTGATTGTAATACATTTTCAATTGCGAATATTTTGGAAACTACATTAGCTAGAGAGCCAAAAACTTTTGCAAAAGTTATAGGAGCTAAAAAATCTTCAAAATAATCATAACAAAAAACTACAAAATTCTTGACGTTGTCTTCATGCAGTGCAGGGTATAAGCCTAGTTGTACTTGTGATATTTGAAAAAGCGGATAACGCGGCAAGCGTGGAAAAAATTTCTCAGAAAGCATAGCATTTTGAGCCAAAAAGTTGCAAAACGCGTCTGACTATCGAAAAATTTGCGTGCGATTAAAAAGAGTTAATTGCGATTAATGATGCGCGTACGATTAAACAAAATGTTCATCGTGATGATTGCAGAGTGCTAAAATAAAGCACGCAACAGCTTTCTCTACTTACATTTTATTTTATTGCAACAAAAGAAGACCTAAATTGCATTGCTAAATAATCTTGTTTGATGTTGTTAATACGCTGTATTTTGTTAGCTTGCCCGTCGGACAAGTTAAGCAGAAAAATAACTTGCCCAATGCAATTTCAGCTTGCCTCGGGCAAGCGTTAACTTCGAACCCTGAATATGCAACAAATTTCAGCAATTGCGGAACGGAATTTTTGTACCAAGTCAAAACGCAAGCAAAGCTTTGCTATTAATTTCACGAAACGCAATGCTAATTCCGCATTTTTGCAATTTTAAACGGTGAAGACGGAGCTGATAATTTACTAACGAGGATTGGCATTTGAAAATATTACGACTGAAATAAAGCAAAATTTAGTTCAAAGTACAGTGAAGAATTGCGCAATGAACTGAAAAAAAAAAATTGAAAGCACATTAGGTCTATTAATTTACAACAAATTTAAAGACATATTAGTCCGCAACGCAACTTTCGCAACGTCTCAAAATTAAAGCGCTACGCAACTTTGCAGTTGTAGAGGGTGCGCAAGTCGCGCTTTGCGCATATGATATGAATAATAAATTGCGCTTTGCCCATCTCTCGCATAGGGATCGGGCCCCTGATTTTAATTTTTTTTGGCGACCTTGTCGACATTGACAACATCGGCGACGTCATCCTGTTTCAGTCCTAAGACAAAGCCGCAATTATGGCCTTTGCATTAAGTCCTTTCGCTGCGTATTGTAATCAGTTTGATCGTGTCAGCAGAACATGTCCGAGTTGGAAAAAAAACATACTAAGAGTAAGAGTACAGTAGCCAAGCGTGGATGGATGGCACCTGCAGACATAACATTCAAATTAATTAAGAAAAAAAAGCCTAAAACTGTCGGAAATATTTTATTTGAAAAGGCATTCAGGTCGAAAAAAATTTTGCTCGGTTTTGTCTCAAACTTTTTTGACAAATATGAAGACTAACTTGACCAAATTTGAGCTTTCTACGACCTTTCCCTGTCCCAAGATTTAACAATTTAGATTTCCTCTGAGAAAGGCTTTTTTCCTCAAAAATTTTGCCATTGTTGCCAACTACCAAGAAAATTTCAAAAAAGTTACTGCATGTTTGTAACTCTCAATAATAAGTATTTTGGGCAGTGTTGTTTTCAAAACAAAGTAAAGGGTCAGAATTGTAAATTAGCTGCTTTTCACATAAATTCAAGCCAACTTTTCTAAAGTTAATCTTCTGTCACAATTCTGGAAAAATGGCAATCCTGAAGTAGGAGGAACATTGTGAACTGCAACATTTTGAAAACGGCAAGACGGAGAAAGTTCAAACTTGGTGAGAATGCGCGTTTAAGTTTATCACTGAGACATTTCTTCGCAAGAAGTTGTGTTGCCCGAGCGCAATAACGCGGAAATGGGCCCCGCAAATTTGTTGCACGCTTCGGCGTAATACAGCGAGTATAAAGAAAAAGGGAAGAGGCAAACATGCCTCTTACTTAACTCCGAAGCCGGTAGTTACGGTAACATTAAATTTGGCATGCGGGTTGGTGTTCACCAAAATTGTTTACAATAAAAATTAGTTTTGAATTAGTGACGTTATTATAATGATGTCATCATGATGACGTTATGGTGGTGTCATAGGTGGCTCAAATTTTGCGTATAAGCTAGCTTTTTTGCAACCGAATTATAAAATGTTCAAGTCATAGTGATTACCTACGTCACAAAAATGTTTTATGACATAATCTAACTTAGATATTATAGGCCAAAAATGTCTAGATCGCAAAAAATGATTTCCAATTCAGAAAGCTTCAAAATTGGGAAATTTTCCTACCTTACCAAAATCATATTTTCAGGAGTTGTTTTTGAACTAAACTTGACTCAAGTCCAAATGATTCAATTAAAAATCATTTTTCTAAAAGATTTATCACAAGAAACGAGAGTGAGAACTTTCTTTCCCACCACCCCAAGTTAAAAGCTGAAATGGGGATAATGACTACCTAAATTCACAAAACAATCTCAACAATTAAAAATTAATCATTCAAAACTTAGAAAAATTACTGAGAGAAATGAAATGACAAAGAAAAAGCGCAAAAAAAAATGATGTCAACGCTTTGTTAGCCGAGATTGAAAATCATTTGCTTGATATTGTATTCACGAGTTTTTTGGAATTTATTCATCGTCAACATTACCAGAGGTGGAGTCGAGGACACAAGGTTCGAGGCCAAGGCCAAGAACACAAAAAAAATCCGAGGCCAAGGACAGCCCTTCCGAGGACAGACCCTCTCGAGGCCAAGGACAGGAATGCTCGAGGCCAAGGCCAAGGACCAAGGACACAGCTGCAAGTGTTCTCCGAAAAAAAAAAAAGATCTTCAAAAAAGTTTTTCAGGCAATCACCAATTTATAGGCGTAGCCAGAATTTTTGATTGGGGAGGCCTAAACCACAAATCACATGCAATGACGTCATTAAAAATTTGCCTGTTGGCACTTAACCAGGATTTTGCAAAGGGAGAGGGCTTAAACTGAAATACTGTAGTTGAAAAGAGCAAATACGTAACTTTGGTGGCGTTTTGAGAAAGCCAGTGGAACTCAAACGTATCACAAACGGGGGGTCTGGGGGAGGGGCCCCCAGCGGCCGGAGGCTTTAGGGGTCTGGGGGCGAAGCCCCCAGCTGTTGGGCGATTTTTTGTAATTTTTTGGAAAAATAAGCTATTTTAACGCCATTGAATCACATTTCGCACATGTTTAAAGCCATTTGAAAGCACTAGATTTTTGATATTTGAAAGCCAATTAAAAAAATTAAATTGTTTAATCCTCCTTCTATTGGCAATTTAAGTCCAAAACACGTTTAACATCTTGCAATTTGGTGTTAAAGTTTAATTGTACGTGATTTGGTCCAAGTAGGGGGAAGTAAGGTGCATTGTCTCGTGCAACATTTTAACAGTAAATAAAAACCTACTCGAAGATTTTCCTTTGAGATTTTTGTTTTGTCATGAAAATAACCAGTTATAGAAATCCATGTTAGGCCAGGGGCCCAGGGCCCCTCAATTGAAGTTCAACGATTCGTTCAATCAGCATTTTCCATAGCTAATTTTTTAAAAAAGTATTTTATGCGTAAAAACTGGCGAGGTGGAGATGAATTAATGAATTGCTATTGAAAAATAGTACAATAGATGGTTACGCTTACTAACCATGTTATTGCCGGGCCGGATTTACATCGCGCTGGGCCCCTGGCACTTTGGAGATTTTCGCACAATCTTTCTACCAAATATAGGTGAAGACCATAAAAAGTCTTACCATTTGAGCGCAGGGCCCTTAGCTGGTACTGCGCCATATTGTGGTAAATCCGGCCTTGGTTATAACGCATTACGTTCATAGAAAGGCTAGATGTGATCCTGAGATAGCAACTTTTGGGACGAAAACTATCCATTTCTTCCAGGTTTACGTTTAAATTGGCTGGCAAAATTGATTTGAGGGGGTCCCGGGGCCCCTGGTCTTCAATATTGTTGTTCGCTACTGGTGTAAGCGAAAAATGCTAAAAAGAAACTGAAACTGAAGAAACAATCGGCTTTTTTGTCACATTTTTGTCATTGGTGAAATTTCAATTGGGGGTAGGGGAGGGGTCCGCTTGGCTAAGCCTATGCTCCAATTGCGGAAAGGAAAAAAGGTATTTGTAAATTTTCCGCGAGGTTTCTGGCGTTTTCCAACAAAATTTCAACGGTTCAAAAAATAGTGCTGTCCTCGAGCCGAGGACAGGGCAATTTTCGAGGACCTAAGGCTTCGAGGCCAAGGTCAATGCCAAGGATTTGAGGCTTCGAGGCCAAGGCCAAGGACTTGAAAATGTGTCCTCGAGGTCAAGGACGTCCTCGAGGACTCCACCTCTGAACATTACCTCACTAAACATCGGTAAACTTTTGCCGAGAATCGTCGTCACGTGACGTAAACTAGCCACTGAAATGAATTCGTTACCGTCTTCATCAAAGACATGATAGGCTTTTTTTCATTTAGCATTATCTTTTTCTTTATACCTCATTTTTCATCTCTTAGCTTTTTTTTTCTTCTTCTATCAAGTCTTTATCTCCTTTAACATATTCTGAACTTCCTAAAAAGCAAATTACATACCGTTTAATGGAGTGCACAGCTGCAGCGGTTTTGTAGGGAATAAAGTAAGAAACAAAGAAAAGACAAGTAAAAAATCATTGGGTTCTTGTTACTTATCAAAGACTGTTCACAAGCTATCCTTAACCTTATATTACACCAGGTGGAAGGTGGGTGGAGCAAATATACCTTTCTATATAACTCCGAATCTGGAGGTCAAGGAAGATTTATGGAAAATCACTTATGGAAACGACAAATTGCCATGGAGTTGGTGTTAACCAATTTTTTTTTTAGAAAAACTTAGTTTAAGTAGAAAATTTCTTCGTAGTGAAATCACGGCCAATTTTGGTAAAAACTGACTTCATTTTTTTCAAAATTTGGTGTTTAAAATTTAAATTTTGCACATACGTTTGTTTCTACAGGTACTGCTCGAGATCGGTTTTATGGAATAAATGAGAACTACTTGGGGTAATAAAGAAGTGCCCCAAATCTTGTTTTACTGTTCCTCTAATCCGCAAAATTAGATCTAATCGTTTTGATACCGGGCCATTCGTAACCCTGCCTTTCAAACTTTTGTGACATCAGAAAAGGATGACTTTGCAAAATTTCTACAAGAACAAGCAACGCGGTATTCGATAATCAAGTTTTGTATAGCTTAATCTGCAAGTCTATTTACATTACAAATTTTTTCCAGAATAAGCAACGCAATGTTTGATATTCCGCAAGGAATTTTGCAAAGTCATCCTTTTCTGATGTCACAAAAGTTTGAAACGCAGGGTTGCCAATACTACGAAGGCAAACGGATTAAATCTGTTTTCGCGGATAAGGGGAATAGTAAAACAAGTCTTGGGGCAACTCTTTATTAGAGTACGTCAAATAGTTCTCATTTCTTCAACAAAATCAATCTCAAGCAGTATCTCTTTTAGACTGAATCATAAAATAATACCTGTCAAAGTGATTACGTATCATGTCGTAAGTAGTATTAAATTAAGTACAGCATAAGAAAATGTCAAAATTTTGGAGAATGGCTTTGGCAAACTTTAAAGTTAGAAAACTTTTCTTTGTCCCCACTACTACAAATTCTTAGAAATTATTTTTGAATACATTTGACTCAGAGTTAAATTCGGTTTGAAGTAAAAATCTTTTTTCCGAAGGCATTTATCTCTAAACAATCAAAAGAAAACATTTTTGTCCCCTGCTCCCGTGTAAATAGGGTTAAAGCAAAGACTATGTTTCTGTGTAACCATGGAATTCAATTTAACATCCTTCGCCTCGAAGAGAAGAGGCCTTTATATTAAGGATAGCTGATGTGAGCTGCCTTGATATAAGATGCTAGCAATTTTTATTTATCTGTTTTTTAACCCCATTTTATACGTGGGGATAGCAAAAATGACCCTCTTCCGTTTTTTTTTAGTGATAAATTCCTTTAAAAATAAGATTTTTACTTTAAATCAACTTGACATTGAGCTAAATTCAATCACAAATTACTCTTAAAATTTTGAAGCTGCCAAGGTAAGGAAAAATTTTCCAATTTTGAGGTTTACTGAAGTCACTTTCCGAAATCTGAACATTTATTGGCCAAAATTTAACTTAAATGATGTCATAAGACGTTTTTGTCACGTAGCTACTTTGACTTAGGCATATTGTAATTCAGTACCAAAAAACAAATCTATGTACAAACTGCAAAATTTGAGCCGTCTATCACGTCAGTAGTCACTTTTTAAAAATGTGGCTCTGACGTCACTCTGATGACGTCATCAACTCAAAATTACCTTTTCTCAAAACTTTTAGTGAACACCAACTCACAAGCCAATTTTGGTGTTCTCATAATTTTTGATTTAAAAGTTAGATAGTGGGGCATTTTTGCCCCCTCTGTGTAAAATGCGTCGGTCAAATAGCCTGTGTAAAATAGGGGTTTAGTAACACGTGTCATCATAATACTGTAATATGTCGCGCCATCTTATATTCAGTTTTTGGATTGTTGGCTTGTTGTTATTACGTCATCAACAGAGCAAGATGGGCCCAAAGACATTAGAGATTATTTATTTATTTTATGTATACAAAAAAAAAGAAAACAAACAAACAACAAACATAATAAATACGTGTACACTGTACAGCAGTACAGTTGAGGAAACAAATTCAAATATTGGCCAACTGCCTGCTGCGTTAAAATTTTTCTGTATTTCGCTGCAACGGAAGACTGTGATGGGACCAGTTCAGCCTTCGAGTCAAGCAGCCACTCTCCCAATCAAAATCGATGCAATAAAGTGATATTTTAAAAGTATAAACCAGTGGTTCCCAACCTTTTTTGCTGCATTTCTCCTTTGCTGATTAAAAAAAAATTCTTACCCTAATCTAAATGTGTAAGCAATACAGAATACACAATCACTAATTTAACAAAATGTCATTTATTTCAATTGCAACTCAGTTAGTCAATGCGAAACTTGTTTTTGTTTGTCATGTGAAAGTAGCTGAATGCGGGGAGAGGTTTGAGATAAGGAGCAATGATAGACCACGCTATGGAAGACCACGTTTCACAATAGAAACAAAATAGTTGTGGAAACGAAACATTGCAAAATGGCGCCACCAGGCGTTACATAAATTAAAGGAAGAAAAAGGGGCAAAAAAACCGTGACGATCGGCAACAAACGCTGTGAATTTGACTGTTGACAAACAAACAAATTAGGTAGTGTCAAATTTTATTAATGCTGTTATTGCTTTCTTGGAAAGTTGCAATTTAGCTTAGTCAGTATTTTAATAAGCAAGCGAATAACTTGCGGAGCCCTTAGGTTTCTCTAGCGGAGCCCTGGGGCTCCGTACGGAACACTTTGAGAACCTATGCTCTACACTACAGTTTGCATGTTTCCTATCCTAATTTGCTTAAGATACTAAAGTACAGCAATACCTACGCTATAAACACACTTTTGACAAGAACAAATGCAATACCATGTCAGCCAATATTATTGAAGTAAACAGCCGCAATGCGCAGTACAAATGCCACTAGTTATCTTAAAATCAAAAGTTTTGAAATTCCTCCCTTGAAATAGCAAAATTCCTCCCAGGGAAGGAATTCCTCCCAGGTTGGGAACCACTGGCATAAACTATAACAGCCGCTCCAGTTGAAAGTTAATTGAAGACTAAATGTAAAAAAAGAATGCACGAATTATTGAGTTGGATTGCAAGCTTGATAATGAGAGATACATTTTACCTATTTGCTTTTTATAAGTAGTTTTAAATTTGGAATTTTAGGGGATTTGGAATTTGGAATTTACTAGCTTGTTATAAAAAATTTGGAATTTACCAGCTTGTTACAAAAGGGCTAAAATTTTACCATTAGCCACCGCCATCATTGCCAATCTGCTCATTTACGCAGCCAGTTTAATCATGTTTTTGCAGCGCTAATTTGTATGCCACAATTTAAAAGTGATAATTTTTGCTCCGATAAGCCTAAAAATAGTTATTTTTGCACAAAAGTTGCAAAATCTCCGAGCGCTGGGGGCTCCTCTCCCAGACCCCTCTGCTTCCGGCTGTTGGGGGCGTTGTCCCCAAACCCCCAATAGCATCCTGCGGTAGAATATACCCTTATTTAATTGATAATTCGTTTGTTGTGATTTTTTAGTGTTCATGCGACGTCTCAGTACTCTGGTTTTGGTGAAATGTTTAATTATTTGACAGTATGTCTGTTGTCTGCAATGTTGGTGGTAATGACGGTACGTACAGGATTGATAGCGAAGAAAGTTGCTCCCCTTGCCCTTCTGACGTTCCAACAACCCTGTGTGCACTAACGAAGCTGCGATCGGAAAATCTTGGGAAGTTGCGAACAGCGATAATCAATAGACCAATGAGGCTGCAGCTTATTATTTGTCACAAAAAAGAGTTCTTTCTTCGCTTTTTCTATAAAACTCGTGCAAATACGCAACAAGTTTTACCAATGCAAACTGATTTGTACCGGTATGACTAAAGAATGATGCGAGAAATTAACGATAAAAACCTTAACGTAAGTTAGCGAAGCTTAACGCAAGTTAATTTAGTTCGTTAGCATGAAAAACCTTTGAACGAATTAACTAGTTAATGAAAAAGTTAGCATCGTTATAGACGGATTAACGATTGACGAATTTGTGCCCACCTATGATTTTACTATGTGTAATTTCAATGCTTTTGCCATTTCAAATGTCGCAAGCAGTTAGATAAGCCTGAGGGATTCCGCGAGAATTATATTTAACAAAATATCGAGTTAATTTGAGGTTCAAATTAAATTTTTTCCACAAAACTTGCATCAGTTTGCTATTTAGATATTTTCTTCGAGGTTGATGACTTTTCTTTAGTTGTTGGTGTTGCTGTTGTCTTTGGTTCTGCTTTGATTGATTTTGATATTTTGTTTGTTTGTGTCTTTTTTGGCTTCTCTTCCAGTTGGTTCTAGCATGGGTGGCAAGCGCGTCCAAACCCCTTTCTCCATAAGCTTAGATTGAAAACCGAAGACTAAAATGTACAAGCCTTAAATTTTCTTTTGTAATTTTTGTAGGTTGCACTTCTCATTTAAGCTTAACATTCTACGCATAAATTAAAGTATAAGTCTGATGATAGACTTTTTGTTAGTAGAACGGAAACTGACAGTTTTGTCTTTTTTTCTTCACGGTTCATTTTTTCTAGAATATGCCGATTCGTTCAATCAACGTGACTTTTTTCCTTCACCGCTCACTCTTTCTACGAATATGTCTAATCAAAGCAGTCGAATATATGAACTTCACCAACAAATTATTCAAAAACATTGTAATTTCGTTTTGGAATTAACGTAGTTTCATATGTCCCACACTAAATAAGATATCTTACATAAAATAATTTCTCCCCCCTCAAAAAAAAAAAACAATAAAACGAATTATTAGAGCTTGCAATACTTACTGTTTTTTTTAATGTTGCTCTGATTGACATTGAGGGTGTTTTTGTTGAGTAATTTTTGGGCTCTTCCAAGTGATTGATCCTGGAGAGGGTTTAAAGCAGTGGTGCCTAAAACGTACAACACTCTTAAATTTTCAGATGTAATCGAAGCAAGATGCACTTCTCATTTAAACATATTTCAGGCATGATTAGGTAATAAGCCAAGCCTGCGAGAGGGGGTTCAGGGGGTACATCGTACCCGGGCCTAGGGGCCCGGAAAAGTTTAGGTTTTCGAGTTAAGTTTTGGTATCGCATCATTACACCGTAATCAACCTTGCCTACAGCAAAAATATCAGTCAGCCTATTCACTACTGGTAATTGGTCGCTATTTTTGCTTCACAGCCTTTAGGGCATCCAATAGTGGCCGACTTGATTAAAAAAAGAGGAAAATGTATCAAAAGCCATACACTTGCACCGAAATTAACGTTTTGTTACATTTCTCTGACTTGAGAGGCCTAATTCTATGATATAACAATGTAAGAGGGCCCACATTTCCAGAGATCGAAAAGCATTTCAACCTCAGAGAGCGGAGTCAAAGTTACATGCTATACTACTATCGTTAAGTAACTCACTCTATCTGTGCTCCTGCCTTATTTGCCTTCTATGTCTATCTAGTCTCTAGCTCAATCTAGGCGCTGGTATGTTACCCATATATTAACAAATAAGCTTATTGCCAAGATAATCAAAATTTTGGGTGGGGAATATTTTATCCAACTAGCTAAATTGATAAAACTTTTATCAGTAAAATATTTGGATTTGCAGTATTAAAGTCATTATATTGTTTAATATTGTGTCAGTGTCATCATACCCCACTTCACATACTTTCTTTCATGTATATCACGTTTTCTGCTTGTCAATTTAAGCAAGTTTGATGCTGGGATGTTGATCAAATGCTGTATTTTACCCTCGAGAAACATAAAAAGTGCTAAAGCTTCTGGGGCTCTGTCCCGGACCCTGCTGGGGAGCTCACAGCGCTCCCTCAGACCCCCTAGCTAGATTTAAACCACTTTTATGACTACTTGTATTTTTCATAGGTCCTAACTGTATGCGAATATCGTTATCCCCTCACTTTTAAATCACGATCTACACCCAGCGGACAAAAAATGATTTAACGGCATGGGTCCCGATAAGACTTGGGGGATCTTCGTACCCCCTGAAAAATTTTCTCTCTGAGGCCCTGGTAGTAAGTCTGAGTATAGACTCTTTATTAGTAGACTGGAAATTGACAATTTTGTCTTTTTTTCTTCACGGTTTATTCGCGCTGGAAATATATGTCAACAGCGTGGCTGCGAATATGTCCACACGTGACTTTTTTCCTTATGGTTCATTCGAGCTGCGAATATATCCAAATGGACCAATCAAATCAATCAAATACGCGTGACCACAAAAAAACCTTTGCAACAAAAGCAAACTTGTTTTCTTCAATGCTTTTTTTCTTTAAGGTGGCTATGACTCGGTAAGCACTTCGCTCTTTCGTGGTCTCCCTATGTACCGTACTTTATTTACATGCCACTGTACATTACAAATGTGAATTTTTTTCTGTTTGCGTGCACTAGTAGATAAATAAACTGACACTGACTGACTGAGTGCTCTTTTCCTTTTCTCCGCTCGTCTGTTTCTAGTCTACTGATAAAGAGTTTATGGTCTTTCTGTGTTTTTTTTTTTTTTTTTTTTCTTTTAATTATTGTAAGAAACATAAAAAAATCAACAAACATAACTCGAAAAATTGAAGTAATATCACCTTACTGAAAATTTTAAGTAAAAATATAGCCTTACATTATTTTTTTTAATTGTTGAAACAAAACAATCCGATTTTTTCACAATTACAAATAACGAAGACAAATTTAGTTTCGATTTTGAAAAAATTACGATCAAATTAAATATCTTGCAGGGTTGTATTTTCCATGCATGCAAGGCATGCATTGCATGCCTAGTCATCTAGCCAAACAAATAATAATAATAATTTAAACAAGTACAGTACATGTAAAAATTTAAAACAGCCAAAAGCTGAGTTGCCACAGTTACTTAGTAGCATTAGTAGTACAAAATTCGACATTAGCTTTCAAGTCAAAGCAGAAACAGAAACAATCTCGTTTAATTCATTGATTTCACTTTTTGCTTGGTTTTAGCATATCGCTAAATTACAAAAAATAAGTGGCAACACGCATACAATTTTTAAATTGCTTTTAGCAGTTCAAGAGATCGCTATGTTTTAATGAGATTACGAACAAAGATCAGTGGCGCCAAAACCCGGAGGAATGGGGGGGATATATCCCACCAATAATTTGACTGCATACCCCCAATAATTTGACTATGGTCTGCATTTGAGCGGTGGATGATTTGTGGAGATTTTTTTTGGTCTTCACTTGATTTCGGGGACAAAGACTCTTCAAGTCGGTTAAGATTTTGTTTGTTTGTTTGTTTTTTGGTCTTCTCTTAATTTGATCAAAAGCGTGTTAAACGTTTGTCATATTTGATTCATGTGAAAAAATAGTCGTCGAGCTTCATCCTCCCAATGTTCAAAATAGGGCAGAGTTTGGGCAAAATTGCAAATTATTCCCCTCAATGCTCAACATAAATTCGCACCCCTGACAAAGATAACTAGGTTTAAAAACTTGATTGACGCATTGTTTGCTGCAAAAGTTCTTTTATAATTCTAGTTTCTTTTTTAGTAAGATATAGTCTCTATTTTCATTTTAGATTTGTTACAGTAAACTGGCTAAAAACAGGACTCAAGCTATGCACCAAAGTATGCAATTTTAAATATTGCGCGCGTGTTGCCACTTATTTTATGTGATTTAAGCGATTTGCTAAAACGAATAAATAGGCAGTGAAACAAAGCTGTGGTAACTGGTAAGTATCTGCAATAGGTAATGTAAATCAGACTAAGTTTTTGATGAGGTACTGTTCGCACTATTTGCGCTAAATGCTGTACTATGAGAGTGAGAGCAAGAAGTTTAATCCAAGTAAACAACAAGTTACCGGTAGTTGGTCCAGTTAGTACTTAGTCGGCCTAGTTGCAGAGTCGGCAGAACGGATTTGCAAAAAAGTTCTTAAGACTATCAATCATTCAACGGTAAGTTGTTTTACTGGCTGTTTCGTTTGTGCTTGATTGGTTATAAAAAAAGCTAAGCAATGCGAGGCCTAACCATACTTACATTGACTAGCCTTGAGCTTACCCGCTTGCTTGATATTGCATACCATTGCTGGCTGTTGCCAGGTTACGATATGTTATAGCCAGTACTTAAATTGTAAAATTTTGCATGCGGGGACGCTTTTGCAGCCTTGACCAAACTTCAGTAGAAATTATGTAATTCCGTCCCCGCAATTGAAGTGTTTTTTCCCTGAAATCAGGTGAAGACCAAAAAACAAAAAAAAAGATTTTCACCGCAATTTGGGATTATATTCGGCCGGAATTTGTAGGATTTATTCGTGCTGGCTGGCTCTTGATCGTTTCATCATCCAGCGCTCAAATCTCGATGGGTGGACATCTAAATCTCGATGGGCGGACGCTAAATCTTGATGGGGGGAGGCTAACTCTCGATGGGGGGACGCGGCCCCACGCGTGCCCCCAACAATTTAAGTACTGGTTATAGCGGCTTTAGGAAAAAAGGCTATGAAAGTAGGCTATGCATTTGCTATTCACCAAGTTGGCTCAGTTTTGTTCTAAAATTAATCTTTTTCCCTCAATTTTATAAAACCAAATTTACTGTTAGCGAAGTAAAGTAAGGTGCTGCGCAACTGGCACATACAGAAACTGTTAAACCGTCACTGTCCCTAATAACACAAGATACTGTAGACTTGAGTTTGTACACAATATTGTGTACTGGGGAAGGGAGGCCTAGTAGCGATATTGGAACATTTAGCAGTTTAAGTTGTTTTTTGTTTTATTGCCTGATAACCAATGACGCCATCAAACTGATGACGTCATCAACCTTAACTGCATGCCTCTTTTAAAATGTCATGCTACGCCACTGATATCTTGCATTCAGTAGTTTAACATACTTAAACAAAACAAACCACGAAATAATTACAAAACAAACGCATAATCACAGTCTGCACGAGAAAGTTGGTACGCTAAATCAGAACTTTTGAGATAGAAAACATCTGTCAATGTTCAAAAAAAAAAAAAAAAATACGTTACCGCACTGACTATATAACTTCATTAATACGTTGAGTTTTTTCCAAAGCAATAAATAATTATAATTTAGCAAGAAATGGAATCTTTTATTTCCTCAGAGCAACTTCGACCAATAGCAACTAACTCGAACCCTTTTTGTCAAAACTTTTGAGTGATTTACAATTATATCCTTGCTGCTTACTCTCGAAGTGTTTCTGACTAAATTCTGACTATGATAATACCATTGCTATTTTATTTTTTAATGACGTATTTTATTTTTTTGCGTATTTTATATTTTATCGTTTTCTGACAAAATTCTGATTATGATAATAACATTAAAAACTCTGGACCGCAAACCTCAAAAACATCACAATTAAATTATAATGACGTAATTATTCCATTTGTTAAATTTACTAGTATAATTTCCTCTTGCCTAAAGATTTTTTAATTGACAGGGTATAATATTGAGGGCTCAAAATCAGAACTGTCTATGTCCATTTTTGGCGAAAATGAGTTTTTGCAATTATTGAACTTGTAGTAGGAAGTAGTTTACAAAATGGTTTGAACCCTTACCCATTTAGCAAAATGGTTTTTTGATGCATTTGTTTTTAGCTATGTTCATTTTTTGATTTTTTGTTTATGCCAGAACTGGTTATGAGGGACATAGCTAGTTCTGGCACAAAAAACTTGCCAAGAAACGGACATGAACAGATACTGTTGTTGAAAGTTAATTAAGTTTGAGCTGATCTTTTTGATGTACAAACATCTATTAGCGACAAAATTTCACGCTTTTTAATCCTACTTATTTTTATCTCTTTGAAGTTATTTTCTTTTACGGCTTCCAAGAGCAGCAATTATATTGAATTGAGGAATAATTATGGAATTGCAAAGATAGATAAATGGTCAGTTTGTGAAACAATGTCCCAAGTGCTCTTGTCCTGAACCGCCTAGGCTGAATTAAATGGTGATTAAGAAACTTACTGGTAAAAAGTGAAGTAGCTTTGGTTGTGGCGGTGATTCCAGCTGCCAGGCTTTTCTATATCATAGGATTACGTCAGTGCAAGACATTTTGATGGGGGCAGTGGTAATTGGCACAACTATTTGAAGAATGTATTGGAAATAAATTACTACGACATCTTATGGTAATTTAGTAAGATTCAATAATAAGATTCTTATCAAACAATGAAAACAAATGCGTCATTTTTAGATTCTGTTTTAGTGAAACAAATGGGATCAAAGAGAGATCATTTAGATGGCGATTGGCATCAATTGAACATTATGGCAGTTCCAGATCGTTCTTGGTAGTACTGAACAAGTGTTGATTTGATGTATCTGAAAAAGTTGATTCTATGATTTTTAAGATTTTTGTTAATTTTCATCTCTTTTCGGGAAAGGTGAGTGCTTATTACTTATAATACAGCTAAAATACAGCTAAAGAGAATAGTTTTTATATTCTAAAGAAGTGAAAAGCGAAGATTATGAATCTCTTTTTCATTTTGAATGTTGGTGCTATCAATATTTACTGTTCAAAACTAATTCTATTTTACCAAGCATTGTGTGGAGACTAGGGTGGTCCATAAAAATCCTTTTTTTGAATTTGCTTGGTGCTAGGCGATTGAAGTGTGCCGTTTAGGTAAAAAATGGCTCATGTAAACTTTTTTTGAAAATTTTCAGCTTTTAGAAGTAGCTCAAGCCCCCTCTATATTTTGTGAGTGGGCAAACGGCTTAAATGCCCATATCTCGCTAACCATTTATGCTAGAAACTTGATTCAAGTATCAAAAAATGCAGAGGTTTCCTATCTAATTTCAATGCATATTATAGGCCTAACTGGTTCAGAATTCAAGTTAACTAAAAAAAAACTGAATATTTACCAATATCTATCAGGCTTTACTCATCAGTTAAGCTAATGCACTGTCATCTACGGCCATAAAGCGCAAATCAAATAGCTGCATTTAAAAATTGTGACTTTGAGGAAACTGCAAGTTGTCAAATAGTAATCAATTAAAGTTTAACAATATGAACAAAGGCAAAAATTTCTACTCCTGACCCTTCAATTTAGCCCCCCAAAAAAGTCTTCTGATCACAACTGCTGATGTGTGAAAAATGTGAAAAAAACGATTTTTTTAGTTGAAAGCGTTGTATATTTTACGTGTTTAATTGGTGGATTAGAACCGTTTTATCTAAAACAAATCATTTTATAATTTTCACATAGACAATTTCATTAGAGCAAGTATAAGACTAATGTGATTAAACACAAGACTAGAGTGATATAGCCAAATTTGTCATTAGATGTAAAATAATACCCGGCAATCTGTTACAACATCTCAGTAATAATCTTAATCTTTGTTTTTAATTTAAGATGAATTACATTTTTACTGTTGCAATTTTCTTACTATAGTTGAATGTTATGTAACTGCAATGATGTGTGCATGAAATATGGCATCATCAAGCATCAAGCGTCAGCAGGTGTATCTCCTTGAAAGTTTAAACGAAAACACAACAGGAAAGAAATTGCCATCTATTCGCCAAGTATGGGGATTTTTTGTACATCAGCACTTGGAAAACAAAAAAAAATTAAACGAGAGGCATCAACATTGACTGTGGATAAAGTTTTAGCATTTTGGCTGAAAGCAAATATACCAATGAGAGAAAGAAAACACCGCATATCTCAAGTTGAAAAGTTATTTGAAGAATGGCGTCTTTCAAAAAAAATTGTTAAGAGAAGATCTGCAAATCATTTAGCAAAACAAGACCAGTTTAATGCACCATTCGATGACTTATTTGATGTGGCTCATAAAAATGCCTTGGTCCTGAAGACAATTCCTGAAGACAGAGAATTCTTACTTGCTCAACGTGAAAAGGGAAGGCGAGGAACAATGGCTGGCATAGATGGCAAGTTAACCCGAAAAACAAAACGGAAAGCTGAGAGAATGTTAAAACATGCTTCCAGAGATCAACCGGAAAAAATTAAATTTCAAGAGCGATCAACCATAGTCACAATTGTATTTAACAGTAGCTCAGAGACTGCACATGATTTGTCAAATCAAGAAGCTTCAGCTGATGAAATGGCATCACCTTACAAGCAAGGAAGAATCAATGTTGTTACTCAAACTGTAAGTGCTACTTTGGACAAAACAAAAACATCTGACCGTAAAGCAACAATAATAATGGCAGCCACTGCTCAAAGTCTTGGTATGACATTGAAGAAATAGCTATTAGTCGTAGCTCAATTCGTCGTTTCAGATAGCAACACCGAACAACTGAAGTCAAAAAACTAACAGAAGCTTTTAATGCTGACCATCCAATTGTGGTTCATTGGGATGGAAAAATGATACCAGAATTAACTGGCAAACAGAAAGATGATTGTCTTCCAATTCTTGTATCGGGCAAGGGAATTTTTCAGCTTTTGGCAGTGGCTAAACTTTCAGCTGGGACAGGAATTGCTCAAGCTAAAGCAGTCGTGAATGCATTGATGGATTGGCAAATTTGTTCACAGGTATAAGCTTTGTGTTGTGATGCAACTATTGTAAATACTGGTCGTTTAAACGGAACATGCATCAATATTGAGCAATCTCTTAACAAGCAACTGTTGTTCTTTGCATGCCGCCATCATATGCTAGAATTGATCATCGGAGCAGTTTTCACAGCTTGCATGGGTACATCGTCTGGACCCGACGTACCTTTCTTCAAGCGGTTTCAGAAGCACTGGGAGTTAATTGATAAAGATAAGTTCGAAGATATATCTACCGATGAGTATGTAGCTGAGGCTATAGCTGATGTGAAGGATGAAATTAGCTTGTTTATTTTCGCTCAACTGCAAAATAATCAACCAAGAGACAACTACCGTAAAATCCTGGAGTTAGTATTGGCTTTTCTTGGTCGAGTCCCTCTCAGAGGGATTAGATTCATGGCTCCTGGACCAATGCACCATGCCAGATGGATAAACAAGGTGATCTACAGCTTGAAGTTTTAGCTATTTCGAGGTCAAATAAAGCTAACAACTAAGGAAAAAAAGGCGTCACAGGAGTAGCAATTAATGTGATTCGAAATATACCTCAAAGCTTGGATAGAAGCACCTCTAGCAGCATGTGCTCCTTATAATGATCTTCATCTTTTCAAAACTTTGGTGAAGAATGAAAATATCAACAAGAAAATATCAAAGGCTGAATCGACAAATTTGGCATCTCATATATGGTACCTCTCAGAAAAGCTAGTGGGTCTGCTTTTGTTTGACAGAAATGTTTCAAACTTAATGAAACAAAAAATCATCCAGAGGTTGACAAACGAAGGCAATGATGATCCACCAAAGAAAGTCCAAATAAACATACAAACAATTAATGACAGTGAACTGAACGATTTTGTAACATCCACATCAAAAGTTATTTTCCAAAAACTAAACATTGCTACCAGTTTTCTTGACAAAGATCCAAAATTTTGGAGAGATCGAGGATGATGATTTCCAAACCGCTTTAACAATCGTGCATGGACTGAAGGAGGTCAATGGCCATGCTAAACGAGGTGTGGCATTAATTCAAGAGTATCGTGGCTTATTAACCAAACAGGAGGATCAGCTGCAGTATCTCTTACAAATTGTCCAGCAGCATAGGAAAGTGTTTTCAACCAGCAGCAAGAAGACTTTCAAAGGACAACAGTAACTGCTACAGTTTTTACATACTTGAACTCTAAACTTTTAGTTATTAATTAAATTGTTTTATGTTTGATGTAAAAATCAACGATTAGAAAATATTTGTCGATGTAATTAATTTTCTTTATAGTAACTTATTACCAAATTTCAAACATGCTTCATTAGTATAATTTGACAAACCAGTATTAAAAGTTTAAATTTTTTGGTAAAAAATTGTTTTCTTAATTTTTCTAAAAATCTGAACAGCTAAGCCTATAATATGCATTGAAATTAGATAGGAAACCTCTGCATCTTTTGATACTTGAATCAAGTTTCTAGCATAAGTGGTTTGCGAGATATGGGCATTTAAGCCATTTGCCCACTCACAAAATATAGAGGGGGCTTGAGCTACCCCTAAATGTTGAAAATTTTCATAAAAAGTTTACATGTGTCATTTTTTTACCCAAAAGGCATAACATTAAACGCCTAGCACCAAGCAAATTCATAAAAAGGATTTTTATGGACCACCCTAATGAAGACAGTATAAATATTTCCTTGTTTTCACGATAACATAGCAGTTTTAGCTTCACTTTGCACAGTTTGACAAGTTCAGACAAAACATTGCATTTTTAGCGAGACAGAAGAAGCTGTTTGCCATTCATTCAAAGGGTATTACAATAACTAAAAATACTGTAATGTACGCATAGAAAAATAGTTTTTACAATGTGCCATTTATCTTTCAGGGCAAGATCTAAGTACTTCGGACGTTTTAGATCTGGTTATTGATGAAAATGTTGACTGTTGTATTGCTGATCCTGACTATCACCCAACTGACAACGAAGAAGATGACAACAGTAATGATGAGCAAGAAGCAGAGCAATATCCTTGTCAAGAAGCAGGAGAAAGTATTTCTCCAACACTAAGCACAAGCCAGGATAATGAATCTCACAGCAAAAATGAAAACAACGGTATTAGGGCTAGAAAGAGAAATCTAATCCAAAAGAATGGAAAAAAATAAGGGAAAAGTTCTGCGTTTATCAGGAAAGGAATATACTACTTCAAGTGGTTGTCAAGAATCAGGTGAAAGTATTTCTCCAAAACTAACCACAAGCCAGGATAATGATTCTGATAGCAACAATGAAAACAACGGTATCAGGGCTAGAAAGAGAAAATCTAATCCGGAAGAATTGAAAAAGAATAAGTGAAAAGTTCTGCGTTTATCAGGAAAAAAATAATATGCTACTTCAAGTGTTGACATTCAAGCATCATGAGTTCCTCAGCGAGCGAACTGTGAAAAGTGCAGATTCAAGAGCAATGAAAACTTTGCTGAAGAAAAAAGATCTCAAATTTGTGCCGAATATTGGAAGTTAGGAGACTACCCGAGACAAAATGACGTCATACTCTTTCGAGTTAAAGTCTACGATGTACAGCGCCTGAGAGTTAGAGGTGAACAACATCGTTCTCAAAAACTCGAAGTATTTCTTACTCATTCACCAACAACGAAAACAAAAACTAATGTGTATGCAAAAAGGTTTGTTGCAAGACATTAGATGTTGGCCATGGGCATCTTGACACTGCTCAGAAGAATTGTGGCAAAGCCAAACGTGGTAAAGACAGTTTATTGCTGAAGACAAATGTAGTAAACATACTCTTCCAAACAAAACAAGTGAAGCTGCATAGGAACTCGTGAAAAGACATTTTTGAGAGTTTTCCGAGAATTGAATTACACTATACTAGAAGAGACACTCGTAGCTTATACTTGAATCAGTCTTTGTCGATTTCAAAAATGTATACTCTGTATACGAAAGAATATGAAGTTACTAATTCTCCGGTAGCATCAGTCGAAAAAGGGGTTTATCATAAAATCTTTTGCGAAAAATATAATCTATCCTTTCTTTCCCCTAAAAAGGATCAATGCTCAAAGTGCACAAAATACCAAATGCTTAAAGGAAGAGACAAGGAAGACTTTACAGAGAAGTATCAAGCTCATCTCAAGAGAAAAAAGGAAGCTCGTTCAGTAAAGATAGCAGACAAAGCTCGCTGCTCTGCAGATAATAACTTTATGTCCGCAACGTTTGAAATGCAGAGTGTTCTTCAGATCCCAAGTAGTCCCGCTTCGCTGATGTACTACAGTCGTTAGCTGTACGTTTACAACTTATGCGTGTACCATATCGCAACGCCAAATGATGCGCCATGTTACTCCTAGTCAGAAATTGAAGGAGAGCGTGGAAGCAACGAGATTGCAATCTGCTTTTACGATTGGATTCGTCAGCTCCCCACTATACGGTTTTTGAGGTGTCCTTATTTTTTGATACTTGCGGTGGCCAAAATCGCAATCAAAATGTGGTTGTAATGGTTTTTATGCGGTACATCGGACACCTCTTCAAATAATCACGCACAACTTTCTAGAGAGTGGTCACTCTCACATGGAATGTGATTCCATGCATTCTGCGATTGAGCGTGAGAAGAGGCACGCAGATGTCTTCACTATGTTGAACTAGGTTCAGATATTTCGTCGGGCTCGACGCAGAAACCCATACAAAGTTTTTAATTATCACTATAAAGACTTCTATGGCTTCCAAAAACTTGCACAGGGGCTTCTTAAAAACAAGGGCCGCGATACTGATGGCAACATGGTCAACTGGCTTTTGGTCAAAAGCTTTGAATACATGAAAACTGTGCCTGGAGTAATATGTTATAGGTATGCTTATGCGGAGGAATTTAAAGAAATTCACGTATTTGCTCGTGGGCAACCAAACCATTCACATGAACTTCTTCGTGCTGATGATAGCAGAATTACTATCACTGCACCAAACAAACAAGACCTCAGGAAACTTTGTTCCGAACAAGTCATTCCACCTGAAGTATATGATTGGTTTGCCTCCTTTCCAACTTCGAAAAAAGCAAGAGAGCGTCTTCCAGAACCAGCAGCTTAAGATTCAGGTACTATTGCTATGAGGACGATGATTAATGCAAATCACTGAACTTCAGTAGAAACAATTGTTTTTATCGTGATTAAAATGTTCATATCTTCAAAGCTTTTCGTCTGACACTTGTCAAGAAGAATCGTCAGAATGAAGAGCGCAGAAAAATGAGCAGCTATTTATAGGAAAAAAGCCGAGCCGTGATTGGCTGGAAAAGGACCAATGAGAAAGCGTCATTAGTGTACAATCTTAAAGCTGTAAACGATTTCTTTTTGTCGGCAGAGGGCGGGGTTAGAAGTTTTGATGAAAGTGGCTTCAAGAGCAGATAGGTGAAAAGGTGAGCGGCCTTGGGCAAGAATAGAAAATCTGCTGTCATCATAATGTTGAGCGCAGGTAGGATTTTGTAAAAGATGAAGTCCAATGGCTGAATCAGAATCAAGAGACTGGGTAATAGTCCGGGTGGAAGATTTGCACCGACGAGCAGGAAGTAGGCGTTTTTGGGAAGAAGAGCAAGAACGGATAGATTTGGGGACATGTTGTTTGATTCTGTCCTGCAGCCTTTGGGAAGTACGGCCTACATACCAACTGTCACAGTGGCATGAGAATTGATAAATCACGTAGCTTTTCTGTAAACCAGGCAGTACATCGTTGTTGGTAGCGGAGAGAAGCTCCTTGGTAGAGTAAACAACATGTGGTTCCACAGTGGAAAAGCACTGTTTGACAGCAGATTTCACTTGCTTTTCAAACCGGGTAGAAACAGAACCGAGCCATGGGAGACGTAAATAGACGGGGCATTTTCCGGGTCCAAATTTTGGGCAGAGCGTGAAATTGCTTCATCTTCATAGCCATATACGACTTGATAACGTGCTCAGGGTATCCATTAGTCAGTAGAATGAACTTGATTTTGTCTGGTTCCGATGGCAATCTTTCAGGAGAACAGATGGTAAGAGCCCGGTGAGTTAATGCCAGGATTAGGTTGGTTTTGCGTTTCCGAGGACTGAAGGAATTCCAGCGTAAATATTGACCGGTGAATGTTGGTTTCCGATAGATGGAAGTAATGAACTTGGAAGGGGATTTTTCAACAAGAACATCCAGAAATGGGAGAGCCAGGTTAGATTCTTTTTCAAAAGTGAAGCGGAGAGAAGGGTGAAGTGAGTTGAGGCTGTCTAAGAAAAGATCGCATTCATCTTCGTTGCTGAATACTACGAAAGTGTCATCCATATAGCGGTAATACATCTCCGGTTTCGAAGTGGTCTGAAAAAGTTTAGATTCATAGTAGCCAACAAAAATATTGGCAAGGGCTGGTCCAAGA
This sequence comes from Trididemnum nubilum, assembly GCA_963965965.1. NCBI lineage: Eukaryota > Metazoa > Chordata > Ascidiacea > Aplousobranchia > Didemnidae > Trididemnum > Trididemnum nubilum. The sequence continues at coordinate 15,935,129 of OZ014487.1, forward strand.
GGTGATCCCATGGCGACTCCGTCGATTTGGCGATGCATGATGTCATTGAAGCTAAACTCAACAGAACAATTTGCAGGGAGCAAATCGTCTTTGTGCAACTGCAGCAGGCGGCGTTGTATCCGGCATTCGATCTTTGAAGTGTTGTCCTTTTCACTTGATGGGCCGAGTGTCAGAAATTTCGTTTCGTTTTCAAGAATCGAGTTCATTTTTTTGATGAAGTCGGTTTTGTTCAAAATGACCACGCCGGATCCTTTGTCTGGTTTGGTAATCAGAATATTGCTATTTGATCGCAGGGATTTGATAGCACTGAGACATTCCCTGTGCATGAGAAAATCGCCAGCATCAACAAACGTGCCGCAGTAAGCGTGCGCCAAATCGCTTAGCTTGGCTTTCAAAGCGGAGTGCTTTTCGGGTGTTTGAGGTCGATGGTGCTGAAGTTGAGCAAGTAATACTTCGAACTCTGCAAAAATTCCTTCTCTCTTCGGGTTGGTAGGTGGAAGGCAGAAGTTGAGTCCGTGCGAAAGCACGAATTCTTCTGTTGGTGAAAGTTTGTAATCGGATAGATTGGTGATGTTTTGCGATTACATTGTACACTAATGACGCTTTCTCATTGGTCCATTTCCAGCCAATCACGGCTCGGCTTTTTTCCTACAAATAGCCGCTCATTTTTCTGCGCTCTCCGTTCAGACGATTCTTCTTGACAAGTGTCAGACGAAAAGCTTTGAAGATATGAACATTTTAATCAAGGCAATTCTCAAGTTCTGTACCACCAACCAACTCTTCAAATATTTTCGAAAACGATACAGTGACCAACAACTCAAGATCTTGAACAAGTTGGTCAAAACTCGTGGAAAGCTCAGATCTCTACAATCTTCAATACCCCTTTTTAAAGGCTGCCATTTTTCAAAGAAATGTTCCTAAATGGATTCACGCGCGTATTGATAAGTCACGCGCTCGACATACGCCCAACATGGAGCGCGACTTTCATGCGCGATGAAATCGAGAAAAAGCGTTCCCTTATCAAAATGCAAAAGAGTAATTATCGCACGCTGTGGTCACATGTTCGAACAATTCTCTCCTTCTTTGACCTACTGCGTTTTTGTTGCTACATTGCCAAGATCGACAACGTGAAAGAAAAAGAAAATCTGTCCAAAAACGAACGCAACCTTCGTTTACTTCGACTGCAACGATTTGGCAACACAGCTAACCCGGACAAGAAAAACATCACCAATCTATCCGATTACAAACTTTCACCAACAGAAGAATTCGTGCTTTCGCACGGACTCAACTTCTGCCTTCCACCTACCAACCCGAAGAGAGAAGGAATTTTTGCAGAGTTCGAAGTATTACTTGCTCAACTTCAGCACCATCGACCTCAAACACCCGAAAAGCACTCCGCTTTGAAAGCCAAGCTAAGCGATTTGGCGCACGCTTACTGCGGCACGTTTGTTGATGCTGGCGATTTTCTCATGCACAGGGAATGTCTCAGTGCTATCAAATCCCTGCGATCAAATAGCAATATTCTGATTACCAAACCAGACAAAGGATCCGGCGTGGTCATTTTGAACAAAACCGACTTCATCAAAAAAATGAACTCGATTCTTGAAAACGAAACGAAATTTCTGACACTCGGCCCATCAAGTGAAAAGGACAACACTTCAAAGATCGAATGCCGGATACAACGCCGCCTGCTGCAGTTGCACAAAGACGATTTGCTCCCTGCAAATTTATACGATCTTATTCGACCGACTGGCTCTCAACGGCCGCGCAATCACGCATGTACGGCCTTCCCAAAACACACCAAAAAGATGTGCCACTCCGACCCATTCTGTTTATGACCGGTTCAGCACAACACCAGCTGGCCAAAAATCTCTCTTCTCTTCTCGAACCTGTTCTCACTTTCTGTTCGAGCAACTGCTTATGAGACTCTTTCACCTTTGCAGACATCATTAAAACTTCAAATTTGGACCCTTCTTCCGTCTTTCTCTGCTCTTTCGACATTTCGAGTTTATTTATTAATGTCCCTCCAGCGGTGACTATTCAAATCTGTGCTGATGCTCTCTATAGTACGGAACACCCTCCTGCACCTTTTCCACGGCAAATCTTCGTCGAACTTATGGAGATGGCTACTTCTTGTGTTGAGTTTAGCTTCAATGACATCATGCATCGCCAAATCGACGGAGTCGCCATGGGATCACCTCTTGGACCAGCCCTTGCCAATATTTTTGTTGGCTACTATGAATCTAAACTTTTTCAGACCACTTCGAAACCGGAGATGTATTACCGCTATATGGATGACACTTTCGTAGTATTCAGCAACGAAGATGAATGCGATCTTTTCTATGTCCATGTCAATGCGGCTATGTCCATATTAATTTAGGAAAAGCAAAAAATCTTTTTGGACTTAGCCAGTTCTGGCTGTAAGCCCTCGATATGAAAGTTTTAAGCTGAGGTCTGAAATTGAATCATGGCTTGAGTAACAATGCAAATGTCCTGACTTTTGGAAATATCTAGCCAAAAGGGAAAGATATTTTTCGGTCAAGGCGGTGCATAATTTGGAGTTTTTAGCGTATCATTTTGACTGCATTAGCTGTGTTAGAAGTTACAGCGAGACTGCTGCTACAGTCTTATTGAATTCCGTAAGTTTGTTGATAAAAGGTCATATGCACCAACGTCGATTGAATGTAATGCGTGGATTTCCAGTCTTTTTTATTTTTAACACTGTTGAACTATAAATTAAATGAACTAAATTCCCAAGTTCAAAGAAGCAATCCTTGAATAGCTCTAAAATCATGGCAATTTTCCCGGCTATTCGACCAAACTTTTCCACAACAGCTTTCTGAATTCGCGGATTAACCCTGTGTTATGTTGCCCTCCCCCTTATCCAACTCTCCCTTATTCAAAAGTCATGGGATCATCGAAATTGGCATGCTGGTTGTTGTGTATCAAACTATTTTTGAAAAATTGGTTTTGAGTTATAGAATGTTATAATTGGAAAACTTCCCTTTACCTTGGCAACTTCACATTTTCCGGGATTATATGTGAATAAATTTGATTCAAAGTCAAGTCGATTCGAAGTAAAAAGCTGTTTTCTGAAGGGGTTTATCACAAAAAAACGAGAGTGGAGTATTCCACCGCGTAAAATATTGTTAAAGTTAATCCACCTTGGTGTATACGACCTTTAATATTATCATTTGTTATGGTAAAGTCGAATTTCTTGAGCATCACGTTAATTTCTCTTTGATTCGATTTTCATTGCGGATAAGATTTTAAGTACTGTTAAGTGGCAGTAACTGTTTGTGATGATTGCTTTGGTGAAAGTTGCTGATCTATGTGCTAGGTTACTTCCCAAGAAGTTTCTACTGTATTCCGTATTTACTTGATTAGAAGTCGTGGCTTCTATTGATTTCTATGGTCATTTTATGCCGTTTCTATTCAAGGGCGGTTTTTATTATTTTTTGCCATCATAATTGTCAACGGAGCTTGAAATCTATTACAGCCAATTTTTTTTTAACTGGCTGGAAAGAGTGAACTTCCGCCACTCATAGGCGGGTTTCTTAAATAATTTCTGCAGGAAATTAGAACCGTTTTAAATCATTAATCTACTCCAGTGTGTAACCTTGTTGCTTTAATTCACTAGGCCTGTATTCTTGTGCTGATTCTGCGGCTTCTTAATAAGAGCGGCTTCTATTTTTTTTCTTGTTCCATTTTTGTGCGGTTTTCGTTAGAGCGCGGTTTTTTATTTAAGCGCGGTTTATAATAAAAAAATAGGTTACGTGGTACTGTCTTTGTTTGTCATTTGCCTTGTTGGTAGTCTATTAATACGCGCTTTTTGTGTGTTTACGAAACGATCAAAGCATTTACTTCATTTGGCTCTAGCAGGCATTTAACTTCTACCATAGCTCAAATTATTCATTATTATCTAATTTTTTTATTCGCCCATATCAGTAGAAATTTAACCTTCTACATACTGTTTGTCTGGTATTGCCCGTTGAAGACAAAGAATTATACTATCACATACATAATTCAAAAATACTTCGGATGAAGTTTACGTAGATTTATATTTATAGACCTACAACCATATACTCGACTGCATATTAAACAACTTACAAAAAAGAAAAAGATTTATCAAAAAATTATTGTAGAGCTTGCAATATTTACCATTCATGCCAATGTAGGCAGTCTCCATATTTTCCTCATTAGCTTGGTTACTTGCATCATCTATATGTATACGTATCTGTGGTTGTAGTACTGGTGTCCTAAAAACACCAAGAAGACCAACTTGGATTTAGGTTTTACTCAGCTGCAATGTTTCAGACTAAGCCACTCATAAGCATTTTCTTTCTTGGTTAACTAAAAAACTGGGCTGTAGGCTGAGGTGGGCACTTGCACCGCAATAATTGCGGCGCATGCTTGCGGCGCAACTATTTTACTTGCGTTAGCGCTTGCGCCGCAATTACGTTTATACGGTTGCGCTGACGCTTGCGCCGCAAGTATTTTAGCAATTTTGAGCGCAATCGCGCAAGCGAAAGTCAAATACGAAAATGAATGATTGCTTTCTAATCAAATGTGATTAAGGTGAAGAAAAAGCATTGACGAGGTACATAGGCGTAGACAGGATTTTCGATTGGAGGGAAGAATCATATGCAATGACGTCATCAAAATTTTTGGAAAAGGTGGATTTTTTATGAGACAAAAATACCGTAGAATGCAGGATTAGAAGCTGGGGCCTGGGTTGGCATGTAACCTGGATTTTGCTAAACAAAAAAGACTTGAACCTAAAGTTAAAAAGATTTCCAAGATAGTCGAAATTGAGAGATGAGGTGAACAAACTAGTTTAACCCAAATGTATCACAGACGGAGGTCTGGGGGCTACAGCTGGGCGATTTTTTGTATTTTTTTTTATGGAACAAAATATCTATTTTAATGCCATTTGGATCACCTTTTGCACGTGTTTAGAGCCATCTGAAAGAACTAAATTTTAAAAAATTGAAAGTCAATTGAAAAAATCAAACTGGCGAGTCTTCCTTTTACTGGCAGATCAAGACCAAAGCACGTTTAAAATCTTGAATTTGGGGGTTAAATTTTGTAAGTGACTTGGCTCAGATGGGAGAAGCAAGGTACATTGCCTTCTGCATTATTTTTAGCAGTAAATAATCACTCGAATATTTGCCAAGGGGAAATTTTTGCTTTGTCATGAATGCGGATCATACAGTTAAATTGGATGGCAAAAATTTGATTTGGGGGGCCCGAGGCCACCTGATCGTTGGTATTAATATTAGCCTGTTTACACGCATCCTGTTGTACGCGAAAATGCTTAAAGAAACTGAAACCGAAAAAAAATAAGGCTTTGCTTTTGTTATTTTTATCATTGGTGGCTTTTCAATTGGGGGGCCTCTTGCCCTCTTTTCCGGCTACGGCTATGACGAGGTAGGTTCATAAAGTTTCGTCATGGAAATTCCATTCGTCTACTACCGCTTGCAATACTTCTATTGGATTTACAGCAGGGGTCTTCTTTTGCTCTAACGTTTCTCTCAAAAAAGTTTTTTGCCGATTCTTCAAAAAAAAAAAATCCAATTGAGTAAGTAAAAAAATGGTTGTAAAATTAAATTTTAACCAAAAAATTATTTTTGAAATTGTCTTTGAAATAGTTTAGTCGTTTTAAAAAATTTTTAAACTTGCTTTGGGCATTAAACGCGTTACTTGTGACAGTCCCTTTTTACCGTAATTAAAAACAAAAAACTACAAAATTATTTATTTCAACTCGTAATTACATTTTATTCACCAAGTTGCCTTGGCCAGGAGACAGCTAAGGGACCTTTCGGTCTTCGAGTCAAGCTGCCACCTGCCCACCTGTCTACCACACACGGCGGAGGCTTCGCACTGTCCCTTTAATTGCTGAACGTCAAGCAGGAAAGCTGCGAATACCAATTTTTATGGTCTTTGGTATGACTTGACCGGTAATCGAACCCGAGTCTACCGTTTCAGTAGCAGACGCTCTATCCACTTGATCACTGATGGATCTACTTTTATACTAGTCTGGGAAAACTTTAAAGATATTGCAAACAAAAGTGACAGCATTGTTAAAGCTCTTATAAGTAATACTTAAATGGTTCAATTTCTTTAAACAAAAAACAGGATAATTTTTTAGCGTGCTCCATTTGTCAGAGAGTGATGCTAATTGCTCCAGAAGCACAAAATATGTATCAAAGCTTGTTAAGGATTTCCTTAATGAGCCATTTGAAAAACATAGCGACTCCGAAGTCGTTCGCTTAGCACCACATGCAGACTTTATTAATGGAATTTTTTAACACACGGTTCCTTTAAGTGCAGTTGTTGAGAGTTTTTTTTTTTCGTTAAATATAAAGACGTTCTTCGCCCAAAGAGGTTAAGCAATGCGCATTTTCAAATGCTTGTATTTTTTAAAGGAAATCAATAATTTTTTGTTTACTAGTTTGGTAGCGAGCATAATTTGTTTTAAATATTGATTTCGTACCCGTAACCTAGTGAGGTTTGAGCAGTGAGTCAATTAGAATTATATGTTTTAAAAAGTCACACTTGCGCGTGCGCTAGCGGTTGCGCTTGCAGCGCAATTATTTTACAATATTGGGCTTGCGGAAACGCTTGCGGCGCAAGATTTTCAGAGTAGTTGCGCATGCGCTTGCGGCACAACTTTTATGACTTGCACTGCCCACCTCTGGCTGTAGGTCTAGTAACGAGACCGAATTTTGTGGTCCCGGTCGTGTTTTCGAACCATTGTGGTCTCGTGGCTTAAAATTGGTCTTGAAACAAGGGGTTTTTATAAGTAAAATAAAATAGCTTCGTGAGAGGCTAACGCCGAGTTTACACTCTATATTTGACAACTAGGTTTCGCACCTGGAGATTAAATCTGTCGCGTTCACACATAACCAGGGGTGCCGAAACCCGGGGGGGGGGGGGGGGGGGAGGGGAATGGGGGGATATATCCTCCCAATAATTCGACTGTATCCCCCCCAATAATTTGACTATGGTCTGCACCAGCGGCGCCGAGAGCCGAACGTGGGCCCGGGGCCAGCTGAAATATGTTGCATTTCCGGTGTTGTAAACAGCAGTTTTGTCCAAATTATGATGTGATCTCCGAAAAAAAAAGGTCTTCTAGCTGATTTTTCGGTCAAAATTAGGAAATCTCCAAAAAAAAAGGCTTCACGAAATTTCGATGGGCCTCTTTCGAGCTCATGGGCCCTCCTGAAGCCCATGGGCCCCCCAAACTCCATGGGCCCCGGGGTCATTGTACCCCCCTGCCCCCCCTCTCGGTTTCCCTGGTCTGCATCTGAGCGCTGGATGATCTTTGGACTTTTTTTGGTCTGCACAAGATTTCGGGGACAAAAACTCTTCAAGTTTCGGTGAAGACCTTTTTTTTTCGGTCTTCACTAGATTTCGGGGACTAGAGATGGCCACAGCGCAGAGTACGCGGCCGTGCGCTGTTGTTAGTGCACCGCGCCGCGCAGCGTGGCAACTAATATCTGCATTACGTAACAGCGTCAGCGCAGCGCCGCATACTGTAATTTTTTACATTTTTTTACAATTATTGCTGGTGAATTATTACTTTATGTACAACAATGGTTAGTCATGGTATTACTATAATATGAATAAAAGATAATAACAATACCATATTGTGACAATGCATAGGGTTAGGCTACTAAACCAGTAAAAGGTGCCTTTGGTTCAAGTTTATTTTTTCAGAATTCGGAGCATCCTAAAATAGGCTATTTTGGCTTAGTTTTGATTATCTGAATCAAAACTAAGCCAAAATAACCGAACAAACTTAGTTTTGATTATCTGAACTAGTTTCTTGACACCAACAAAAATATTTTGGTTTTGGTAGGCTAGGCTCTGGACTAGGAAAAGTTTACGACGTTTGGTGAGAAGATGAAACAACGGCAGACAAAAAAAATGCAGATGAAACAGGTTTGTGGGAAACAATCATCAGGGCAAAGGCACATAGCCTAGCTACATACCCACCCTGTACGTAGTAGGCCTATGGTATTGGTACAAGCCCAAGGCTAGATACAGAATAACAGTTTCTACTAGGCTACACATGCACTTGCATTTCAGAGTACAGAGTTAGTTCAGCCATTGGTTCAGCGTAGCCTATTCGTCAACTGGTCATGGCATCAAGCATTATGCTTTTGGTCCGATATATCTGTAGCCTATCTGGTATGTGGTAGAGTAGGAAGACTAGGCTACTCAAAGTTGCATTGACAGAATAGCCTATATAGTAGCAGATGATTAGAGGGTTCCTGGTTCACAGACAAGTAAGCTACCGGTAGTTTACCAATATTTAATAACAATATATAGGCTTACGTTGGGAGGCAGCAAAGTTGTTCTTATCAAGTTAGACAGTTAAATATGAGTGTAGTAGCTTGTGACAGCATGCAGAGCCCGTGATACAGTATACCAGTATTTAGGCTATTGGTTCAGGATTAGTACAGTAGTTGCATGAATCATCAGGTAGACTGGTAGATTGTTTAAGATTGCCAAAACACGGTGCAGAAAAACTGATAGAAAACACACACACAAGGCAGATAAAACCAGTACATTTAGAACGACTGACCTCGCGTCATGTGTTCCTTTGCTTTAAATTGGCCATTTTCAAAGTTATTGAGTGTGAAGTTTCAGACTTTCGCTTATAACTCGAGAACAGTTAGGTCTAGGTGTATGGAATTTTAACAGCAGTTTGAGATAAATAAGTTGTATGTTTTGTGCCAAATTTCGAGGCAATGATTCACGTGACTTCGGTTTTAGGACCCGAAAACCACCTCAAAAGCTTGGCGCAAAAAGTGGTCTTATTCAAAAACAGCTTAAATACAGCAAAGAATATTTCACAGGGTTATTGTATGTCTCAAGATACCCTTTTAGCCCTACCAATCCACTTTTGGCCACGATGAGTTTTTTTTCCATTTTTTTTCTTTCTAGATCTTGTGCGTTCTTCTTCTAAACCGCTACATATCGAAGTCTAATTTTTGTGCCAAGTTGTTAAGCTGCAAACATAATTTTGTCTCCCAAAATACTTTGGGGCCGCTCCTCCAAAAAAACCCAATATGTAGCCTACCCCCCAAATTATTTTGTTTGATTGCTCAAGCTAGAGCGACAGGTTTTTTTGTTTATATCAGTAGATATTTAAGCGAAAAATGCTTTGACATAGTTCGGGGGTACCACCCAGTAGCGTACGCAGGATTTTGAAAAGGGAGGGGGGGCTTTTTTTGCCCAAAATTAGGTGAAGAGCAAAAAAAAAGGTCTTCACTTAAATTCAGACCAATTTTTTATGCTCAAATTTAGCCCGAAATTAGGTGAAGACCAAAAAAAAAAAGGTCTTCACTCAAATTTAGTCCAATTTTTTTTGCCCAAAATTTGGTGTAAGTCAAAAACAGAGGTCTTCGCCTACCATTTGTGTGCTTAAAGCTTTTGCCCAACTTACAAAGGGGGGGCCATGCCGCAATTTTGCGTACTATTCTATGCTAATTATACTATCCAGCGACCCAAAGGGGGGGCATGGCCCAATGGCCCCCCTAAATACGCTTCTGGTACCACCCCTCCCAGGATCCCCTATACGGACCCAAAAAAATCAATTTTGTGAACTGCTCAAGCTAGGGCATTAGTTTTTTTTATATCAGCTGATGTTTAAAAGACAAATATTTTGACATGGATTGAGAGGGCCACTCCTTTGAAAACCGTCCAAAATGATACCCAAAAAATCAATTTTTTTGTATGTCGTAAGCTAGAGAGCTTATTCGTTTCTGATGCTTGTGGAAATTTGAAGAATAGATAACTTACGGTGCGGTGCGGTGCGGTGTAGCATGAACTTATTGTATTCGAATGTGGTGCAGTGCAGCATGCGGACAAGGTTTGCGGACACAGCGCAGCATGCAGATGCATTTTTTGTTATCCGCGCCATCTCTATCGGGGAAAAAACTCTTTAAGTTTCGGTGAAGACCTTTTTTTGTTTTTTTGTCTTCACTTGGTTTGCCTCACGTGAAAAAATAGTGATCAAGCTTCAGCCCCCATTCTTGAAAACAGGGCAAAATTGGGATAAAATTGCAAACTATCCCCTCCAATGCTCAACATAAATCGGCACCACTGCACATAAGAAAAGAAGTCGTTCACTCATAGCGGCTTTGATGCATAGGCGTAGCCAGGGGGGGCCCAGGGGGCCCGGCCCCCTCCAATTTAAATACCACCAATGATAAAAAATTACGACGACGTAGCCTAGCGATGTTTAATTGCAGTTACGGACAACGAGGGAGAACCGGGGCCCCTAACTAACAACCAAAGGGCCCCGGGGCCCCTAACTAACAACCAGGGGGCCCCTAACTAACAACCAGGGGGCCCCTAACTAATAACCAGGGAGCCCCAGGGCCCCTAACTAATGAACAGGGGGCCCTGGGGCCCCAAACTGACAAATGGGGGCCCCTAACCGGCAACCAGGGGGCCCAAGGCCCCTAGCTAACAAGCAGGGATCCCGGGGCCCTAAACTGACAAACGGGGGCCCCGGGGCCCCTAACCGACAACCAGGGAGCCGCGAGGCTCCTAACTGACAACCAGGGGGCCCCTAATTGACAACCCGGGGGCCCTGGAGCCTCTAACTGACAACCAGAGGACCCTGGGCCCCTAAATGACAAACAGGGGCCCCGGGGCCCGTAACTGACAAACGAGGGCCCTAATTTGACAATTAGGGGCCCCCAGGGACTCTAACTAACAACCAGAGGACCTGGGGCCCGTAAATGACAACCAGGGGGCCCTGGGACCTCTAAACCAGGGTCCCCAGGGCCCTAACTGACGACCAGAGGGCACCAGGGCCCCTTACTAACAACCAGGGTGCCCCAGGGCCCTTACCAACAACTAGAAGGCCCAAGAGCCCCTAACTGACAACCAGGGGGCCCTGGGGCCCCTAACTAATGACCAAGGGTCCCGGGCCAGGGGCCCCGTAATTCAAAATTTTAACAATTTATATGCAAAACCTGTGAAAAATCTAAGAGTTTTGTGCTAAAAGTTGCAAACCCAGGCCCTCGTTTAACGTTATTATGAACTTAATGCTATAACACAGGCGGTAATGCAAACCCTCAATTGAAATACTACCAGTGATAAATAAAATGAGAGCATAGCTAGTATGTTGTCCTTGTCCGGAATTGCAGTTTGTTTAATTTAGGATTTACGCGTACAAAAGTAAGTAATAATAACGACGACCACATGCCCACGTCATAATAATGTCATGCAATTCCTAGAGGTTTCAAAACACTGTCAAGTGACTTGACTCGAGTCCTCCACGGCTTGGAAAAAAAGTTATTTTAATTTCGCTTTAAATGTTTTTTTATGAAAGAATTTAAGGGCGCGATCTTATCTTAAAATCATAGGCGTAGCCAGGGAGGTGGCCCAGGGGGCCCGGGCCCCCTCAATTGAAATGCCACCAATGACAAACATTTAACAAAAAACCTTGTTTCTTCATTTTCAGTTTCTTTTAGTATTTTTGCGTACAACAGTACACACATACTACAGTAATTAACAATAAATAATATTGACGAACAGGGGGCCCGGCGCACCCCCTTAATTCAATTTTTCCAACCATTTTAAACGTATAACCAGGGTGAAATCATGGGTTTCGTCCTGAAAGTTGCTACCTCAGGTCCTCATCTAAACTTTTTATGAACATAATGCTATAACCTGAGCCGTATTTGCCATATGGCACAGAGCGAGGGCCCAGTGCTCAGATGGTAGGACTTTTCTTGGTCTTCACTAATATTGGGCTGGAAGATGTTGCAAAAATCCCTTAAGTGCCGGGGGCCCAGTGCAATGTAAATCCAGCCCAGGAATAACATGTTTAGTAAGCGTAACCATCTATCGTACCATTTTTTAATAACGATTTACTTCCACCTCGCCAGTTTTTACGCACAAAATACTTTACAAAAAATACTGAGGGAAAATGCTCTTGAAACAAATTATTGAATTTCAATTGAGGGGGCCTGGACCCCCTGGCCGTAACTGTGCTCTTATAACTGGTTTACTTCATGACAAAACAAAAACCTTGAAGGAAAATCTACGAGTGGATTGCTATTTACGGCTAAAATATTGCCGGAGGCAATGTGCCTTACTTCCCCCTACTTGGACCAAATCACAATTAAAAATGTGTTTTAGATTTTAATTGCAAGTAAAAGAAGGATTGAACAGTTATATTTTTTTTTACCAAAGTTATATTTTACCAAAATCTTGGTAAAGTTATATTATAAAGTTATATAAGGATTGAATAGTTATATTTTACCAAAATCTTGGTAAAGTACCGACAGGCTACAGCTTCCGATCTTCCATTCTACGATATCTTTGCCCCACAAAAATATCTTTTTTTGGAAATTTTTGATGACGTCATTGCATGTGATTTGTGGTTTGGGCCCCCCCCAATCAAAAATCCTGGCTACGCCTATGCTTTGAGATAAGGAACGAAAACTTACTCATGTGTGAAGGGTCAAAAGTAGAAAAAACTAGTTTTGAATTCTGCAATTTTGGAGGATTTCAAACCTGAAACGAATTAATGAATAAAAACCAAAGAAAGTCCAGGCAAAACTAAAACGTTCTTGTTCAACTCGAGCCGCAGCTGTTTTTGCGTCTTAACTTAATCCCTCATTACACACAACATGTGATCGAAGCTTTTGTGTCAAAGCGTTTATACAATGAAGTTCGACCAACTCACGCCGCGAAACCAGAAGTGAAAACCCCTCGGAAAACTAGAAAATGACATCGCAAGCGATATCATTGGACTTCGCAAAAAACTTTAATTTTACTGAACTAAAGAACCTCACAATATTGCGTTAAGCATGTTTATGGTTGTTGATATTCAGATCTGAAATACACTGCTTTCGAATTTCATAATGTTCCACAAACTTGATCAGGTTTGTGGTTTACGGCTTTTAAAGCAGAGGTGGAGTCGAGGACACAAGGCTCGAGGCCAAGGCCAAGGCCAAGGACACAAAAAAAAATCCGAGGCCAAGGCCAAGACCAAGAACAGCCTTTCCGAGGACAGACACTCTTGAGGCCAAGGCCAAGGACCAAGGACACAAGCTCAAGTGCTCTCCAACAAAAAAAAAAGGTCTTCACAAAAATTTTTCAAGCGATCTCCACAAAAAAACGTTTTCCAAAAAATTTTTCAAGCGCTCCACAAAATTTTAACTATTCAAAAAATACTGCTGTCCTCGAGCCGAGGACAGGCCAATTTTCGAGGACTTGAAGCCTCGAGGCCAAGGCCAAGGACTTCAAAATGTGTCCTCGAGGACTCCACCTCTGTTTCAAAGGTTCGATGTCTAGAAAAGGTATCTATAAAATGTCAATCACAATTTTACAACTCTTCTTAGTTCGCGTTTCCACTTTAAAGAAGTTTGCTGAATTTTCACTTAGCAGCGCAATTGTTAAAATTGCGGTTACAAACAAAACCTTCGTTAAAACAAATATTTCGACAGTAATCTTTTGCTCCGATTAAAACAACAAATTCAACAGGAACAAAACTTTGTGATCTGAAAATGCCAATCTGATTTTCGGATTTTGTAACTTACATTATATTGACCAGAAGTTAGACACACTATCTTAAATATGAAATCTACACCCTCAAAGAGCCCACTACAACGTTTTTTTTAAAGAATTTTATATAACCACATGTAGAGCCCTTCTACCGATTTTTCGCAAAATTTAAGAACTAAACTAGATGTTCATTTTCGCGGAGGAAAATAATACGGGACTTCCGCCAGTTCCATTTCACCATCATTCTCCCCTTCATACTTTGAAGGTTACCGATATTTCTGTAAAACTTAATTGTATGCTATGCAAACAAAGTGATTTTGTCTCATAAAAAAAATAAACGTGGATTTTAAATTGTGGTTTGGGTAAAACCGATGTTCTACTATGTATTTGAACCCTGCTCTGTTCTTTCACGACAATTTCAAACCCTGGCGCCTTTAATCATTATGCCAGATAAGCATTTGAACCCAATTGACTAAAATCAATTGTTAAACTTAGCTTTCAAAAAGTGATGTTTGAGGAGCTTCATTTGGGGGTTGGTACCCCCAAATTATGTAAAAAATTCTCTTAAATATCTACTGATATCCAAAAAAACTAGCGCCCTAGCTCAAGCCCTTCAAAATAATTGATTTTTGGGGCTCCATTTGGTAGGGTTCCGGAGGGATGTATCCCAGACTATGTAAACATTTTTATCTCGTACAGTAAATATCTTTTGATGTAAAAAAACTGGAGCCTCAGCTTAAGTTCAACAAATTGATTTTGTGAGGTTCACGTGGAATTTCTGGGGGTGTGGTACCCGCATATTATGTTCAAGTATTTGTCTGCTAAATATCTACTGATATCAAAAAGACTAGCATCCTAGCTTTAGGCGTTAAAAAATCTGATCTTTGTGGGGTTTTCAAGCTTAAGCCGTTCAAGAAATAGATTTTGGGAGGTCTTTGCAGAGAATGAAACCTAAAACTCTGTGATCATGTCTGATGTCAAAATAAAAAAATACTAAAACTAATTTTGTGCTAATCCAAAAAAAAAGTGCTGCATATAATATGAGTTTTGAATGAGAAAATCGATGGCTAACTAAATGATTGAACCCAGGTCTGTTCAATCACAATAGTTTCATATGCTGGCGCTTTTAACCTCTAAGCAGCAGAATCACATGTGTATACGTGACAAAAATCAATCACTAAAATTATGTTTCAAACTTCATTATCGCAAGTTTTTGGCGCGTATTCCGCAAACTTTGTGACAAATCGTCTTCAAAAATGCAGGTGCACAACTTCATATATTTTGTCCTAATCAGAAAAAAATTATGCTGGATTCAATATTATCTTGGAATAAAAAAACCAATGGCCAACCCGATAATTGAACCCATGTCCATTCATTCACAAAGGTTCCATGCACTGGCGGCTTCAACCACTAGACCACAGCGGTACATTTTGTATGCATAACGAAAATCAATTATTTTGTTTAAAACCTTCCAAATACACCGCTTTGATGAAAAGCTTTCAAAGCGGGAATTAGCACAAGTTTGCGTCACCGCTTTGAGCATAGGCCGAAGATTTCAAAAATACCGCTTCAACGCTTTGCATGCTGTTTAAAAGTTATTTATTCATCATTATAGTGGATATTGATGCTTTAGAAGAGCTGTGGTTTAGTAGCACCGTAGCAAAACTCGATAAAAAACACAGATGTTGTATTGAAAGTGTTATGAAATCGAACCACAAAAGAAGGCAAACAAAAGCTGAAGATTAACATTCGGAGTCGGAGTTTGATGTCTGAAGCAGAGGTGGAGTCCTCGAGGACGTCCTTGGCCTCGAGGACGTCCTCGAGGACACATTTTGAAGTCCTTGGCCTTGGCCTTGGCCTCGAAGGTCAAGTCCTTGGCCTTGGCCTTGGCCTCGAAGCCTCAAGTCCTCGAAAATTGGCCTGTCCTCGGCTCGAGGACAGCACTATTTTTTGAACTGTTGAAATTTCGTTGGAAAACGCCAGAAACCACGCAGAAAATTTGCGAGCACCGTTTTTGTTTTCCTCACTTGGAACATAAGCGTAGCCAAGGGGAGGGGGCAGGGGGTTCGCCCCCTTCCCAATTGAAATTTCACCAATGACAAAATGTGACAAAAAAGCCTAATTTTTTTCTGTTTCAGTTTCTTTTTAGCATTTTTCGCTTACAACAGTATAACTAACAACAATATTGAAGACCAGGAGCTCCGGGTCCCCCTCAATTCAATTTTTCCCAGCCAATTTAAACGTATAACCCGAAGAAAACGGAGAGTTTTTGTCCTGAAAGTTGCTATCTCAGGCCCGCATCTAGCCTTTTTGTGAACGTAATGCATTACTCAGGGCTGGATTTACCATAATATGACGCAGTACCAGCAGTAGCGTTGCCATGGGGGAAGCGGGGACTATAGCCCCCCATTGGCCTGTCAACCAAAATGCAGAAAAAGGAAAATACCACGTTTTTAGCTCTTTTGAGACTGTTTTTTGTGCTGGAATTGACTAAAAGTGATTTAATGCATCATTTGAAACATATATTCAACGGGGGCTTATTGTCAAAAATTAAAGTTACAAATCAATGAAAACTTTGAAAAAATGCCCGAAAATAAACAATCAAATTTGATCGCTAATTTAAAAACGCCAAACATGGGTTTTATCAACAAATATATCATCAACTCAGGAATATGGGGGAGGGGGGGCTATTCAGTGTTAGGTAATTACCAGTCACTTCTCTCAAATATCTTTCCATTAACCCTCCCAATTATTTTTATAAAATATAGGCGAAATAGATTACTACGTGTGAGTTTTATTGAATAATAGGATTTTTTGATTTACCAGCAGGTAAACAAGAGAACTGCAATGTTATCATCAGCCACTTCCCATATAGCCCATTAATGCAACTATAGTTGAATCATGTTGGGTTGCCAATTTCTATGCCACGTTCTAAAAGCATTATTTTCTATTAAAATAGCTTTAAAATTAAGTTCATTTTGCAAAAAAATGCAAAATTTTCGAGCGCTGGGGGCTTCGCCCCCTCACCCCCATTGGCCTCTGGTGACTGGGGGCCCCGCCCCCAGACCCCCAAACCGCCCCCACAGTGCGAATTTCTGGCTACGAGCCTGAGTATCAGTTAGTGGCCCCGAGCTAAAATCGTAAGACTTTTTTTGGTCTTCACCTATATTTGGCAGAAAGATGTTAAGAAAATCTCCAAAGCGCCAGGGGCCTAGCGCGATGTAAATCCAGCCCGACAATAACATGGCTAGTTGAAGTTAACTATCTATTTTACCATTTTTCAATAACAATTCAGTAATTCACCTCCAACCTCGCCGGTTTTTACGAACAAAATACTTTTTAAAAAAATTAGCCATGGAAAATGCTGATTGAACGAATTATTGAACTTCAATTGAGGGAGCCAGGGCCTTCTGGCCGAACATATACTCCTATAACTGGTTATTGTCATGACAAAACAAAAATCTCTAAGGAAAATCCTCGAGTGGATTATTATTTACTGCTAAAATGTTGCAAGAGACAATGCACATTATAATTAAGACAACGCACCCTAGCTGGACCAGATCACTAACAATTAAATTTAACTCCAAAATACAAGATGTTAAACATGTTTTAAACTTAAATTGCAAGTAAAAGGAGTATTAAACAATTTGATTTTTTCATTTGGCTTTCAAATGTCAAAAATCTAGTGCTTTTCAATGGCTCTGAACATTTGCGAAATGTGATTCAATGGCATTAAAATAGCTTTTTTTTCCAAAAAAATACAAAAAATCGTCCAATGGAGACCCCCCGTTTGTGATACCTTTGAGTTACACTAGCTTTCTCAACACGTTTCCAAAGTTAAATATTTGCGTTTTTGAACTATTAGCTTAAGCCCTATCCCTTTGCAAAATCCTGGTTACGTGCTAACGGGCAACGATATCAGATCTTCCATCCTACGATATGTTTATCCCACAAAAACTTCCTCTTTGGAAAAATTTTGATGACGTCATTTCATTCGATTTGTGGTTTAGGCTTATCCCAATAAATTCTGGGTACGCCAACAAATTGGAGATCGCCTGAAAAAAATTTTTGAAGACTTTTTTTTTGGAGAACACTTGCGCCTGTGTCCTTGGTCCTTGGCCTTGGCCTCGAGCATTCCTGTCCTTGGCCTCGAGAGGTTCTGTCCTCGGAAGGGCTGTCCTTGGCCTTGGCCTTGGCCTCGGATTTTTTTTTGTGTCCTTGGCCTTGGCCTTGGCCTCGAGCCTTGTGTCCTCGACTCCACCTCTGGTCTGAAGCAAAGGAAATATCGCATCGCATGCAAAGTCGCATATTTTTGTACACTAAAAATCGAGCAATTACAGTCTGCGTTATTGAAAAAATGTTTTTGCTGCATGCATAAATTTAACGATTTTGTGCATCTAATTTGTTCTTAAACCTCAATTTTCTTTTATGTTTTTATTAGTTTTTGTAGCATAGTCGTCACCAATTTGTTGCAAAAAAGAAAAAGCAATGCTTATCTTTATCATTTTGCAATTTATGGTGAATTTCTGCTAAAATACCCTGAAAATTACGCTACAAAAACCTACAGCATGAAACACTGCAATTTAAATCAGTATGTTAGCAAGCTACAACTAGGTTTTTCATCACAGAAATTAGGACAACAAATGATCCCTCTCTGATCATATCTAAAGCCGAAAAAAAAACACTAAAAGAGATTTTATCCTACTCAAAAAGAAATTTGCTGGTTTTAATATGATTTGGGAAGGAGAAAACCGATGACAAACTAGATTTTAGAACCCAGATCTATTCAATCAAAACGGTTTTATGTGCTGGCGCCTTCAACCACTAGACTACAGCAACACATGTGTATACGTAACGAAAATCGATTATCAAAATCACTTACTAAACTTCGTTATCACAAGTGTTTGGCTCGTCTGCCCCGAACCAAGTAACGTAGCGATTCCATAAATGGAGGTGCTCAACTTCATGTATAGAATTATCATATGTTCAAATAATCAAATTTTAAGTTTCTAATTTTGTTGGTTTTGCTTCCCAGCATTCTCCCTTCATACTTTGAAGGTTACCAATATTTCTGTAAAACTCAATTGCATGCACTGCAAACAAAGTGATTTTGTTTGATGAAAAAAATGTTGATATTAAAGGCGGTGAATCATCAAGCCAATTACGGTGGTTTATAATAGCTAAAATTGAACTATAATTTTTGATATTTTTTGTTTTAATTTTGGGGCTGCGGTTGCAAAGATATTCAACAAATACAAAAAGATATCCCCCGACAAAAAGTTTTTGGAAACTCTGAGTTTTGTTCTTCCCGCCTAAACCACAGTAGGCCTAATAGCTTAGAGAACTGTGGTGTAGGCGAGAAAAACAAAACTCAGAGTTTCCAAAAACTTTTTGTCGGGGGATATCTTTTTGTATTTGTTGAATATCTTTGCAACCGCAGCCCCAAAATTAAAACAAAAAATATCAAAAATTATAGTTCAATTTTAGCTATTGTAAACCACCGTAATTGGCTTGATGATTCACCACCTTTAAATCATTTGTGGTTTGGGTAAAAACGATGTCCGAGTAAGCATTTGAATCCAGCTCTGTTCAACCACGACAATTTCAAACACCAGCGCCTTAAACCATTATGCCAGCACCACTCATTAACCCAATTGACTAAAATTAATTGTTTAATTTACAGTAGCTTTGAAAAAGTGATTTGGGGGGCTCCGCGTGGTTAGTACCTCCAAACCAGAATAGAATATTTGTCTATTAAATATCTACTGATATCAAAAAAATATATTCTAACGCTCTAGCTTAAGCTGTTAAAAAAAAGATTTTTGGAAAGTCTTCACAGAGAATGAAACCTGATACCTCTGATAAAATGTAGTATCAAAGCAAAAATATTAAAAGCGATTTTGTCAATATCAAAAAAAGAGATTAAATACGCAAGATTCAATATGATCTCGGTTTGAGAAAAAGCGACGACCAACTAGAATTGAACCCAGGTCTAGGCACTCCCATAGGTTTCATTCACTGACGCCTTCAACCTCTTGGCCATAGCAGCATACGTGCACAATAGGGTGATGAATTTTTCAACATTCAAGGTTACTGATAATTCTGTAAAACTCAATCGTATGCAATGCAAGCAAAGTGATTTTGTCTGATGAAAAAAACGTTGATTTTAAATCATTTGTGGTTCGGGTAAAACGGATGTCCGACTAAGTATTTGGACCCAGCTCTGCTCACTCACGACAGTTTCAAACACTGGCGTCCTTAACCATTATGTAACCACAGCACATGAAACCAATTAACTAAAATCAATTGCTAAATTGAGCTTGGGGGTTTTGGGATTGGTACTCCCAGAATATGTAAAAAAATATCTCTTAAATATCTACTGAAATCAAATAAAAATAAAAATCTAGCGCCCTAGTTTGAGCCGCTCAAAAAACTAATTTTGGGGGTTCATTTGGGAAGGTTCCAGAGGGGTGGTTCCCCCAAACTATGTCAGCATTTTTGTCCCTTACGTATCTCCAGATATCAATAAAAACTGGAGACTTAGCTTAAGCCGTTCAACCACTGACTTTTATGGGGGGAGGGGGGTACCCCGAAACTATGTCCAAGTATTTGTCTATTAAATTTCTACTGATATCAAAAAAAGTAGCACCCTAGCTTAAGCGATAAAACAATTGATTTTGGGGGGATTTTTATGGAGAATGAAACCGGTTACCCTCTGATCATATCTAATGTCAAAATAAAAAATTTAAAAACGATTTTGTCTTAATCAAAAAAAAAGAGCTGGATTCAATATGATTTTGGAATTAGAAAACCGATGGTCAACTAGATGATCGAACCCAGGTCTGGAAAGTGCTGGATTCAATATGATTTTGGAATTAGAAAACCGATGGTCAACAAGATGATCGAACCCAGGTCTATTTATTTACAATGGTTTCATACGCTGCAACTTTAACCAGTAGGCCACAGCAGCACATGCGTATGTATTACGAAAATCAATTATCAAAATCATGCATTTAAGTTCTTTTCCGTTTTTGGTGCATCTGCCCCAAACCACGTGACGTCGCAACTCCAAAAATGCTGTTGCACAACTTCATATATAGACTTCACCTATCTCAAAATTTCAAGTTTTTAACTTTGATGTTTCAGAGTTTTTGTAATATTTAGCTTTTAAAAAGTGATGTTTTGGATAAATGTTTGGTATCCCAAGAGCATGTAAAAAAAATTGTCTTTTTGGTGGTCCATTTGGGGGTTCCGGGTGGTTGGCAACCCCAAACTACGTCAAAACATTTTTCGATTAAATGTCTACTGATACAAAAAAGAAATTAGCGCCTTAGCTTAATCATTCAAAAAAGTGATTTTTTGGGTACATTTGGCGATTTTCTGGGGGTTGGTACCTCCAAACTATGTCCAGGTATTTGTCTCGTTATTATCTCTTGATATCAAAAAAGTAGCACCCTAGCTTAAGCCGTCAAAAAAATTGATTTTTGGGGATCCAGTTGGGGGAGGGGTCCGCGGGGGAGCTGGTTTCCTCAAATTATGTCGAAATATTTGTCTGTTAAGTATCTCTTGATATAAAAAAAACTGGCACCCTAGTTTGGGTCGTTCAAAAAATTAATTTTTGGGGTCCATTTTGGGAGGGTCCCCGAGGGTGGCACCCCCGAACTACGTCGAAATAATTTTCTGTTAAATATCTGTTGATATCAAAAAACACTGGCATCCTAGCCTGAGCCATTCAAAAACTTGATTTTCGGGGGGTCTCCGGGGGGGGGGGGGGGGGGGGGGTGGTATCCCCAAACTATGTTGAAATATTCGTCTCTTAAATATGTGCTGATATCAAAAAAAAAAGAACTAATGCCCTAGCTTGAGCCAATCAAAAAATTGATTTTTGGGGGTATCCTTAAACCACGTCAAAATGTTTGTCTCTTAAATATCTACTGACATCAAAAAACACTGGGACCTTAAATTAGGTCGTTCAAAAATTTGATTTTTGGGGAGTCCATTTTGAGGGGGTTCCTGGGGGAGGTGGTACCCCCAAACCACGTTAAAATATTTTTCAATTAAATGTCTACTGATATTAAAAAACACTAGCACCCTAAATTAGGTCATTCAAAAAATTGATGTTGGGGGTCCATTTGGGGGGTCCCCGAGAGGATGGTACCCCCAAATTATGTCCAGGTATTTGTCTCTTTATCATCTCTTGATATCAAAAAAAGTAGCACCCTAGCTTCAGCCGTCAAAAAAATTAATTTTTGGGGTCCATTTGGGGGTTTCAAGGGGTTGGTACCCCCAAATTATGGCAAAATATTTTTGTCTTTTAAATTTCTTCAAATAGCAACAAAAAACTAGCGCGCTAGTTTAACGTGTTAAGAAAGTGATTTTTGGGGCGTCTTCACAGAGAATGAAACCTGATACCCTCTGATCATATCTAGTGTCAAAACAAAAAATATAACAAGCAATTTTGTCGTAATCGAAAAAAAAATGAATATGCTACATTCAATATAATCTTGGTTTGATAAAAGCGATTGCCAGCTAGACAATTGAGCCGAGGTCTTAGGTTTCAAGCACTGGCGCTCGTTCAAAAAAGTGAATTTTGGGGGGTTAATTTTGGAGTTCCGAGTGGTTGGTACCCCCCAACTATGTCAAAAAAAAATTTTAGTTGAATATTTACTGATATAAAAAAAAACTAGCGCCTTGGCTTGACTGTTCAAAAACGTGATTTTTTGCGTTCTTTTGGGGGTTTTCCAGGGGGTGGCACCCCCAAGTTATGTCCAGGTATTTGTCTCAATATTATTTCCTGATATCAAAAAAAGCAGCGCCCTAGCTTAAGCCGTCAAAAAAATTGATTTTTGGGGGTCCGTTTGGGGGTTTTGGGAGGTTGGTACCCCCAAATCATGTCAAAATATTTTTGTCTTTTAAATTTCTACTGATAGCGAAAAAAAAACTAGCGCGCTAGCTTGAGGTCTTAAAAAAGTGATTTTGGGGTCGTCTTCACAGAGAATGAAACCTGATACTCTCTGATAATATCTAGTGTCAAAACAAAAAATATTAAAAGCGATTTTGTCGTAACTGCAAAAACAAACATAACATGCTAGAATCAATATAATCTTGGTTTGATAAAAGCGAAGGTCAACTAGATAATTGAACCCATGTCTTAGGTTTCACGTACAGGCGCCTTTAACCATTCGGCCATGGCAGCACGTGCACGTGGATGAGTAAATCACTTAATAAACTTTGCTATCACAAGTTTTGGGTGCATCAGTCCCAAACCACGTGACGTAGTGCCTCCAAAATTACAGATACACAACTTCATATATAGACTTATCATCTGTCCAAATTTCAAGTTTCTAGCTTTGGTGGTTTCGGAATTTTTGTCACCAGAGAGTAATTTGCTTAATAAATACATAAAGAAAGAAAGAAAAAAAATGTGTCAGAATCGTCATGGTTTATTTTTGGGAGCTGAAACTGCATGCCCAGACGCTTCTAAATTGGAAACTTTTATTCTTCTCGTGCGATTAGTTTTCGAGCCAGAGTTGTTTAAACCTCCGACTGGCATTTCAGTTTTTGGCTTGGAAACCCGTATCACGTGAGTGAGTGCCTCCAAAATTGCACGAAGAACGATTCATATGTGCCCCATCTAAGTTCTAAATTTTAAGTTTATACCGTGAGCCGTTTCAAAGTTATAGCGTTTTTTACCTCTGTTGCTGAATTCGTAATTTTTTCCGGAAAAAACATAGGGACTTACGACGCGAAGCGTCATGGAAGTCCTAATAAAAACAATGGCTGCCTTAGCTCTTATCATGGAAAAACGTAGTTAAGCAAACAAAATTTAGAAACAAAAAATCAAACTCTTATAAATTTTGAAGTGATATTGCAGAGTCTAACTTTACGATGACTTTCACATTGAAAAGTTATTTTAAATTACTCCACTCTATGCTTTAAACAAACTAAATTTTGTACAGATTCAAAACAATGAAATTTCAGTGATTTTCTGGTGTTTGCAAGCAAAATTGCTACTATTTTAAGATTGCAGAGTGCTGCGCTGGTAACTGAGAAATTTTTTGACAGTCGTTTGAGGCAGTTGAAAAAAGCTCGGCTTTTCGCTTGCGCAATTTTGCGATGCTGCAAACGCAGCAAAAAAGCCTTTAGTCAAGCAGAGAGAGCGTTGGGAATTAAACAGTTTTACAAGCATGGGCGTCAAGTAAAATTGAGGTCGATGCTCTCAAAATTTAAGAACAAATTAAAAACAAATGAAGCTGAAAATCGGCAAAAAATTAACAACAGCCAGTCACAACTCAAAATTTACTGGTTCATATACTCGTAAAAAAGAGAGTAAATATACGCATTTTATTTTATTGTCTACAACAGTGATAATAAGCTTCGTATTTTATCTCTTTCTCGACAGCAAACAAACCAACTACTTTAAAGTTGGTAAATTTTGTTTGTTCATGATGCATAAACTAAATGTAAAATGGCCAGTGACGCAAACTGAGAGGAAAGAGGGTTTCAGCTTTCCGTCTTTTAGCCACATCACTTAGAAAATTTTATATATAAATACATGCGTTTAAACGTGTCTTGGGTTTTCATCTGTATGGGTAAACGAGAGGGGCTAAAGGGGCTGAGCAATTGAATTCTTTCAAACTGCTTCCGATTCTTAGCAATCAAGTTCTTTTAAGCAGTTCTAAAAACGTGCGAAATATGATTCAAATGGCGTAAAAATGGCTATTTTTTACGAAAAAATCACGAAAATCGCCTAGCGACTGGGGGCGAACCTCCGGCTGTGATGTTATTAATGTACACCAGTTTGCTCAGCACAACGACAAGATATTATATATTTTTCGGGTAAGAAATTTTGTTGTTAGGTTAAAGCCTCCTCTTAGGATAATCGTAGTTGCGCGCCTGAAAATTCCCTCCCCCGCCCCTAATCGAAAATCCATGGGTGCGTTTTTGGAGCTACGTATATACGGTACTTCAAATATACAGTAAGTACAATGAGCTTTGTATGATTTTCTTTTTTTTAATATCTTTAAATTAAGTTTTAGTCAGTGTTATTGGCACGTAATTCCAAAAGAAAATAAAGGTGATCATGCTCTGATCTTCGAGTAAGAGGCATAAAGTTTAATTGAAGACACTCTTCAAAAATAATTTTAGTAAAAATCTGCATAAAATGACGTTGTCAAGATGTTTTGATGACATAATCATTTTGACCATAGCACATTGTCGTCTGACTCAATTTATATGATTATAAAACCAATTTATCAGCAAATTTGAGCCCCAAAAATTTTTTTTTAAATCGAAAAAGCCAATGACGGCGTCATTTTTTTCGGTCTCGGTCTTGGTCTCAAACTTTGCCGGTCTTGGTCTCGGAAAAATTTTGTGGTCTCGGTCTTGGTCTCGGATGAGTCGATCTCGACTACAGCCCTGCTAAAAAAAAAACTAGACTAGAGAAACAACTTAAACTAGGAAAAAATTCCGATGCTTCACAATACTTTTTAACAAAGTTTAATCAGGCGCGCAATCAGGATTTTGCTAAGCGGTGGAGTAGGGCTTGAACCAGAAGTTAAATTTTTTTCTCCGAAAATTGTGTGATTCAGGTGGCGTGATGCAGAGGTAACTGGTGCAACTCCAGCGTATCACAGACGGGGTCTAAGAGCATAGCTCCCCAGTCACTGGGGGCCATGAGGATTTAGAGGCATTGTCCCCAGCCATTGGACGATTTTTGCAATTTTTCAGAAAAAATTGCCATTTTAACCACATTTCATACGTTTTAGAGCCGTTTGAAAAAGATAAATTGTTTAACCCTTTCAATGCTCCCCCCGTCTTACGTACAGGTGAAGTATAAAACACGTTTAAAAGCTTGTTTTTTTTGTTAAATATATTAAGGAACGTGGCTAGGAAAAGGCTGAAGCCCTTTAGGCCTCCTGGTTGCGCCACTGGCCTCAATAACCATTTTGTTAAGAGTATTTTAACAAAATTCGTAAAAATTAGTTAACGTGACAGGCTTAAAAGCTATTTGATTTTGAATGCAGTAATTTTGATAACTTTTGATCGATAAGTTAGTTTGCTAAATTTGAAGTACTATTTTTAGAATCATGCACAACTACAGCATAGTTTATGGACCCCATACATAGCAAACATTAAATTCAGCTTGAATTTTTTCAAGTTTCATAGGCAAAAGCTTTAAAAATGGAAACAGCTAAAAGCTTGGAACTTTGAAAATTTTTAATCGGACAATACCAAATTAAACTTACATATTGCTCCTTTGATTAGCGATCATGCATGTTGGTATAACTGCAAGAAAAAAAATCAATCCAACAATACCAAATCCAAACCATTTTCCTGAAAAAGCAGTTTCTTGATAATTTGTCATAAAGAAAGCAAAAAATTTGCTGAGTCAAAAAATAGTTGTTCAAACGTACTGTATAAGCATAATTATGTAGGTTCAATAGAATGGTTTTTAGAATAAATTACCGTAAAATTTTTTATTAACTATGTAGAAAAAACAATACTTTGGAACCACCAAAAACTTTTCGGGGCCTCTAAAATATTTCTTTAAACTGGTACATATTTTTGTTGTTGCAATCTAATACTTTTTTCGGGCATATACTAAACCAGCGCCCTAATAAGTAATACTTTCCAATCCATTGTTCATGCAAACCTCCGCAAGCAAAAACAATCAACTTAGCTATGAGCTTATAAAAAAAGCGAAATAGAACTACGAGAATGGAATATCAAATCAAATGTTTCATTATACTCGCTGTATTGCGCCGAAGCGTGTAACAAGTTTGCGGTGCATATCTCTACGCCATTGCGCCCGGGCAACACAGCTTCTTTCGAATAAATGTCGCAGCGTAGGCAACCAGCTGGCAACACTGCGTCCGATTTAACCAACCCGAGACTTGAACCTCAGACCTCTCGCTCCAGAGACAATCTCGTTACCGCTTGAACACCTGTCCAGTTAGAAAATAAAACCTAAATTTTTTGAAAGGGTTTCAGCAAAGAAGTGCTTGTGCCGAATGTGGTGCTTTTGCATGAGTTTGAACCAAACGAAATCTACACTACTTAACTATACAAAGCACACAACTTACTGTATGACAATATCGAAGTATCTCAAGCGTTAACGGGGCTGAAGCATCCATTCCGGTAGTTTACAAAACTGAAATTGAAATACGAGGGTGGCTATTCAAGAACGAAACTGGTGATTTAAGCAATTTAATTAAAGAAAAAAAGTCAATTTATTTTGTTTCCCCTTTGATGTATTCTCCCTAAGCATCAACACAGCCTTGCATTTGGATTTTCCTCTGGTCAAAGCAGTGTAAAAGGTCTTTTTTGGCAAGGTCGCAGTAGCTCCGTGGTTTTTTTCTTTACTTCTTCCACACTATCAAATCTTGTTTCTTTAAGAACGGAT
Source organism: Trididemnum nubilum (assembly GCA_963965965.1). Classification (NCBI taxonomy): domain Eukaryota; kingdom Metazoa; phylum Chordata; class Ascidiacea; order Aplousobranchia; family Didemnidae; genus Trididemnum; species Trididemnum nubilum. The sequence continues at coordinate 15,962,073 of OZ014487.1, forward strand.
TTGACTTTTGGAAAGAGAAAAAGATCGCACGGCGCTAAACCAGGTGATTATGGAGGATGATCAAGCGTTGGAATTTGTTTTTGCGCCAAAAACGTTGAATGACAGCTCAATGTGCGCTGGTGCGTTGTCATGGTGAAGGATGAACCCGTTTTTTCATAATTGTGATCTTCTTCTTCGGACTTTTTTCTTCAATTTTTCCAAAACCCTTTTGTAGTAGTATTGATTCACTGTCGATCCTTCTGTAACCCAATCCTCCAAGACAACACCCTAAACATCAAAAAAACAAAAAACAATCAACATTGTCTTGAATTTTGATTTGCTTTGTCTTGCTTTCTTAATTCGTAGTGAGTTTGCAGCTTTCCATTGCATGGACTGCCTTTTTGTCTCATGGTCGTAAAGGAAAATCTATGTCTCATCACAAGTAATAACACTGTCAAAAACTTTGGGTTTTCCTTCAATTTGTGTTAAAATGTCAACGCAAATCTCTTGGCGTTTTTGTTTTTGATCGCTAGTCAGAAGCTTTGGAACGACCTTTGTCAGTTGCAGATTGTCGTGCAGTATTTGCCGCACTATTTGTTTGTCAATGGACATCCTCTCTGCTATCAGTCGAATACTGAGCCGACGATCTTCACGGAAAATTTTTTCAATTTCTCGGATACTGTTCGTGCTTTTTGATGTAGTTGGGCATCCTGAACGTTCATCATCTTCAACATCAGTTCCGCCGTCAGGAGATCTTTTGTGCTATTTAAAAACGCGGCTCTTGACATGAATTCTTCGCCGTGATTCGGTTGGTGTTTCATTCAATTTTACGAAAAATTTCAAGTTAATTCTTTGCTGAGTTTCAGAGTTAGCATTTTTCTGCGGCTGCAGCAGAACTTTTTGCAGCGATGAGCAATTTGCACTTTCTGCAAGCCAACTTTTTTCCGACGCGCAAGACAAAGTGCACTTGCTTTGAAGGGCAAGTGCAAAAAAAAAAAAAAAATACCGGCTCGTTTGGTTTGAAACTTGTAAAATACCATCATGAATGTCCTATCAGCAAATTTAAGCAACTATAAAAAACGTTTTCATAACTTTCGTTATCCAGTCTCGTTATTTTGTAGCCGGACCTCGTATCAGAGATGGAATTGGGCCGAATTGGCTCAGCCCGAACCCTACCCGAACCCGAAGAAGTCAGCCAAAACCCGACCCGAAACCGAGGCCTCATAAGGAAGCCCGATTCGGCCCAACAGTAGTTTTTCCTGTTCATTATGTAGGCTATGCTAGATATTTGGATGTTAATGTGCTGCAAACCAGTTTTATTGTTTAGAAAGAAATAAAACAAAAACACGCAAATAAATCAATCAATTGTAAGCAGAATTCAGTAGTTCTTCGTTGTTCAGAGTCACTTCGGCCGTTCGGCAGAGAAAAATCTAGTTTTGAGAAAAATGTCCGAATGAAAAAAAATTATTAGCTAGTGTGCCCTCGATTGAGCCCGACTGAGCCAGATTTCTCTTTGGAAAGTTAGGCCCGAAACCCGGCACGAACCCGGCCCGACCGGAACCCGACTCGACTTCCATCTCTGCCTCGTATATTTTTGGAAATTTTTTATTCTGATTTTGGAGCTGTGGTCGCTACGATAGTCAACAAATACAAAAGAGATATCCCTCCTAAAAAGTTTTTGGAAACCGTGAGTTTGTTTCTCGAATCCTGAATTTCTTTAAAAGGGATCTTCACCTAAATTGGATTCGTTACGTGATGTTACTGGAAGTGTAAATATTGCTCCGTCTCTCTTTTTCCCTGCAAGATCTAGCTGATAGAGCAGATTCAGGGTTCCAACAACTTTTTAGGAGGATATCTCTTAGTATTTGTTGAATATCTTCGCAACTGCACCCCCAAAATTGAGAACAAAAATTTTCAAAATTTTTATTTCAATTTCAGCCATAGGTGGGCAAGTTAATGCAAAACGTTAGCTTCGTTAACCACTAGTCCGTTAACAAACTTCACACCTCCGTTAACGTTAATCCGTTATTTTCAGCTTTAATTAACGGAAGTTAATAAAGTCCGTTAACATTTTGAGTGTAATTTACATTTTGTTTTATTCACTCGCTTCTAGAACACGTATTGACGCTGTTGAGCTGATTGTAAGGAAATATTTATTGCTATGGTGGTCTTTTTGTGTTTTGAAAGATACATTTTACAGTCTAATCTAATTTCAAGATAAAAACAAGTTCAAATGCACAACGAAGCTGCAAGATATTAACGATAAAAACCTTAACGGAAGTTAACAGAACTTAGCGGAAGTTACTTTAGTCCGTTAACAGCACTTAACGGAAGTTAATTTAGTCCGTTAACATGAAAAAACTTTTTAACGGATTAACGAGTTAATGAAAAAGTTAGCTTTGTTATTAACGGATTAACGGACTTGTACCCACCTATGATTTCAGCTATCAACAACTACCGGAATTGGCTGGATACTTTACCCCATTTGATTGCTCTTGGGAACAAGCGAAACATCAAGCTCGTACTTTTCATGGCGCTGCTTTCGTCGTACGATTTTAAAATCAGTAGATAAGCAAGTTTAAGATGCATTTAACTTGAAAACTGCTGAAGTTGAAGAAAAAAAAGCTTTGGTGGCCGTTTGAGAAAAAAAATCAAAATTTTAACAAATTTTGATTTCGAGCTATACAATTTAGGTCTCTAGTGCAGAGGTTTTCAACCTGTAGGCCATGGCCCACCGGTGGGCCACAGAAGTATTTTGCGGTGGGCCACAGAGCATTTTGGTTTGAAAAAGTCGTATTTGCACGATGAGCTGTTTATTCCTGACATTATCAGAAAGCTTGCTGAAAGTTACGGTGAATTTTTTTGGAGATCACCTGTTTTCGGCCGGAAAAACCGTTTGAATTTTAGTGAAGACTTTTTTTTTTTGTTGGAGATCACCTGATTTTGACAGAAAAACCGCCTCAATCTAATTCAAGGCTGATGAAAATTTGGGTCAAGTTCGTTTACTGATGTTTCAAGCTTCCAAAAAAGCCCCCCCCTTTGCAAAATCTTTGAGAGTAGGGCCATGGAAAATTTTCAAAATGTGCAACGGTTAGAAAAAGGTTGGGAACCACTGCTCTAGTCTAGTGGATGAACGTTTGGACGTGCTTCTCCAAGAAAAAACACTCTACAGTAAAATATCCCCACAAAAATATTGTAAAAATAAGAATAGAAAATATTGAAAAAATACGTAGAACTAAACAGACTATGTAAACAAAGTTGACAATTGTAATCACAATTTGTAATTACAATTTAATTAAAAAGTTGCCTTAGCCAAGAGACAGCGAAGAAACGTTTGGGATTTACACTATGTGGGTTTTCTTCTTATTTCCCTCTCTCAAGTCAAGATGTTAAATAGCACCAGTATCATACGTAAAACTATTTAGTTTAATTTAAAGATGCTATAATGTGTAGACCTGTTTTTTTGTCTTTTTTGTTGGAGGTGGAGCTTGCAGTTTTGTTGACATTGGCTGCAAAATAAGTAAAAATAGAAAATTTCCCTGGATTGAAACTTGACACTATTAATACTGTATAGTTGGTGAACCTCTCTCTTATGTTTTTGCGCCCAGAAGTTTCGGGTGTTAAAATCTCTCATTTAGGAACTAAACAAAAAGATGGGTAAACTCTTTTAATTTTGATAACATCGGCTATATGCGGGCCTCAAAAATTTATTTAGATCCACCTAGTGGTCGCACTGTCAATTCTAATAAATCGTATAATATTAACGATTTTATGGACATATCAGAAAAAATTTGTCAAATCTAAGCGTTGATGATCATCATCAGAGTAAATTTGGGTTTACACTGGACGCGAAACAATGCAAAGTGACGTGAAGCAAACAAAGTTTGACGTCATCGACAACTTGCGAAAGGTTTCAACCGGTCGCAAACTTCGCTAGCGGTTGCTTAAAAGGGCATTCAGGACGTTTTTGTTTAAAACACTTTACTGTGAAACCACGGTGAAACAACTTTGGGAATTTTTCAGAATTTTTTCGCACCAATTTTGATTCTCTTCGGCCAGAAATCGTAAGATATTCGCGAATATTTTTTCCTTAGAGAAAGGAGAAACGCTTTCCGAACATTACCAAACTGAACGGACGTAAGTCAAAATCGTTCCAAACTAGATAGAAGTTTGCCAGCTAACCCAGTGAACGACCGACGCAAAGCTAATGCTGTAACGCTCAAAAGTACTTTTGGTCTACCATAAAATCAGCAATTATTCAAAAATATCTGATTATGGAACCTCCAGAAACGTAGAGTCAAAATAATTGTCAGTTAAATACCTCCTGATATCATAACAGACTGGCACCCTAGCTTGAGCCGATCAAAAAATTGATTTTTGGGGGACCATTTGGGGGGTCCCCAGAGGGATGGCACCCCCAAACATATGTCAAAATATTTATCTGTTAAATATCTGCTGATATCAAAACAGAATGGCTCCCTAAGTTGAGCCATTTAAAAAATTGATTTTTGGGGGGTCCATTTGGGGGGTCTCCGGGGGTAGGCACCCCCAAACTATGTCAAAATATTTGTCAGTTAAATATCTGCTGATACCATAACAGACTGGCACCCTAAGTTCAGCCGTTCAAAAAATTGATTTTTGGGGGGTCTATTTGGGGGGGTCCCCGGGGGGGTGGCAACCCCAAACTATGTCAAAATATTTGTCAGTTAAATATCTACTGATAGCAAAAAAAAGTAGCACTCTAGCTTAAGCCGTTCAAAAAATTGATTTTTGGGGCCCCATTTTGGGGGGGTTCCCGGTGGAGTTGCCCCAAAAATTTTCGGGAGAAAAAATTGCGTTTGCAGCTCAACAACTTTACACAAAAATTAGATTTCGATGTTTTGTGGTTCAGGAGAAGAAGAGCGTACAAAAATTAGGAAGAAAAAAAAGGAAAAAAAAAGAAATAAACCTCATCGCGGCCAAAAGTGGGTTGGTTGGGATGAAAGGGTATATCTTAAGACATACAACCATAAGAAATATTTTTTGCCGTACTTAAGCCGTTTTTGACTGAGACGGTTTTTTACGCCAAACTTGCGGGACGATTTTCGGGTTCGAAAACCAAAGTCACGTGACCTAATGCCTCGAAATTTGGTACAAACATATAGCTCATTAATCTCAAACTACTGTCAAAATTTCATGTAGCTAGATTGAACCGTTCTCGAGTTATAAGCAAAAGTCTGAAATTTCGCACTCGTTAGTAGGAAAATGGCCGAGTAAAAACAAAAAAACACGCGACGCGAGCGTCGGTTGTTCCAATGACTGACTAGATTAGCAGCTGCCAAGGAAATGGCATCGTAGGTACCTGCTGATAACCGTAGCAAACTTATGCGAAAAATGCTAACTAAAATACTTTACATTGAAGCTTGCAATTGCTCATTTACGTGAAAAACTAACTCAGTAACTGGCATTCTGACTTTTAGGCCTAAACCAGCTGCGCAACAATCGCATAAAACTTAATGGCTTATTAAAAACTGGAATCTTAGTCTAAGATCTAGTCAGCTACGATGCTTTAGCCTTCAACATGCAGTCATTTCTTTGGATAGGCTATCTATAGTAAGCAATAGTCACAATAGGCTACTACGCCTAAAGCACTAAAACCTTATCTTGATTCCGAGTATTTTGCTAGCACTTGGCGGACAAAGCACACTAGGAAAGCATCTAACCTCTCGAAATTCCAACAGCAGTTGTTCCACAAATTTATTTACCTATACCTTCAGCAATCATCTAGTTCCAAGAAGCCCGGTACTTAGCTAGACTCGAAAGAAAAGTTACACGCTGATTTATTGCGCAATCTACTTGAAACAAGATGGCCAAAATTGGGATTCTTAGAGGAAAACATGAAATTTTTTCCCTTAGACTTTCTTAACCTGATGAGTTTCAAAAATAGCGTTGGGGTCATGTTGATAAACCTATTTTTTAATATTTTTCCTTCGTTTTTCAAAACTAGGGTTGAATGCCCTTTTAACTTCACTTAGACAAAATTGATGTTGAATGGTTGACCTATTTTGAGCAAGTGACGGAAGCAACCACTCGCGAAAATTGTCAACCGTTGCTTAGCCTATCTTCACGTTCAGTGTATGTCAGTAGTTTGAAATACCGTAATAATTTAAACGCTAAAGAAGTGCAAAAATTTAAATTTTTAAAACACATATTTTTTGATTGAAATTAGTACCTTTATGAGAAATTTTTCAATGCTACTGCTTGACGAGGTAGTACATCAGGCAAGGTGATAATACCATATATCAAATTGTGGTTGTAGAATTTGCGTCTGAACTTCAAGCTTCAAAACTTTGTATTGCGTATATTAGTCTTGGCACTTTTATTGTTTTAAATTTTTAGTGGGAAATTTGAATTAATTTTGTGGTTTTAGTGAGATCTTTCAGAAATACCCAGATCTTAACTTTCATGTTAAGTTTTTTACCGTTGACTAAAATGTTGGGAAAAGCCTAAAACTCATTCTCAACAAATTTGAACTGTCTACGTCTTGCCGTTTTCAAGATATTGCAATTCAAAGTTAGCAACTTTCCTCTTACTTTAGTGTTGCCATTTTGCCGGTATTGTAACAGAAGATTAAGTGTAGGAAAGTTGGCTTGAATTTACTTAAAAACCAGCTAATTTACAATTCTGACCTCTTACTTTACTTTGACAACAACACTGCCAAAAACACCTATTGAGAATTAGAGCCATACAGTAACTTTTTGAAGTTTTATTTGTAGTAGGCAACCCTGGCAAAATTTCTAAGAGAAAAAGCCTTTTTAAGGGGAAATCTAAATTGTCATATCTTGGGAACGGAAGGCGGTAGAAATCTCAAATTTGGTGAAGTTAGTCTTTAGATCTGTTAAAATTTTTTTCAGAGGAAACCGAGTAAAACATTTATCGACGTGAATGCCCTTTTGTTCTTTTAAGCCGTTCAAAACTAGTTTTTTGGGTCTATTGGGAGGATTTTTAAAAGATGGGAACCCCAAACCATATTAAAATATTTGCCTCTTAAATATTCCCTGACATCAAAACATTTGCACTCTACTATAGCCTAAGCCGTTCAAAAATAAATTTTCTAATAATTGGGGGATTTCAGAGGGGTTGGCAACCCCAAACCAAGTTAAAACACCCGTCTTTTAAATATCTACTGACATAAAAAACTAGAATACGTCCAAAAAATTGTTTTTAGGATTCTTTTTTTTTTCTGGGGGAAAGAGATGCACTCTCAAGTCAGGTCAAACTATTCATTGTTTTTGACTGCATACTGAGTCACTGACCTAAAGAAAGCTCTTTTAGATTAACCCATTTAAAATTATTAGGCTAATTTTCATGGTATCTATTTGAGTTGTTTTTCGGGTGTGACACGCCACAAACTTGGTCAAATTATTTGTGTCTTAGAATATTACTTACATCAAAAAATTAAACTCTCTAGCTTAAGCCGTTCAAAAATTGATTTCTAGGAATCCATTTGTGATGTAATTGTAATTGTAATTACATTTTATTCACCAACTTGCCTTGGCCAGGAGACAGCGAAAGGACCTTTCGGTCTTCGAGTCAAGCTGCCACCTGCCCACCTGTCTACCACACACGGCGGAGGCTTCATACTGTCCCTTTAATTGCTGAACGTCAATCAGGGAAGCTGTGAATACCAATTTTTATAGTGTTTGGTATGACCCGACCGGTAATCGATCCCGAGTCTACCGTTTCAGTAGCAGACGCTCTATCCACGCGACCACTGATCGGTTAAGGTTGAGAGGGTACTGGCCCTGGGGCGGCGATGGCTCTCAGGTCACCACAGAGGCTGTTCTTTCTATAGCCCTGACGCGACTGCGGCTGTCAGGTCACCACAAAAGTGGTTGTTACCTCTGACGGGAACTCCGGAGAAGTGGGCGGCAACTGCTGTACAATAGCACAAGCCAATCAGTATGGCTGTAAACAGGAGAAATGGAGATTGAAGTGACTTCTGCTCCATGCTGCAGACTGTCTTAGTTTCTGACTTGTCTTTTATTGAAAGTCAAACCAAACAAGCGAAAGCTGAACGATGCTACCTCTCGCCCGTGGGTAACTGAATAAAACCATACCAATAAAAGCCTGAGATTGTTCTCGGCTTGAGCAAAACTTCAGGTCTGAGCTCTGAATTTAGAATGAGCTGAAAGGAGCCCGACGGGAGTATATAAATAGATGGGCCGATGGGGTTATTCCATGGGTAAGAGGCGGTTGCAAATCACACATCAAAGAATCATTCGTCCCACTAATTTGGGGTAGAAGCCGTTCAGACAGTAAACATTAGTTGCGCTGGCGATTTCATTACGGTCTTAAACAGTGTGTTAGTTATCAACATGTTTCTAAAAGAATTTGCGACACATTAAACAAGTTTTGACACTTCAAAAGAAAATAATTTGCTTTAGGTACGTCCTCAGTTGACCTGGGAAAATTGCGATAAAAATCTCAAAAGCTGCGAAAGTATAACACGTTGCTCACAAAATATAATGATTGGCAGTAAATTTATACGAATATTACTGGCGTTCGGACCAGGTACCATGGGGAAGAAGGCACTAAAAACTTTTTTGAAACAAAACCACGTTTGTAGTTCAACAAATTCTTTCAAAAAGTAAATTTCGGTGTTAAGGCGTCGAAAAGAAAAAAAGCGCACAAGATTTAGGAAGGAAAAAAGGAAAAGCAAAATAAAAAAATAGAAAAAAGGAAAACTTTATCGCGGCCAAAAGTGGGTTGGTAGAGTCAAAAAATGGCGCGTTAAGATATCGAACTGTACTAAATACACATACTTCTCACTGCACAGCCTTAGTTGATTTTGATCGAGACCGCCTTTTTGGCCAAACTTTCGAGTGAGTTTTTGAAACCAAAAACCCAACCAAATTCACGTATTAAGCTATATATTAGGGCAGGGCCTGCGAGAGGGGGGTTCAGGGGGTACATCGTACCCGGGCCCGGGCCTAGGGGGACTCGGGCTCAAGGGGCCTGAAAGAGTTCAAGTTTCCGCGTTAAGTTTTGGTATCGCACCATATCACCATAATCAAACTTGCCTACAGCAAAAATATCAGTCAGCCTATTCACTGCATTAAGTAATGGTAATTGGTCGCTGTTTTTGCTACACAGCCTTTAGGGCATCCAATAGTGGCCGATTTGATTAAAAAAAGAGGAAAACGTATCAAAAGCCATACACTTGCACCGAAATTAACGTTTTGTTACATTTCTCTGACTTGGGAGTCTTAATTTTACGGTATAACAATGTACGAGGGTCCATATTTCCAGAGATCCAAAAGCATTTCAACCTCAGAGAGCGGAGTCAAAGTTGACATACTATACTACTATCATTAAGTAACTCACTCTGTCAGAATGAATTTAATAGGTGTTTGGGTTTGTGAAGTCTATGATTGCAGATGACGTCTTCAAAGTTTTATCAGTAAAATATTTGGATTTGCAGTTATAAAATCATTATATTGTATAATATTGTGTCAATGTCATCATCCTCCACTTCACATACTTTCTCTCATGTATATTACGTATTCTGCTCGTCAATTTAAGCAAGTTTGATGCTGGGATGTTGATCAAATGCTGTATTTTACCCTCGAGAAACATCAAAAGTGCTAAAGGGTCCGGGGCTCTGTCCCGGACTCCGCTGGGGGAGCTCACAGCGTTCCCCCAGACCCCCTAGCTGGATTTAAACCAATTTTATATCTAGTTGTGTTTTTCATAGGTCCTAACTGTATGCGAATATCGTTATCCCCTCACTTTTAAATCACGATCTACACCCAGCGGACAAAAAATGATTTAACGGCATGGGCCCCGATAAGGCTTGGGGGGCCCAATAAGATTGGGGGGCCCGGTATCAACCTTCGTACCCCCTGGAAAATTTTCTCTCTGAGGCACTGTATATGTACAGGGTTGGCCAAAAAAAATTGCACCCTTAGGCAAAGTGCCATAACTTTTTTTTGCATAGAGATAACAATTTAAAATTTTTACCATTTTTTTACAACGATATATTGCGTAGCTGTTTAAAACTTTACAATGAAATTCCAAGAAGTTTTAAAATGACGTCCATGTAAACATTGAAGACTGCAATCTCTTTTCACAAAGTGCGTTCAAAGGTTTCTTTGCAGGTAACGTAACTTTTTTTTTATAATTGGCCTTTCTAAACTCATTGTGACGTAACAATGCCTGAATGCTTACAAATCTTTTTTCAAATGATAATAACTTTGAAATTATCTTATCTTAAAGATCTTAATCTTATCTTAAAGAGATCTTAATCCAGTCGATTACTGCGTTTGGAGCGAAATGTTTACCACGGAAGAAGATTTGAAAACACCATAGAATTGAAAGAAGCAATTCTTCAAGAGTGGGAAGCATTGCCCCAAGCGGTAATCAATAACGCCATCGATGGGTTTCGATCTCCTATGCGGTTGATGATTGCAGAAAACGGACAACACATCGAAAAATATTGAACGAATGAACAATCGCTTACTATTTGTGCCGTGTTAATTTTCATGCAATTGCAGTTTGTGATACTCACTATTTAAACACCTGTAATTTTGTTATTTTATGAAAATTTGTAATAAAATTTTACACAGCTACGCAATATATTGTCGTAAAGAAATGGTAAAAATTTTTAAATGTCATCTCATTCCAAAAAAAAGTTATGACACTTTGTCCAAGGGTGCAGTTCTTTTGGCCAGCCCTGTATATTCCTTGAAATTTTATACCGTAGAAACAAAGATCTTATTTGAGAACATGGTACAAAAAAGTTCTTATTTGAGCAATATTTCTTGAAGTTGTATATCGTACCGGTACAAGCAAAACATTATATCCATACCTAACTACTGGTAAAATTTTAAGTTACGCCAGATTCAGCCGTTTGCGATTATAAACGAAAGTCTAAAATTTTATTATTGTGGTTACTAATTTGCGAATTGGGTATTGCGCAAGTAGAAGCAACACACGATATCCGTTCTAGAAATTTATAATATCTTTTTTGCAACTTCACACAGTGACATAGTTCCGCTCTGAAACTTTACTTTCAACACACCAAATTAAAGCGCGAGTGTGCTGGCATACTTACAAAATTTGCTTACTTGAGTTTTTTTCGCAAATGTAACTTGCTCTTGTATTGCAAGGTCCATTTAACCATCTAACATCGTTACTATCAGTGATTCGCATGAAAAGGCAGGGATGATAAGTTTCAATATCAACGCTTGGGCGAGTTATATTAAAATACTTGTATCCAGAAAGAGTTTTCCAAATCATGGGCCCGAATGATCCATTTACCCTTTCTCGAGTTGCGCCCACATAAAATTTGATGTCATAATGAACACCTGAGGAAAGTAGATTCATTACCGGCCAGTCGGTCGAGCGGTAACACGTTCGTCTCTGGAGCGGGAGGTCTGAGGTTCAAATTGCGGGTCGGTCAAATCAGACAGTGCTGCCAGCGGCAAACTAACGCTGCAACATTTCTTGGAAAGGAGCAGTATTGCCTGGGCGCAATGACGCGGAGATGCGCCCCGTCAACTCGTTACACGCTTCGCGTATTACAGCGAGTATAATGAAAAATTTGATTTCCACAACAAATTTTTACTCAAACAGTACAAGGTAGTAATTGTCGGAAGAAACAGACTTACACCAACAACAAACTAACCTGATGAAAAGCAACGATGATGCTAATCAAATCATCGATGTTAATGAACACTAAAATTATCCGAGGTGGGCACGAATAACGCTTTACTTAAAAGCGCTGCGCAACAAAGCTCAGCGATTTTTTTTTTTCAACCATTAGCAGTGCAAGATGCGTAATTTTATTTTTTTTATATTTGAAGCGAAGATTTGAAGCGAAGCGAATATTTGCAGCCAGTGGCGGATCCAGAAAATTTTGGTGGAGGGGGATGATAAAAATTTTAAGCACAAAACCTCAAAAATTCGGATGAGTTGTAACCAGGCGCGTAGCCAGAAATTCGCAATGGAGCGGCTGTTATAGGGGTCTGGGTGCGGAGCCCCCAGCGCTCAAAAATTTTGCATTTTTTTGCAAAAATAATTTAATTTCAGAGCTAGTTTGATAAAATAATGCTTTTAAAATGCGGCATAGAAATTGGAAGTGCAAACATGATTCAACTGGTTGCATAAATGGCCTATGTGAGAGGTGGTTAATGGTAAAATTTTAGTTCTCTTATTTGGATGCTGGTAAATCATAGGCATAAAATCTTATAGTTCAATAAAACTCACACGGAGTAATTTGTTTCATCTATATTTTATAGAGAAAAATAATTGCAGAGGGCTAATGGAAAGAGAATTGAGACAAGTGATTGGTAACTAACCAATACTGAATAGCCTCTCCACCCCTTTTCTGAGTTTAGGCCTATAATATATTTGTTGATGAAACCCGTGTTCAAGTTTTTCACACTAGCGATCAAATTTTATTGCTTATTTTTGGTCATTTTGAAAGTTTTTTTTTGATTTGTGAGTTTTATTTTTGACATATTAGCCCCCCTTAAGCATATGCTTCAAAAAAATGCTTTAAATCACTTTTTGGTCTATTTCAGTGCAAAAAAACAGTCTCAGAAGTGCTAAAAACGTGATATTTTTTATTTTGAATTTTAGTTGACAGGCCAATGTAGGGGCTATAACCCCCCCCAGCTACACTACTGCTTAGGATTAATGTTCTTGACCTCGCTTAATGCTCACTGTTTATAAGCCTAATATGTCATTTAAGAAATGACTTACATTGTTTAGGCTTTATCGCTGAAAAGTGCAAGTTGTAAATTTTGCTAATTCGGCGCTTCAAATCAATCGGACCCTTAAAAGACTAATTTCTGTTTTGTAAAAACTTCGCTGTAAGAATTACAATTTTCTATCACTCCCCTCACAGGGCTTTAGAAATTATATCACAGTCACACGGCCTATCAAAAATTCACTGATTGCTGTTTATCAAATAAGTTTAATATTCATATGCAAGTTATGTTTACGCTGGTGGGGAATGCATCCCCCCATCCGCCCCCATCACTCCGCCACTGGTTGGGCTCCTATGCCTTTATCGCTGAAAAGTGCAAGTTGTGAGTTTTGCTGATTTGGCGCCTTCAAATCTATCGGACCTGTAAAAGACTAATTTCTGTTTTGTAAAAACTCCGCTGCACAAGTACTATTTCCTTGCACTCCACCTCCCCTTGGCTTTTGAAATTATATCACAGTCACACGGGCTAACGGCTATTCACTGATTGTTTTTTTTTTTAAATAAAATAAATATTATTTATATGTACTTTATGTTTAGGCTGATGGGGGGGGATGCATCCCCCCATCCCCCCCTCCTAAATCCGCCACTGTTTGCAGCCTTCACGAGTGGTCGCCTACGTCACTTGCTCAAAATAGGCCAACGATTCATTCTATTTGAATAAGATTTGCCGCTGGTAGAGGTAGAATGCGTTTTTTCGCTCTTAAAATTTTAAGCTAAATTTAAAGATTTAAGAAGAGGTATCGCTTTAAATTACAACAAAACAGCTCGTTAAAGAAATTGAATTTTTTAGTCAAATTTAAGTACAAAAACTTAAAGTATTTCGGTTAAAAAACCAACAAGATTAAACAAGAATTTGACTGCAACTTCTCTAAAAATTTCGAATTTTGATCAATGCCATCTTGGGTTTATTACGTCGTAGCTGCAAATGGGTGGAAACGGTAATAACGGCAGGAAGACAACAGACCTGCAACAAGTTGAAGAGATAAAACTGGATTATAACAATGTTTTAAGCTAATGATAGCTGAGGCTGTAAAGGCATACGAATTAAGACATGAAGAGGAAGTTAATATGCTTAAGGCTGAGCTACTAGTGGTTGCAAAACAGTCACCAATTTTTAAGTTGCAAGTATAATGTAGTGATGTGAATCTTTTTTAGCTTTCCTTTTTTTTTCAGAAAAAAGCATTGTCTCAAAAACAACTGTCTTTTTAGAAAATTTTGTTTTGAGTAGAAATATGGATTGTGCTTCGCTATTTGATGGCTTCTCACTGTAATTCAATGGTTCTTAATCTTCGAATCCCTAGTTTCATTGAAACATTTTTAAGGGTTCGGCGCTGTGGTTTATGCATTATGCTCTCATATAAGCAGTAGCGCAACTTTAGCAACCTTAGCCAAGTCACTTAAAAAGTTTAATCCAAAATTCAAGCGTTAAACCTGTTTTAAAGTTGACCTGTAAGCAGGCGCGTAGCCAGAAATTCGCAATGGAGGGGGCTGTTTTGGGGGTCTGGGGGCAGAGCCCCCAGCGCTCGAAAAATTTGCATTTTTTTGCAAAAATAACTTCATTTTAGGGCTATTTTGATTAAAAAATAATGCTTTTGAAACGTGGCTTAGAAATTGGCAGTGCAAACATGATTAAACTGGTGGCACTAAATGGGCTATTTGGGAGGTGGCTAATGGTAAACTGTTAGTTGTCTTGTTTAGATGCTGGTAAATTATAAAATCGAATAGTTCAATAAAACTCACGCGGAGTAATCTATTTCGTATACAGTTTACAGAGAAAAACAATTGGGGGGTGGGGGGCTAATGAAAAGAGACTTGAGAGAAATGATTGGTAATTAACTAATACTGAATAGCCCCCCCCCTATTTCTTAGTTTATAGTATATTTGTTGATGACACCTATGTTTAGCATTTTTACACTTGCGATCAAATTTAGTTGCTTATTTTTGACCATTTTCAAAGTTTTCATTTATTTGTTAGTTTTATTTTTGAAAAATTAGCCCCCCCCTGAATATATGTTTCAAAAGATGTTTTAAATTACTATTTAGTCCACTTCAGTGCATAAAACAGCCTCAAAAGTGCTAAAAACGTAGTGTTTTTTCCATTCTTCATTTTGGTCGACATGTCAATGGGGGGGGGGGGGGGCTATAGCCTCCCCGCCCCCCCTGGCTACGCTACTGCCTGTAAGTAAGGGGGGAGGGCTTGACAATTTACCTCTTTCGACTGACTTCCAAATTTTTTGCAATTTAGTTTTTTCAATTGGCCTCGAAAATGCCTAAAATGAGATTTGAATGGCTTTAGAAAGGCTATTTCTTTTTCAAAAAATCGTCCGGCGGCGACCACCCTCTGTGATGCGTCTGAGTTGCATCAACTAGTTCAGCGCAATAGGCGTAGCCAGGGGGGGTGCCACCCCAATTGAAATGCCTCCATCGATAAAAATAATGACCACAAAGTCTATTGTTTCTTCAGTTTCTTTTAGCATTTTTGTGTACAACAGTACACCAGTAACTAAAAATATGAATAATTATGACCAATGAGCCCGGGTCCGCTCCATTTAATTTTTTGCCTACTAATTCAAATTTAAAAAATTTCTGAAGTTCTTCTGGTGTTTTAGGCTAGCTTTGAGAATTTAATTTGGTGTATAATAGCCCGAAAGAAATTCCGGATTTTTGTCCTAAAAGTTGCTACCTCAGGTCCTCATGTAACCTTTTTATGAACTTAATACAATAACATGACAAGTTACCATCTATTGTACCAACTTCAAATAACAATCCACCTCAACAGTTTTTCAGCGACAAAATACTTTTGAAAAAAAAATTAGATAGGGGAAATGCTTTTGGAACAAATTATTGAATTTGGCTTGAGGGGGCTTGGACCCCCTGATCATTCATGTACAGTTACTCCTAAAACTGGTGATTATCAAGGCAAAACAAAAATCTCCGAGGCAACTCTTCGAGTGCTTTATAATTTACTACTTAGAATATTGCAATAGGGAATGTACCGTGCTTCCTCCTCCCCCTGGGCCAAGTTACTTTCAAAATTAACCCAAAATGCAAGGTTTTAAACATTGACGGAGCCAGGATTTTTGATTGGGGGAGTTTTTGATTGGGGGAGTTAAAAGTTTTCCAGGGGGTACGGAGATCGACGCCAGGCCCCCAAAATTGAGTGAAGAACATACAGATCAATCAAAAAAGGTCTTCACTCAATTTTGGTCTGATTTTTTGCCCAAAATTAGGTGAAGAGCAAAAAAAAAAGGTCTTCACTCAATTTTGGTCCGATTTTTTGCCCAAAAGTCAGCGACAGATGAACGGCAAGGCAGAGAAAAAATTTTGTTTAAAACTTGACGCGACAACCTCATCTCTTCCGGGCCCCCTAAGCCCGGGCCCGGGTACGATGTACCCCCTGAACCCCCCTCTCGCAGGCCCTGAACCAAGGTTATACCAACTGTGATGACGAATTGCTGTATAAACACTTCAGAGAATCAAAGTAGAATAATTTTCCCTGAGTTGTAAAACATTTCAAAGAGCGCAATCAAGCGTGAATGTTGCCTTATAGGGCAACAATCATTGTGTTTTTCAGTAGCGTAGCCAGGGAGGAAGGCTATAGCCCCTCCCCTCAATTGGCCTGTGGACCGAAATACAGAATAAAAAAAAATACCTCGTTTTTTGCACTTTTGGGACTGTTTTTTGCGCTGGAATGGACTAAAAAGCGATTTAAAGCATCTTTTGAAACATATATTCGGGAGGGGGGGCTAATTTGTCAAAAATAAAACTCAAAAAAATCAATAAAAATTTTGAAAAATGGCCAAAAATAAGCAATCAAATTTAATCGTTAGTGTAAAAATATTGAACACAGGTTTTGTCAATAAATATATCATAAACTCAAAAGGAGGGGGCGATTCAGTATTAGTTAATTACCAGTATTAGTTAACACTTCACTCAAATATTTTTCCATTACACCCTCCCCCCTCCCAATTATTTTTCTCTATAAAATATAGACTACTCTGTGTGAATTTTATTGAACTATTTAATTTTATGATTTACCAGCATGTAAACAAGAGAACTAGAATTTTACCATTAGCCATTTCCCACATAGCCCATTTATGCAACCAGTTTAATCATGTTTGCATTGCCAATTTTTATGCCACGTTTTAAACGCATTAATTTTTATCAAAATATCCCTAAAATTAAGCTAGTTTTGCAAAAAAATGAAAGTTTTTTTGTGCTGGGGGCTCCGCCCCCAGACCCCCGTGCCTCCAGCGGCGGCTTGGGTTTCGCCCCCAGGCCCCCAAAACATCCCCCTATTACGAATTTCTGGTTACGCGCCTGGTGTTTTTATTGCTGTTATGTTATTAGTGTAAAAAGATTTTGCGGCTCGCTTGTGTTTATGTTTTTCCGCATGCGGCTCTTTCTTTGAACAAGTTTGCCCAACCCTGGTCTATACCATTCCAATATAGTACTGCACTGCTCCACTGATCTAGAAAACTGCACAAAAAAAATTGCAAAATAACTTGAACAAGAGCACAAACTTAGCAGCTGCGAGAAAACGAAACACGCTTTTGAGTTAAGGCAGTTGCATGGAAGCGCAAACTAAAAATCAACAAAGTATTTCTTATCACAAGCAACAAATATAAATTTCTGTTGTGTTCAAAATCAATTTTGTCTTAGAGAAGTTAAGCAGCCGTTCGCGAAGTTTACGACCGGTTGTAACCTTTCGCAAATGTGGAAATCGTCGATGACGTCAAATTTTGGTTGCTTCGCTTCCAGTATAAACGCACTTTTTGAGTATGGATTTGGGTTAGGCTTGGGGTTATTTTTAGGATAATAATTTGAGTTTGGGTTAGGAATTGGATCAGAATCGATAAGAAAGTAGATTAAAAATGTCCGTTGAAATAGTCTAATACTATTTTGTAAACTCTTTTGACAATATTTTCAAGGCTTTGCCTAACTAAACTAAAAACTATTAAATCGTAAACAGCGTATCACATACATATGGCGTTTAAATTCCGTTTAAGTTTAGCGGTGCTAGTCGGACAATGACGTCAACATGAAATGGATTGGGTTTGGGAGAAGAGCAAGGCACACATTACCGAACATTTTAGCGAGCTTCTTAAGGTCATTTTCGCTTGCTGAAAGGCGCTAACGAACGAAAACCCTAAAAAGATTTTTTTTGAGCGAACGAAAACCTTAAAAACTTTTGTTTTCTTTTAATGAAAATCTTGCTTAAACAAATTACTACTTCCAAACTGTCTTTCCCAACAAGCATCAAAAATGTTCGCTCGAATTTCTTTGCGAGATGTTATATAAACTGCAATGGTACTTAATAAATACATCAGTTGTGACGCCAGTCGAACCACAACTACAAAATAATGTGTTCAAACGTTATGTACTGTATTTGTTACGGAAAAAGATTCTGTCATGCGTTAATATTCTAAGCTAGCAAAATCCTCAGTTGATTATGATTTTAATTTCGGCAAAGAGATCGAATTTTTGATAATAATGTTTGATACTGTTTGATATGGCTTAATAGGGCAAGTTTTTATTGACCTAAAAATTTTAAAAAATTGACTTCAAAAAATCAAAAAATTGACTTTATTGACCTAACAAATTTTGGACTAAATAAATGATATTTCTTGAGAATTTGTATTAAAACAAACGTTTAATCAACAAAAGCACGGAAATTCTCAACGAAAGTTGCGACATAAGTCTGTTTGGGTATTACAAAATAAGTCAGCGTTAGCGATATAACATTGCAAGCCAATTACCAGGTGGAGGAATTAAAGTATAAAATTCTGTAATGTTTTATTTCTCAGCTTTGAAGTTTCTGTCCTTCGCCAAGAGTGTTTTCAGCATGGAAAAGCTTCTCTGTATAGAAGCAATTGTGGTCTGAGAATTTCGAAGTAAACTGTAAGCAGATGTTGAAATATCTTGTCTTTCCATGTTCATTGTCTTAGGAACGTCATTTATTTGCATTCTTTTTTTGATGTATTGGTTGAAGTAGCAAGTATGTTCTCTAAAGTCAAGTTCTTGAAATGCTTCCATTGCTTCTTTGTTGGTCCATCGTTTCTATTAGCTAAGCTCAGACATTCGTTTTGGTATTTGATTTTGAGATGTTGATAATAATCTAAACCTGGAGTTTGCAAGCTATCTTTTGTTTAAGTTACCAAAACACCAGACCCTTCCAAAATTTTCCACTCTTGCTTTCACTTCAGGTAAATTCTTTGCGTAAAATAAAGCAGCATTTAACCAGCTTATCCATCTTGTAAAAACAGGTTGAGGCGGGTGACCTATAGTAGCAAATCTGGCTTGTCTTGTTTTGTTTTTAACAGTTACTAATTTCACATTTGCAATTAGCTAATCAACATCTTGGATTTGAAATCTGTTTTTCATAGCACGTCACGTGAAACGGCTTACGATACAGCGATTTTAGTAATGCACCTGCAGCCACATTATATTTTGCAGCGTCAGACAATCACAGATAAAAAGATTTTCTGTTAGCTCTAAGCGTTCTAACTGCATCGTCAACTGCTTGAGCAATGCTGTTGCTATTTGGCCCACATGTTTGAGGTTGACAGTCGTACAAGTAACTGACGTGTGGTGTTTCAAGGGTTCCAAATAAAATATTCAAATAAAGTGTGCCAGACAAAATGCTCTCATCAACAACCAGAAAAATTTGTTTGTCATGAATAGCATTTCGTATCCGCTGTAATTCATCTTCGCTGAATTCCAGCACTGTCCGTCTACAAGTAGTTTCAGATGGCCAACTCTGACCAACCTCACAAAAAAGGTTTTTGATGTGCTTATTACTAAGCTTGCACAAAAATATGTCAGCAGATAATTTGATCACCTTTTCCTCGGTCTTGGTCGCCTTTTCCACAAAATCGGTGTCACTGCTCTTTACAAATGTTTGCGAAATGTGGGAGATAGTTGCTCGAATTTGTAGCCTAATGCTTTTTGGTGTTTGCACGTTTTTCGATGACTAACCACAAGCAAACGTTTGCCGCTAGAAACCGTACAGTTACACAAATTGCAATATAATTCATTGTTGGGATTTATCATAAAATCGTCAGGGAGTTCTTTAAGAATGGATTGAATTTTATAGGTATTTGGAGCTTTAACTTTTGGCATCATTTAAAAATCTAAAACACAATCTAAAGCCAAATTTAAATAATTTTTTAATTATTTTTGCGTCACCGTTTTGACAGTTTAATTCACCGTAAACTGTAAACATATTGGCTGACTTAACACAAAACCGTCCTGAAGAGTGATTATCACTATCACTACCAGAGGTGGAGTCCTCGAGGACGTCCTTGGCCTTGGCCACGGCCTCGAAGCCTTAAGTCCTCGAAAATTGCCCTGTCCTCGGCTCGAGAAAAACACTATTTTTTGAGTTGTTAAAAGTTTGTAGAGCGCCTGAAAAATTTTTTGCAAAGTGGTTTTTTCTGGAGATTGCCTGAAAAATTCTTCTGAAGACCTTTTTTTTGGAGATCGCCTGAAAAATTTTTCTGAAGACCTTTTTTTTTGGAGAGCGCTTGCGCTTGTGTCCCTGGTCTTTGGCCTCGAGCATTCCTGTCCTTGGCCTCGAGAGGGTCTGTTCTTGGCCTTGGCCTCGAGCCTTGTATCCTCGACTCCACCTCCGATCACAATCACCTCCCGAAGAAATCAAGAACAAAAAAATGCTTTACTTAGTTCTGTTGGTAAAATATTGGGACAAAAGTGCCTTCTGTATTTTGCGTCGCGTAAACCAATGCCGACAAAGATTGACAATTCCAGCATTGACATACAGTCGGAGATTTTTAACGTAGTCGTAGTAAACTTGAACATTGCACTTTCGCGAATATACTATTCACTTTTTACTTTTCCTTAACAGGTTAAATAATGAAAAGGTACTGTAAACTAACCTTTCTGTCGTCGCTATAGGACTGCATAGTGGCATACGTTTTTACCTTAGAAATGCTCACGTGAACAATGTCGCGCTTCCTAATTGGCAGTTTATTAGACTCAACTATTCGATTGCAACACATTCGCATAACATTTCATCTAACTTTGACTATTGCACCAGATTGCACCGCAATCATTCAATTACGCTGGAAATTGTAATCAGTTGGGCCAATCGTCAGATGTAGTAATGTGTAAGCGTAACTTACAGTAGCGTAGCCATGGGGGTGGGGGAGGCTATAGACCCCCCATTGGCCTGTCTTCTATATTTTGGTGAAGACCTTTTTTTTTTGGTCTTCACTTAATTTACTTACCTGAAAAAAAATCCTGGTCGAGGTTCATCCCCCAATGTTGAAAACAGGGCAAAATTAGAGTAAAATTGCAAATTATCCCCCCCAATGCTCAATAAAGATCGGCACCCCTGGTTGTCAATGCAATTCGCTTTCTTCTTTGCTGTCCATTGGCAAACGTAGCCACTATTTTGTTTGTTTTTCTGCAAAAATTCGTTTTGATTCAAGTTTTCAGCATTTCGCCACGAAAATTCCGAACGAAAAAGATTTCTAGCACGCTTAAAAAGTGCATCAAAATCTTCTTTAAGTAGGCATGGAAAATGTGAGGTTTTTTACTCGAGCTGTGTTTCGCAATCGCTTCAAGCAACTTAGCAAGCGAGAGTGACCTTATCGAGCTCGCAGAATTAACATGCACGTGCAAAAATAACCTCCTGCCTTTAGCGAGTTTTATGTTTGGTAGCACCTTTTAAACATATTCGTTATTAATGCGAGTGTAGAAATTCCTGTAATGCAGGCCCGGATCCGTCAATTTTCCCATTAATCCAATCAAACTTCAAAAAGGAAATTTTCGAAATTTTATTGATTTTGCGTTTCAGAATGTCTCCAAAAATATGAAAATTAAGTTAAGCAGGCATTTAATGCATAAAAACAAGAAAATTGCAACATTGAATGACATGTTTACCTGGAAATCTGCGTCTCCCGAAATATTCGGAGATTATTTTGTCCATTTCAGGTGGGATGTAGGCGAGTTGTGCTGAAAGCCTTGCACATTGTAGCCTTGCGCTGTCGAATGTCCCCGCTGTCAAATCTTTGCTGGAAGTTGTATATGCACAATTATCACATTAAGCTTTGTTTAGATTTGGCCTAAATTTGAAATTCTGCAGAAGATATGCCATAAGTGTCTTTTAAAAATGTAATTTAAAAATATTCCAACTAACTTTTTTTTACAAATATAATGAGTTGTCGACTTGAAAACTGACTTAATTACAATCAAGCTATGATAATATCGCAGAAAATACATAAAAATGTCATTGTGCAGATTTCTCGTATCTCAATTTTAGACAATATTTTTTAAATTTTTTGTGTGCTATAGTCACGTATCTCGATGAAAACCTTCCTAATTGTCAATTAAAACACATCTCTTTTAGAAGGTTAAAAATACATAGCCAAAAAACTCCTTTACAGTTATGAAAATAAATGCAACAGGTTACAAACAAATTTTGGATAATTTCAAAAAGCGCCAAAACATGAAATCGTATCGTCCATATCTCAAACCAGTGCTAATCAAGATGCGTGACTATTGCAGCACAGGAACGACACAATGACGCTTGGATATGCACAATAGATACGACACCATTACGTTTTCACCGCTTCAATTTATGTCGTCTTCAGGTTTCACCGTCAGGACCGTATGAGTTGTTTACAGATCTACTTAAAAACCAAAAGCTTCACAAATTTTCAGTGGTGAGATACACACAATATTTTTTTTAAAGTGTATCAAAGAGGAGGGGCGTGGCAGCACAATGCTCCCCTATCTACGCTATTGAATGTGGGCACCATTCTAATCATTTATTTAAGATATCCGTTAATGCGATGTTCTAGGTCTTTGCTACGTCCAATATTAAATAAACACTCAGTGCAATGAGTGCATTAAAATCGATGCATGCACTGCATTAAAATAAACAAGGATATGATAAAAGAGTCGCAATACTGTATTACGGAACATTCTGTTTCCCTCAAAAAAACATAGATGCATTACTTACCATTGACCGTTGTCATAACAGTTCGTTGAAAAATAGAATTCCGTTTTTGTGACTGAATAATATTCAAATGTTTGCTGACGACTCAATTGAAAGAACACAGATAAAACCACACAAATATCAGTAACTATCATGTTCCAAAGATTTTCCAACAAAAAGGGGACACACAATAACAAAAAGATCGTATTTTAATGCTTTGTTAAAACTTTTCTAATATTTTGATAATTTTTTAATTGCCTATTATTGCGTCACATTTTCAACCAAAAGAAATGTTTCAAAAATAACAGAGACTTAATCCGGAATCGCAAGTTCAAGTTTCTTATGTAAATTTGCTTGCATCAATTGCTATTCCGCGTGTTAAAGTCAACTCGATATCTATACCATTTCCGTCGGAAGTCGAAACCTCCGTTCGTTTTTCTCTGGGCGAAATGACTATTTTTGTGGTACGAAAGGATAAAATGGCTATAAATTCACAACGAAGCAAGGTATAAGCTTGAAATTTAAAACATGGATGGTCAACGCATGGAACAGTCTTTACAAACAATTTGGCCCAATTAGTCTCGTGATTGATGGGTTTCCAGCCCCAAAAGCAATAAAATAAAAAGCTGATTTGAAGTTTTCAACAAATCAAGCTGCAAAACACGGTGTAGCGGCGTTTTTTTTCAATTTAAGTGAGTTTCGAACCTAGTTTTGTCGTGTGTTAAATTTGCAGTTAAACCCATGGCTGATTACTATTTATCTACTTCGATTCATATCTTGATCAAAAAAGCACAAGCTGTTAATTTACAGAAATTTGCAAACGTTGAAACTTGTCAAATCAGGTTTTGTTGAAACTATTTGTTTGCTTAGTTGTTTCATCAATCTTTTCGAAATTGCTTCCTGGCGTAATTGTATGCAAATTTAGAGTTTTTAAGCTGGAACATTGAGATGCCGAAAACACATTAATTAAATGTTTGCAAAAAGCAGAGGGTTTTTTTGTTTCTTCAACGAAAAAGAGTCAGTAGGCAAGAAGATTTACAATTTTAAAGGCAAGTTATCGCATGTTTTAGAACAGGGGACGACAACGTTTTTTATACTGCGTGTGGCGTGAAGGAACTGATCACGTTCAATGCGTGCAAATGCTGCAATCACGCAGATCATGTATCAGATGATTTATCCGAGTGAACCAAATTTCGAACTCTTCAACTTGTTTTTGTGTCACGTTTTTGCGATGTATGGGCGTTGCTCCATATCTGCCTCGTTTGAGTGATTCAGATTCCCTAAACAAATGGTTTTCTGTCTTTTTTTATCTGTGGCGCGCGAGCTCAAGTTAATTTCTTTTAGCCTAATTTTGACGTCATTAGGACAAAAGAAGCAGAGATGGAACCTGTATATATAGCTTGTTTTGGGCGTGGCGAAAAATTGAGTTTTTAGAGTTGTTTTAGAGTTTTTTGAGAGTTTCACAGTTTGTGTAAGTTTAAGCTTTTTACAGTTAGAGTTGTTACCTTCAAGAGTGTTGCAGTTGTTGAAGTGTGACTGTTTCACAAAATTACGTTTAACAAGATCGATTGCAGGCTTAATGATAATTGCAGTACACTTGCACAGTCAGGAGTCAAATCAGCGCAACAAATAAGTCTTCCTTCCTCAATCATTCATTTCCACTTCCATAATTGGTGACTCATTCTGCTTCCTCCATTTCCACTTCCATACTGCGGACCGGTTAAAAAGTGAAATTTTTTCGCGGACCGGATTTTAAAAACAGTAATGTTTAGCAATGAAAATGTACGTTAACTGCAATGGGAAACGACAGCAAATTCAAATGTTCGCTGCTAATTGATGATATACTGTATTTGCATTTTTGCAGCAACAAAGCCGAATTATTGTAGCACTTCCAGTAAATTGGAATTATTTCATCACAAGATGTAACAAATATATTTCAAAGTATTTAATCTGGAAAAGTAAACGGCCCGGTAACGAACTCTCCACGGACCAGCACCGGTGCGGTGGTTACCGACCACTGTTTTAGAAGAATGTTTTAAATGCCATTCTAATTGAGAAGTTGCTCAAGCACTAATTGGCACTCCCTTAGATACCAGTTTACTGACTTAACTTCGCCTAAAATATCATTTTTAACTCCTTTGTGAGTGCAATCAGCTTCATTGGTATTCGATATTACCAAGTTTCAGCTTTAGATATTAAAATTGTTGGAATCCATATTCAAATGCAAATTGTCCACTACGTCTGCATCGTAAAATTCATTGATGAGTCAAATTTGATTGTATTTTAGTGATTGTTAAAGGAGGTGATGCATCCAAGCAATTCCAGTAGTTTACAATAGCTAAATTCAAAATAGAATTTTTGAAATTTTTTGTTCTGATTAGCGGTTGGATTTCAAAGAGATATTCCTCCTAAAAAGTTTATGGAAGCCCTGCATCTGTTTTCTCAGCCTAAACTTCAACGGAAAGAAGAAGCGGAATAATATTTTCCCGTCCAGTAACATCCCGTGACCAATCCAACTTAAATAAACCCCCTTTTTTCTGGAAATTCAGCCTGGGAAGACAAACTTAAAGGTTTCTCAAAATTTTTTAAGGGAATATCTCTTCGTATTTGTTTAATATCTTTGCAACCACAGCCCCAAAATAAGAACTCAAAGTTTCAAAAATTATATTTCGATTTTAGATATTGCAAACTATTGGAATTGGTTGAGTGCTTCACTCCCTCGAATTTCTGTTTAAATCACAAAAAAACTGAGTTATGTGTAAAGCTTTTCATTTTGTTTTTGGTTGCAGCGTTCCAGTTTCATTTTTTTTTGTTCCGGTGCAACTTATTGTTTTACGTTATTTTGTGAAGTATTGTGATTTTTGAGTTACAAAAGTTTGTTTTTTAATAGAAAGGGCCGACGAATAAACAAGAATTATTTTGCAATCAAATCGCGTAACACTAATTGCATATTAAAGAGTATATTTCGCTGGATGAATTTTTTGCCCTTAAATTCTTCAATGACGTTTAGCCTAATTCATTCTTATGTAATAACAAAATACTGCAATCAGAAAAATATCGAAAACTAAAAGTTTGTCCCAATAAATGTAATCTAATTATGTTAAAGCATCAGTTGAACTTAACCGTAGCGGTAGCTACAGTGCTTTAATGTACTGTAGACTGTGTTAGAGTATGGCAATTAAAACAAAAATTTGTTTGGTTATAAATTATGTTTATTGGATTGTGTGCTTATTATTGTTTGCATTCTTTCATTTGTCTAATCAGCTACAATTCATCCTTTCACAAACTACAAAAACGGAGTGTTATTACTCGACTTACTGTTATGAAGCTAGTTGGTAAGTGCGTTTTTGATATCAGATGCTATATAGTTTAATGTACGAATATGAAATGCTGTTTGTTTCGAATAACTGACACAAATATAAGCTAAAATCCAAATTTACGTGATCTAAAATTTTAGTTTAGTCCAAAACTAGAAAAAAAAGGTTTAAATCGTGTGTGTGTTTTCTGGCTTAAAGACTACCACTGTGGAAGCCTAGGGTCGTAGTCACTGCTCCAACCAATGACGCTACAGTCAAAACCAACAATGAAAGATATGTGGAATCAATAGCCTAATAAGTCAACAGACTATAACAGCTCATAGGTTGTGTAACCGATTAACCGCCATCGGAGCGCGCTCGTTTTAATCCGCCACATTAGGGAAGACCTACCAGAACGGTGACTACTTGAAACCAGCAATGCGAAAAATTTATCCTCCCACAGGATTCAAACCTGCGGCCTTTGGATTACCCGTTCACTCTTTTAATAGTTCGCAGTCCACTGCTCCAAGGCTGCAGGTTCGAATCCTGTGGGAAAATAAGTTTCTCGCGCAGGATTCGAATCTATCGCCGTCGTTTTGGTGACTCTTCCCCTAGGCTTCCGCGCTGGTAGCCTTTAGGCTTGAAAGCAATTGAACGATTAAAACACTAAAAACTGTGGACCGCAAACGTAAAAACATCACAATAATTGTTATTATTAAAAAAAAGTTGCTGGTTTACTCAAACATGTAAGCGTGAAAGATTAACAACTTCTGCTTTCGGAAATTTATGTGAAAGGGCTGCTTAATAGCCTCCGACGAATGAAGGCAGACCCACGTCTGTGATACGCCTGAGTTGCACCAGTTTGCTTGACACGGCACAGAAACAGATAAATGAAATATTTTTTGAAGTAAAAATTTTAACTTTTAGCTTAAGGCCCTCTCCCCACAGCAAAATTCTGGTTGCGTGCCTAGCTGGCGTGGATTGGTTTCATTGGGTAAAAGAATAACAAATCGTGAAGCGCAAGCGAACTGGTACTAACACAATCTTTAATTTTCAAAGTTAAATCAAGGCTCTTGCCCTGTTGTCGAAACTGGTAAAAATCAGGTTATCATTGATGTTATGCAAATGTAAGCCAGTTTTCCAAAAGTTAATCTTTTGTCACAATACTGGCAAAGTGGCAACACTAAAGTAAGAGAAAAATTGTTAATTTTGAACGGTAATATCTTCAACGGCAAGACGTTGAAACTTCACTTTTGGTGAGAATGCATTTTAGCATAGTTGTGCACAAGTCCGTTAATCGTTAATCCGTTAATAACGAAGCTAACTTTTTCATTAACTCGTTAATCCGTTAAAAAGTTTTTTTCATGTTAACGGACTAAATTAACTTCCGTTGAGTTCTGGTAACTTCCGTTACAGTTTTTATCGTTAATATCTTGCACCATTCATTCATTGTACCGGCACAAACCAGTTTGAACTGGTAACACTTGTTGCGTATTAACACGAGTTTTATAGAAGAAAGCGAAGAAAGGAGCTCTTTTTTGTAGCAAATAATAAGCTGCAGCCTCAGAGGTCTATTAATTATCGCTGTTCACAATTTCCAAATATTTTCCCATCGCAGCTTCGTTAGTGCATTTGAACTTATTTTTGTCTTGAAATTAGATTAGACTGTAAAATGTAACTCACAAAAACAAAAAGAACACTACAGCAATAAATATTTCCTTACAATCAGCTCAACAGCGTCAATACGTGTTCTAGAAGCGAGTGAATATAAAGAAATGTAAATTACACGCAAAATGTTGACGAATTAGCGGACTTTATTAACTTTCGTTAATTGAAGCTGAAAATAACGGATTAACGTTAACGGAGGTGTGAAGTTTGTTAACGGACTAGTGGTTAACGAAGCTAACGTTTTGTAATAACTTGCCCACCTATGCATTTTAGGTATGTGAAAAACTTGACTTGAATGCCCTTTCGAAACAAACACAGTTGGCCTTAAAAATGTAAATTGGACAGAGTTAGTGTACTATATCTAAGGGGTGGCGCCACCCCCAAACCATGCCAAATTATTTGTCTATAATTAATGTCTTACTGATATACATGTAAAAAATTATGTCCCTTAGCCATCCAAAAAAAAAAAATTGAATGTGGAAAGTCGTTTTAGGGAAAGTTCTCCTCAGAGTGCTGGCATCCCCAAACTATGTCAAACGATGTTTTATTTTAATATTTACAGTATGTCAGGGCTTTTTTAAGTTTTTTTTGGGCGGGATATTCCCACCCTAACAGCATCTTGCCCACCCTAAAAGGATTTTTTGCCCACATTCACAAAATTTGGGCAATATTTATTATATGATCATCATATTTGGTCTATTCCAGCACCTACTAACGGAGTCAACATAATACTGCATAGTTTAGTCTTATCGTAATTTTGTCATAGTTCTCTGCTGTAATTGTGTTTTGCGCTTTTAGGAATTACATACCGGTAGTATTATTTTATCATGATCTCATCGAAACGGACCAAACGGTTGAACTATTTTAGTCAATCAATGACTGTAAATTCCAGTAGATGAAGTACCACGCTAGACGCTACAGTTGCTTCAGTATCAGCAAAAGTTTTAGATGCATCTTCCTAGAAGACAACCAACTCAAGTAGTAGCTCACAGCTGCCGGTGTAATAGGTGATATCCTAAATCAGGGGTCGGCAACCTTATGAACTAGTGGGCCACATTCAGTCCTAACAAGGTTACAGCGGGCCGCCATCATTCCAGTGGACCAAAAGAGAAAGGTCTTCGCCAAAAATTCAGGCCTTTTTTCATCCCCCAAAAAACTTGGCGAAGACCAAAAAAAGGTCTTCGTCAGAAATTCATGCCTTTTTTCGGCCCAAAAGTCGGCGAAGACCAAAAGAAAGATTTTTGGCGGTTTATTGGTGCATATCTATCATTGAAATAAGAAAAAAAGTCGCGGGCCGGATGACAATAAAAGGTCATGGGCCGGGTAAAATGCCTTGTTGGGTCGCATCCGGCCCGCGGGCCGTAGGTTGCCGACCCCGGTCCTAAATGAAGAGAGGACGAGGAGCTAGCTAAGCCGCTATGAATAAATATTTAACCAACTACAGAAATATAATTATTTGGAAACCGGAATAAATGTTATAGCGACAGGTGACACGATACCCTACTTTTGTTATTTTAACCAATAGTTCAAATTTAAAACATAAAATGAAATTACAAGACTCGCGTAGGCTAGGAAAATTCGAATGACAACACTAAGAAACCAAAAATATTGTTTCATGCTTCTCAGAGTTTTTTTAACTGTTCTTGGCTAATTTTGAGGCGCTGATTTCAGAAATGTTATTAGTTATTTTCTGTGACGTCTAGTTTTTTAGTTATTTGAATTACAATTGTATCATGATAACATAGAGTAATAGCGATTTTTGCATTTGCATTTTGCCTAAATGAGCTTAAAAACATTTGCTTTGATCCTCTATTCTTTTCTCGTTATCAATCAATGCTCTAAGAACTTCGTTACGATCCTTTATCAATTTATAAAAAGTTATTTGTTACAAATCTTTGTGATATACTGGCATGTGTTTGGCTCCTATTTTTGATAAAACATTTTGTTATTGTTACTTTTAAACTGGCCATGTAAATGGAGAAAGCGATAACTGCTCTTACACTAATAAAGTGGAAGCAGCTCCGGAGAATCAAATAATTTTTTTTGAACATCTAAAACTTCTACTACAAGCATTGTGGCTAGCTTGAAGAAAAACCACATTCATCACAAGCATTTCCAGGTTTCACATGCAACCCATTCAACCAAAATGACTCAAACAATTTAGTTAGAGATTTATAACTAACCAAAAACAATCAGAGCTTCTTGCTTCTGGATTGAAACAGTGGAACATGCTGCAGAAGGCCGTTAAATGTGCATACTTTCTTTCGCGCATATCAAGCTTCAGAATTGCTTCTCGGTACATAAAAGTTTATGCAATTGCAGTAATACCTATGATCTTTTTCATAGCCTTAGATCGGAGCAAAATTCTGACGAGTGGAAGCAGTTCATTGATTCAAGCATAGTCACTAAATATATATAGTCTGAAAGCGTAATGTGTGAAATTGCGTTTAAACTTGTCACTTACGCCACCTTGTGAGGAAGGGGAAAGTTTGCTTGAAAAACAATTGGAGGCAATGTAAAATAGCCTGATAGGTGCAGAAAAAGTTGTAAATTGAGCGCATATGGAAAAAGTTTTCAGTAATTTTGTTATTTTCTACTTTTTAAAGCTTATACCTACCACTTAGACTCGAAACTAACAATTTCTTCGAAGTGAGTGTATGGTATTAGGCTGTTTCTAAAGCATCTCCATAGGCTAGACGCATTAGACTACAGCAAATTGGACAAACAGGCCTCTACTTGAAAGTATATGTGGAGGCTATAGTTATGTATGCATTAAGCAGTAAACTATGAGTCCCTGCGGAGAACTCTAATTGCAATTCAGGATCAGAGATTGAATCATATTACTGTAATAACACGCACAGTAGTACTGCCGTATCCTGGTACCGGTTCCTCCAACTACAAAGTTAGCTGTTCACTCGATTGCAATGCATGCTTCTGGTTAATAGTGAAGCACAGTGTAGTTGAGGCCGTCAGCTAGTTTTGAATATCATCGGGCCGGTACCGGTACTGGTAGCCTACACGCAACAATTCGACGCCTATCAGTTTACAACTAAAGTTAAGTTAGGTACTGGTTTACCTGATACCAGTTTCTCCAATTACAAAGTTAGCTGTTCATTCAATTGCAATGCATGCTTCTGGTTAATAGCGAAGCACAGTGTAGTTGAGGCCGTCAGCTAGTTTTGAATATCATCTGGCCGGTACCGGTACTGGTAGCCTACACGCAACGATTCGACGCCTATCAGTATCAGTTTACAACTAAAGTTAAGTTAGGTACTGGTACCTGTCTAAGTCTAACGATCCGGTGTAGATCCCTGCTGCTCAACAATTTTTGGGATTTTTTATAAAAATAACTTTTCACTTTTTTAAAATAGTAATTAGCAGGTTTTTAAAATCTCTCCAAAGGACGAATTATCTAAAATTTGGAAGCCACATAGCAGGGCTCAATTACTCAGCCCATCATCCTCCTCCAATGGTCGAAAAGATATTTTTTCAAACATTTTTCTGATTCAATAATTCTGTATTTTATATGTGGCATTTCACTTTTGAGTTTTGACAAGGTTCAACAGAAGTTTGGTAAAACTTTTGATGCATACAAAAACTTACCCTCATCAGCTAATATCTTGAAAGACTTTGTTAGAGGAAAAAATCTGTTTTCACTTGTAGTTGATAAAGCAAAATTAATTTGAAAACTTTCTGAATTAAAAAGTTAACTCTTTTTTTTTTAATTTGAATTCCTAAATCAAAACTAGCCATTCTGCCAGCAACATGTTGAAACACTCTTCAAACTTAATAATAGTTTGTTTCATATTGCTGGAGTGTGGCATTTTACTTTTGAGTTTAAACAAAGTTCAACAGAAGTAGATAAATTGTACTGTAAAATGCTGTTACTTTAGCCATTGCACAAACTTTAGCCAAAATTGGAATGGGATATCCAAAAGCTGTACGCACCAACCGCTGTGTCTATTAAGTTCATATTGCATGCACATTTTGCTATGGTATATATGGGTGTTTTAAACATGTTTAATGAGTTGCACAACTGTTTAAGTGACTACACATCAGCAGCTTACAATACCCAGTAAAATCCTAAAAAATGATACCCAGAAAACTGACTTTGGTACGTATCCTTACTAAATTACCAGGAATATGTTATTGTGGTAAAAAGTATGATAAGATAGACCTAATAACTGGGGAAATGTTTATGAGCTATCTCTATGATTAACTGGGATTTTGGAAAATGGCCAAAGTAAGAAGTATGATTTCATGCAAAATACCCTATCTTTGGCCATCCTAAAAAACATTCATTATTTTCATTGCAAGGAATTTTAGACTTCATTTTCATAATACTATGGCAGTGTACACCTAAAATTCTACCCATGACATCATAATTTCTTGTACCAATCCAGGTTATGCTGTTGAAAAGCAGCAATCAAGGTCAAAGCATACGGTTGGTTTGTTTGTAAGAAGATTCAAATCTGCTGATGAATCAGATAGCAGAGTCATTTCACAACAGGGCATTGATAATTATGTTACTGGTATAGACGATTTTGCTTTTATACTTTAAATGCATTGAGCCAAAATCTCAGCATAGCCTATTTTCTATTTGACCGTTTTCAAAACTATTTTCATTTTCAGCAATAGTAGGGCATTTTGATCATTAAAAAAATTAAATAGTGTAATCAGTAAAAAAAAAGGTAAAAGGGCATTCAAACCAATCTCTTGGATTTTGCACTAAGTTTTTTTTTAACTTGAACTATTGTGCAAATTATCCAAACACCAATTCAAAAAAATGGCTAAAGTAAGGACGTTTTACGGTTGTGGATAAACTAATTGAAATCCTTAATTAAAATAAGAAATCCTAAATTATTAACGATAACTCGTCTTTTTCAGAATTAAGAATTTAAATACCTATATAGCTTTTACTTGTGGTTTCCAGGCGCGTAGCCAGGATTTGGAAAAGGGGGGGGGGGGGCTTTTTTGAAAGAGTGAGAAAAGTGCAAACGACCTTGACCCGAATTTTCATTGTTCTTGAATCAGAATCACACGGTTTGTCCAAAAATTGAGACGGAATTTCTCGGAAACCTTGGAAATTCAAACGTTTTATCCGCCCAAAAACAGGTGATCTCCGAAAAAAAAAAAAAAAGGTCTTCACCGAAATTTAGACTGCATTTTCCACCAAAATCGGAAATTCAAGCGCTTTTTAGACCGAATCACGACATATACTTTACAACTTCTTCACAACTTCGGCACCCAATTTCCTTTGGGGGGGCTGTTTTTAATTTTTCACCAAAAATCGGCCTCAAAAGCACCAAAAACGTTCGATTTTGCATACTTCACAAGCCAATGGGGGGCTCAAGCCCCCTCCCGCCCCCCCCTGGCTACGCTACTGGTGGTTTCATTAGCTTGACTGCAGACTGTGCTTTGTACAATGCAACTCTGAATTGACCAGTGGACTTTGGGCATTGCCAATACATAAGATGGTAGCAGTGTGCTAAACTGCTAATGATAAACACCAAGATAGCAGGTACTTCACCTAAAACTGAGCAATTTTGCTATGTAACTACAGATCTTCACCAATGCCTTCAAGGCCACCATGTTTTCTTGCTAATATCCGAAAGCGCATGAATCCTTGCAACAAAACAAGAGACTAATCTTCACAATCGTGACTTAATTATGATGTGATACTCTTTTGCTATCAAATGAATATAATCATGAATAAAAATATTGTGTTGTGCAGAGATTAACTAGGTTATCAGGATCATCCTGACAGTGTTGGCAGCATGCAAACAGTATATAAGCACATATCAACCCACATAAATGCTCAGACAATTTACAAACTATTCACAATAACATACGGTAGCTAATAGGCTCCTTTCAAAATAAAAATACCAGTAGAAGTTTGCACCTTTTTGCAGGGTGCTATTATAGCGCTTATCACTTAACAAATGATTACCGTATTTTTCGGACTTTAAGACGCAGTATCAATGAATGACCTTTATTGATTACCTTAAATAAAGTGCAACGGAATATATGGCGCACTAAGTAAATAAGATGCAACTTAAAAATCTCTAAAAACTGTAAAAAAACTCTGACGCTGAATTAAATCATGAAGAGAAAGGGAGTAGAACCTATCTATACAAAAGACGCACCTTCAGTTTCTTTGAAAATTTGAGTATTTCAAGTGCGCCTTATGGTTCAAAAAATAGGTATATCATGCAGAAATTTATATCTTGGTTTAAAATTTACCTGTAATAATATTGTTCTTGATAATTTAACATTACTATGTATGGTAGTTCAGAGGTCAAAAGTTTACCTGGCTAAGTGCACAGTTACTGGTAGGCTACCGGTAATTGAGACACCGGAAATAGGTGAATTGTAGAAGACATAGACTTTGTGAATTCATATTACTCTGATAATATCAAAACACAATTTAATCTACTGCATCAGTAGGCCTACTGGTATTAGATTCAAGATCATTTTCAAATGTGAACTGACCAGCAACTCTTCATTTGAATGCAATATACCGGTAGCCTACCGGTGATACTTAAGGCTAGTTGTTCTTCGAGAATGCAATAGCATCAGGGGCGTATTTAGGGGGGGGCCATTGGGCCATGGCCCCCCCTTTGGGTCGCTAGGATTGCAAAATTGCATAGTAAAGTGAGCAAAATTGAGGCATGGCCCCCCCCTTTGTAAGTTGGGCATCAGGCTTTCAGGCTTTTGGCTGGAAATTTGAGTGAGTTCGGGTGAAAAACGGGACGGACCTTGAGTAAAGACCTTTTTTTTTTTTTTTTTTGCTCTTCACCTAAATTTGGCCGAAAAATGAGACTAAATTTGAGTGGAACAACTTCTGATTCAGATCTTTGTTCTTCCCAAATTTTCTGAAATTTTTGGCCCCCCCCTTTTCAAAATCCTGCGTACGCTACTGAATAGCATACCGTATCTTATTTTGCATTGTACGACGTCGAACGAGAGTTATCGATGAACGGTACCGGTATATCATCCTGAACTAGACATAAACTCTTTGCGTGTTTGGTAACCGGTTTGATGATATTCAAAGTAGCTGATGCGCTCAACTCACACTGTGCTTCGCTATCAACCAGAAGCATACATTGCAATTGAGTGAACAGCCAAACTTTGTAGTTAGAAGAACCGGTACCAGGATTCGGCAGTACTGTATGCGTCGCTAACATACAAGTTCAATCTAGCATTATAATTATATCAAAGTCCTTTTCACTCTACAGTTCTTGTTTGAATGTTTCCTTGAGTTCTGACTATAGTGTTGTCTTAATTATTTTGCACCTTCACAAAGGCATCAGCTTGATGATGACATGCAATTGCAAATGTATTTGATTACATAGCTAAAGCCTACACATATGCCTCACAAATCTGAAAAATAAAACAAGCTAGGCTGCTACAACCGTATGTAGAAGCCTAGTTTTCCAAGTTTCTGTTGCCTAATGTATTTAGCCTATAGAGATGCTTTAGAAACAGCCTAATACCATAGGTGGGCAAGTTAATGCAAAACGTTAGCTTCGTTAACCACTAGTCCGTTAACAAACCTCACACCTCCGTTAACGTTAATTCGTTATTTTCAGCTTCATTTAACGAAAGTTAATAAAGTCCGTTAATTCGTCAACATTTTGCGTGTAATTTACATTTCTTTATAATCACTCGCTTCTAGAACACGTATTGACGCTGTTGAGCTGATTGTAAGGAAATATTTATTGCTGTAGTGTTCTTTTTGTTTTTGTGAGTTACATTTTACAGTCTAATCTAATTTCAAGACAAAAATAAGTTCAAATGCACTAACGAAGCTGCGATGGGAAAATATTTGGAAATTGCGAACAGCAGCGATAATTAATAGACCTCTGAGGCTGCAGCTTATTATTTGCTACAAAAAAGAGCTCCTTTCTTCGCTTTCTTCTATAAAACTCGTGTTAATACGCAACAAGTGTTACCAGTTCAAACTGGTTTGTACCGGTACAATGAATGAATGGTGCAAGATATTTACAATAAAAACCTTAACGGAAGTTACCAGAACTCAACGGAAGTTACTTTAGTCCATTAACTGAACTTAACGGAAGTTAATTTAGTCCGTTGACATGAAAAAACTTTTTAACGAATTAACGATTCACGGACTTGTGCCCACCTATGCCTAATACCAGTGCTGGGCACCGCAAGTTTGTTTTTAAGTCCGCAGTCCGCAAATCCGCAACCAAATTTCAATTTTCTTAATCCGCAACCGCAAGCCCGCATTTGTACGTTTAAAAGCTTAGTCCGCAACTGCAAGTCCGCAACGATGTTTCAGGATTCTTGAATCCGCAACCGCAAGTCTGCAACTTCGTAATTCTTGAAGTCCACTACCGCAAGTCCGCAACTTCGTAATATTTGAAGTCAGCACCGCAAGTCCGCAACTTTTTATGAACCCAGCAGAAGAGTTTTGCTATCAACCATGTCCCGAACTGATCTGCTCATAGTTGATTAGCAAACATAAGTCAAAAGTTGTGTCTTGTGGGAAGTATAGCAAGCGCATGGTGGATACATTCCACGCAATAAAAGCAATTACTCACAATCGTTGATTGTAGTTATTATACCACAGCAAGACTTGTTATTGAGCTGTTTTTTCGGATGGCAAACTTAAGAATTGCCCAGCTCCTCTTACTCTCAGGTCCAACTCAAAACAGATTTAAACGCTTGTATTTTTGGTTAAAGTTTTTAAGTGACTTGACTAAGTGGGGTTGTAGCCCCCATCCCTTCTGGTTGCGCTTATGCTTATACAGTAGGTGCCTAAACTGCATGGAAGCATAATGCACAACCCACTGACGATCCCTTAAAAATGCTACAGTTAAGCTAGGGATCCGAAAATTGAAAGCCATTAGGTTACAATAAGAAGCCATCAAATAGCAAAGCACAATTCGTATTTCCGCTTACAACAAGATATTCTAAAAAAGCTTTTTTTTTCAAGGCAGGAAAAGGCAAACGTAGTAGAAGGCAAAAAAACATATCACTAATCGTATTACTAAATTTTCAGTCCCTAGTTTCTATAAATACTGTAGGAACGAGATTACCACACGCTACCAGCATTGCCGTCGCCAGACCAAACGAAGTGAGGGGGTCCTAGTCGAAAATGGGGGGGCACTATAAAAATAGACTGAACTTATGCACATAAAAGCTGATATTTTAAAGCTACTATTTTGTATTCATCTTTGAAAAAAAGGCACACATAAGCCCGGCAGCGTTTATAACTCATTTCGCATGCGGCCCGCACAATCACTTGAAAAATCTGTCTGCAGGAGTAAATGCGACCAGAAGCACAACCAGGGTTTTGCTAAGAGAGAGATGCTTAAACCAAAAGTAAATGTTTTTTTACACAAAAATTGTCTAATTTAAGTCCCGTGCTGAGCAAACCGTTGCAACTCAAGCGTGTCACAAAGGAGGCAAAGCCCCCAGCTGCTGGGTGATTTTTGCGATTTTGCGGCAAAAACAGAGATTTTAACGCCATTTAAATCACATTTCGTACGTTTTAAAGCCATATCAATAATTACAGTAAATTCTTAAAATTCAGAGATCATTAAAAAATTTGAATTGTCTAGCCTCTTGAGCCCTCATATACTTCAGGCCAAGTCCAAAACACGTTTAAAAGCTTATTCTTTTTTTGGTTATATTTTCTAAATGACTTGGCTAAATGGGGCTGATGCCCCCGAAGCCCCTTACCCCAGGTTGCACGACTGACTGCGACCTAAAATAAATCTTGAGTGTGCTCTAAAAAAAAACAGCTGGTCTTTAAAAAAAATATTTTGTCGTATTGTTTCATGCCATAATTACAAACGAAATACGGGTAACGCTTTTATAGCCATACATCCCCATTTCGCGACACATCCGTAAAGGCGTGTTAATAAGACGGATTATTGGATCACATTTATGTACAGCAGTTGGTGGCCAGCAATTTTGCAAACAATTGAGAAAACTTCAAACGAGAATTATGTTTGAAAATTATTATTCCGTTTTCCATTATTGCCTGTTGTCTTTTCGTTATGTGATGCTCCAAAAAAACTTCTGAGTAAACTGAAATCGGGGGGCACAAGCTGTCGTTAGGGGGGTAGGTGCCCTTGGGCCCCACCGTGGCGACGGCGCTAGCTACCAGTACAAAAAATGATACAACAGTGACTAATTTTGTGAGCTCACAGTAAAAAACAACAAAGCTATACTTTGAACAAGGTCTGCCAAATCGAACTTAAACTCGAAAAAAGTCGGTTGTTGAGCCAAACTCGAAAAAACAGCAAGTCAACAAAAAAAAAGCGATTAAGTCGAAAAGTAGACTTGGTATTTTTGTCAATCTGAACTTGAAAAACCTGATTCTTTTGCCGAACTAGAACTCGAAAAAATTAAACTGATTTTTGATGTTTGACTGGGTAAAAACATAAATATTTTACAAAAATATAAAGGAATTTCAGTATTTGTATAAAACTTGAGGAATTTCGAACTAAAATTAAACATAGTCCGCAACCGCAAGTCCGCAATTTAAACTGCCAAGGTCCGCATGTCCACAACTTTTTTCATTAGTCCGCAATTGCGGATTTGTGGACTTGCGGACTAACTTGCGGACTTGCCCAGCTTTGCCTAATACCATACACTCACTTCGAAGAAATTGTTAGTTTCGAGTCTAAGTGGTAGGTATAAGCTTTAAAAAGTAGAAAATAACAAAATTACTGAAAACTTTTTCCATATGCGCTCAATTTACAACTTTTTCTGCACCTATCAGGCTATTTTACATTGCCTCCAATTGTTTTTCAAGCAAACTTTCCCCTCCTCACAAGGTGGCGTAAGTGACAAGTCTAAATGCACGAGCGCTTTCAGACTATATATGTGTAGTGACTATGATTCAAGCAAATCAAATTTGAGGCTGTTCTGCTCCATATGGGAAATCATTTGTTCTTGGTTCCTTTAGCATATGCCTCTGGTTTAAAAGAAACTTACGAAAGAATGGAGTTGGTTTTATATTTGATCAAGTATTTAGTCAATAACTGAAATATTAGCAGAGATCTGAAAGTCATTGGCTTTCACTTGGTTTACAAATAGGTTGTACCAAGCATAATGCTTCTTGTGTGTTTGGGATAGCCGAGATGATAAACAGCGCTATATTTGAAAAGATTGGCACTCATTTGAAGAGTTTTTTTAGAAACATTTATCATGCTTTTTTAGTTGATCCCACCAAAGTGTTTACGCCGATACAGGTCACGTTAGAACTCTTCAAAAACTTATTAAAGCAATGTATGAAAATGGCAATGGAGTTATAGGTACCTGCATCAGCAATCTTCCGCCTAATCTGATGCCAAAATAACTGCTAGAATATTCATTGGAACAGAAATTTGGAAGCTAATAAATGAAAAAGGATTTAGTGAAAGGCCACCACATCAAAAAAGAAGCATGATATCAGTTTTGCTTGGTGGTCAAAATTTTTTAGGCAGCAAATCTTCTTCATAAGTCAGCATTGTTTAAGATTTTCTATGCAGCTACAAAAGTTTTTGAGCGAGAATATCACCGAAAATTCATTATCTCTATTTCCACCTCAGATTTTTTCCCTTCTAACATGGGGAACGACTTCATCAAAAAAATTGAACAGGTGGAAGATTGCTACCAGGGGAGAATAACTCGGACTAGAGTGGCAGATTATGTACTGCTAGTTTCTTCTGCAAGAAAGAAGTGCTAAGCATATTGTGAGAATCCAGCAAAAAGCGCAAACTATTTTCAACTGTTAACTGCAACAGTCAGTTGATATTTTTTCGGGGGAAGGGGTTTAAACTCAATAAGCTTTCAATGTACTATAGCCAAAATTGATGTGACTTCTGTTTGTTAACGAATACATCAAAGATGTTTTTTATATATTGCAGTGGTAAAGTTACAATGATTATTAAGCCAAGTATAATGCACTATTTTATTATATTTTCTCCAATAACTAAACAACCTGACGTGCTAGCACAAAAATAGAGGCAGATTTGAAATTAGCGCCCCAAATATACTTCATAGCACTTTTTCACTTCAAAGTAGCAAAAATTTTGTTGCCTATAGTGTAATCGGTACCAGCAAAGTCCAAAACATTACTATTTTGTTAAGTCATGGAGCTCAGTCAATTTCTTGACCGAACTAGGCATACTACCTAGCAAAACAGTCGTGCGGGAAAAAATTTTTTTTCTGTTGTAGTAAAAAGAATCTGGAGAGTATAATAACCCTCATGCAATGCTCAGGATAACGCTATTTCGGTCGATACCAAACCTCGTCAGCTGAGCTGGCAGGAATCGAAATGAGTCAAAAACAAAAATTTTCTCACTATTCAAGGAATTTCATGTAGCTGAAAACAGGCCAAGCCGAAATAATAGAAGGCCGAAACAAAAACGCAAAACATCGGCAAAGCCAACTTTTAACTTCGAAGTCAAAATTATTAATTCGCCAGCGATCAAATTGCAAACAAAGCGTTGAAATCGGCTACGAGTTTTAATAAGCAAAAAAAAAATTATGCAAAGTAGCCGTTGAAATCAGCCATGAGTTTTGAGCAAAAAAATTATTTTGAAAGCAAAGTTGTGCTTAAAAAATGGAAGACTTTGCGTGGTACCAAGGCCAAACAAAAACCATAAGCCAATAAAGGTGAAAGGAGAACAGCAGGAATTAGGCCAACAGGCGATTCTCAACGACAAACTACAAAAAATCAAACCATTTAGTGGATAAGGCTAAAAATTCATCAAGAATAGATGGGATCAGCCACAAAATTGGGGATCGCAAACATCAATTCCGTCGAAAAGACCTGAGAGGCAGTAATCTGCTCAGTCACAAGTGTTAAAATCGGAGAAACAACCGAATGATAGGCTAGAAACTCCACCAAAATTCACTGCAAACCGAGGATCACAGTAAAGCCTTTATAATTACAAGATCCGCGTAGGTTAGGAAAATGTGATTGATAATCGGTACCAGCAAAGTCCAAAGCATAACTAGTTTGTTAAAGGCCACCTAATGTCCGCAAAGCAACGCCCTTAAAATGTTATTAAAAAATATTTCTAATCGAATTCTGTAAACCCGGTTTTGATACACGTTCTCAGTTTCAAGAAAATGAACAGCCATTATTTATTCGGGATTACCTTTCGCGTTTTTAAAAAATGACATGACGTCATCAGATCCAGGAGTTTGGTACCTTTAACTTGTTTATCATTGCAGAGGATGGGCGATTTTGCAAAGGCATGTAATAGCAGCTTACTAGTCAAAAAGTGTTGCTCAAAAAAGGCGTGATTAGCTCAAAGTAGTTTCATTGCTAAGTTCAGAAGTTAATTACCCGTAGCAATCAGGTCGTATTACCAGTATTGAACAGCAGTTTTACGACCAGTAATAACTCAATCACTCGTAAACTCAAACTGTACAAAAGTTTTCGTATTCTATCTGGCATATCCGTATCCAACACCGGTAGGCTACCATAGTGTAAAAACGATTTTAGACACAACAAAAAACCATAGAAAGCTTATACTGCAATTAATTGTAAAAATATTTTACCCTTCTAATACCAGAAGGCTACAACTCATAGGCGTAGCCAAGGGGGGGGGGGGGGGCCAGGGGGCCCGCCCCCCCCCCCAATCAAAATACCACTAACGACAAAAAATTATGACAA
This sequence comes from Trididemnum nubilum, assembly GCA_963965965.1. Taxonomy (NCBI): domain Eukaryota; kingdom Metazoa; phylum Chordata; class Ascidiacea; order Aplousobranchia; family Didemnidae; genus Trididemnum; species Trididemnum nubilum. The sequence goes on from OZ014487.1 coordinate 16,003,379, forward strand.
CATAGCCTAGCGATGTTTAGTTGCAGTTTTTCTTCAGCAATTACGCACGCATAACAATAATTAACAATAACATTAATGACAACAAGGAAGTCCCGGGGTCCCTAACTAACAAGCAAGGGGCCCAGGGTTCCCTAACCAACAACCAAGGGGCCCCGGATTTCCTAACTGACGACTCGGTGGCCCCGGGGCCCCTAACTCACGACCAGGGAGCTGCAAGGCCCCTAACTAATGAGCAGGGAGCCCCTAACCGACAACCAGGGTGCCCCCCTAACTGATGACCAGGGGGCTCCGGGGTAGGGTGGAGTGAAAAAAATTTTTTTCCTTATTTCAAAAAACAAGATGGCTTAACAGAGGTAGTTGGATATATAACCAACTTCTATATCGATTTTATGTATCTGCCACTTACACCCAGGTGGCTAATTGAGGTCAAAGGTCACGCGACCTCAAAAATCAGCAAAAATGTCGTAACTTGAAAACCAGTTAAGCTAGAAAGCTGGTTGATGGCTCAAAAGACTCAGAAGGTTCATGTTTATATCTGCTGTAATGCAACTTTTTTGTCTAATTGCATCACAAAAGGCACAAATAAGCAAAAACATCATTTTATTGAAATTTTTTGTATACAATCAGCGTTGTATTGATATATATGAGTATAGCAAAATTGGCAAATCCATTATTTTACATAAAAGACACCATAACGCATTTTTAAAGATATTTGACATCAACCCAGCAACCATTACTAGTTTAATAACCAGTTAAATGCTGATTTAAACAACATAGTGAGAGATTAATTTTGTATTTGGTTTACACTAAACTTGCATATAAACCAAATGCAAAATTGATCTTTCACTATGTTGTTTAAATAAGCATGCTTTGGTTTTGTTAATTCGGGTTTATTTCATAATTCTGGGCGTAACTTGAAAGCATTATTGGGGCAGTGATGAAAAACTGGTTTGGTGTAGCAATAATTAACAGCATTTCACATTACAACCATACCTGTATAACTGGAAGACAGCTTATGGGTCGTTAGTTAAAGCATCGCCCTTTTCAAGCTGGTAGACTGTATTTGTAATAAGATCTTATCAAATATGTACTTTTTAACAGCCATATTTAGCAGCTGTCATTTTGATGCTCAACTGTGATGGTTGATGTCAAAAACAGATTAGGCATGTTTGCTGGTTGTGGTCTTGGAAAAGATGCTTAGTAAAACTTCTTTGTCAGAAAGTGGTACAAAGATGGTAGATTCCTTAGTAAATGTACCTTCATTTAGAATATAGCACTTCCATCACTTTTTCAACATTGCAAAAAAATCAATATGAAACAAAAGATTATACGGTATTACACTATTACAGTATGCTTATATTGTAAGCATTTTACAACAATTTTGTGAACAGTATTTTGGTTAAGCATTAAATTGTTTTTTGGTGTTAAAAGATCTCATAAGTTTACGTGATCGAATCTTCTGCCTGATAACTCCGTCTCTTCTTTCAAATCCTACCACAGATGCAGAAGCCTCAGTCACTAGCTTAATGTGACGTTCAACAGTTTGGTTATGGCATGGGTGCTTCATGATAAGCTTTTTGTGCAGAAAACCATCAATTTCCAAATTTGTCATATCCTTTAGTGCTGGTGGTTCTTACATATTTTGCAAATCTAAGCTAGACAAATATTGGTATGCTTTGGCATGAATGTTAATCTCTGGTATCAAAAATTTTCTGATACCAGTAGATGATATTGGTGGGTCTAGTGTTGGTAAATTGACATCATTTTCCCCTGATTCTTTGTTCAATTCTTCTCTTGCAATGGCAATATTGCTTACTTTTTCTCAAATGCTGAGAATTTTATTAATTGCAAGAAGGCGGATATTTTGGTCATCATCACCTAACATTGCGAGCAACAGATTTTCATGATGAGCAAAATATGCATTGCGATGCAAAACCATGGTTGCTATCTCCCGTACATTTTTATTTGTAAACTTCATCACTCGTTGAACAATGTGGAAAAAGTTGATTGGTCCATCTGTAATTTTGTTTTGTGTTTTGATTTCAAACTAACTTGGGAAATATACTTTTATCAAAAATTCAGCCAGGGTGCATAAATCAGATGTTGGTTTTTCTTGTGAAACATACAAGCGCAGTATGCGACATCCAAGTGTTAACCAACGTGAATGGCTCAATCCTCCTACCTCAAGAAGTTCTAGACCAGTATCAATTGTTCCTAACATCACTGCTGAACAAATTCGATAAGCATAATATTGATCGCTGCTGAGGTCCTCTACCACTGGATTTGGAAGAACAGGAAACTTTGGGTTAGGAATTGACTTGTATTTTACAACTTTCCAATCAGAAACAGCTCCATTTAAATGTTTTCCTATGGGCCCTGAAAATGAGTTTGGACCAGTGGTTGTGCCATCTAGTGCTGAAAAGACATGACGTAGTGGAAGTTCGTTCAAATGAAGCAAACATATTGCCCACTGCAAAGGTCTTCCCAACAAGGCTTCCAGAGATGCAATGCAGCCACTGTTTTTGCCTGTCATTACTGCTGTGCTGTCAGAGCTAGGGTTGTACAAAGTAGAATTTCGAATCCTTGAGATTCGAATCTCCGGAGAAACGAATCTCAAAAAGCATTTTTTATCGGGTAATTGGATTCGAAAAAAAAAATTTTGGGCGGAAAAAACGCTTGAATTTTGGATTTCGGCCGAAAATTCACTCTGAATTTTGGCGAAGACCTTTTTTTTTTTTTTTTTTTTTGGAGATCACCTAATTTTGGGCGGAAAAAACGTTTGAATTTTGGATTTCGGCCGAATATTCACTTTGAATTTTGGCGAAGACCTTTTTTTTTTTTTTTTTTTTGGAGATCACCTAATTTTGGCTGGAAAAAACTGTATTGTCACAGTTTGCCATGAGTTATTCTAGAGTAGGATTCGAAATTCTAGATTCGAAATGTCTATTCTAGAATTATTCTAGAATACTGCATTATTCTACTTTGTACAACCCTAGTCAGAGCCAATAATTTTGAGTTTTTTTTCAAGAGGAGTATCTTTCATCACAGCAAAAATTGCTTCGGCTATTTTTATACTAGAACCATTGTCTGGTGTGACATGTGAAAGGTAGAAACCGCTTGGCTCTCCTACAATGACATAATGTTCTTCAATACATGTTTGACGATAATATCTCCCATCCACCTCAGCCATTGTCAGTGTTGCATCTTTTCTTCCATCAATAAAAATGGAATCCACTATGTCAAACAATTCTGCTTCCTTCTGTCTTAGTTCTTCTCTATATTTTTGCCTTTCTCTTCGCAACTTGCTTCTATCCACCACGTTCGTTTTGTCTGCTTCACTGATAATTCCAAAAGCTTTCAATGTTGCGGAGGCTATAGCTGCACCATCTCTATCAGATACGCCATATCTTTCACAAGTCATGGCGACTTCTTTCAGTGACACACGATTTTGCAGTGAAACCACATTAGCAGCAGGGTTCGAATAAATAAATTCAGATGCAACTGATGTTGAAGTATCAGAATCTTCACTCAAACTAATGTCAGTTTCAAAAATGATTACATCCTCATTACTGGAGCGTGTTGATGTTGAAGGAAGTACGTCATCTGAGCTGCGATGTTTTGTTGCAACTTTTTGCTTAAAATTTATGTCTGACTGATCAAGTTGTTTAACAATACTTAAACACTTTCCTTTTCTTGGGCCCTTTTGGTCTTCATAAAAAGCAAAATCATCACTATTCATTCTTAATTCATAAAATTCTTCTTGTCTTCGTCGTTGCTGTTGATCAATACAAAAAATATCAAATAAGCCATCAATATCTTCTAAAAATTTTTTGATATTGTTTTCAAATGCTGCACTGGTGGCAGCACCCTTTTTTCCTTTTTTTGGTTGAGATTCAATATTACGAAAATCCTTGACTAAAGTTTGGATTCTAGAACCAATTCCATCAACAGTGATGCAGTACACATTGCAGTGAATCCATCGCTTGGAAAGCTCATTCGCAACCACAAAAGCAGTTGGTCTTGTTCTCCATGTTCTTTCATTAACTAGTCTTTGCAAAACATCTTTTTTCGTGGGAAGGACATTCTTCGGAAATGAATCACAGCTTTAAAACTGTACTTTCCTTGACGTTCACAAACTCTGGTTACAGCTTTTCTTGTAAGCATATCAGAAAATCAGAATAAATAATCAAAATCACAAATTCAGTAATCAGTAGCTACCAACAAAATCAGTTTAATTAAAACCTGCTCAAATAGATTACCAGTTAAACTTGTGTATAGATTATAGCCCCATTTACAGTAAACAAGCTCAATGAGTTTTTCAAGTGTCCTTAAATGTGATCAACTAAATTTTATCTGTATCCTGTATCTAACAAATATTACAAATGCTTCATCTTTGAACTAGACCTGCAGGTATAATCTAGTTTATAACTTAAGTAAGTGAAAACAACCATTTTAATCAAATACAGTACTTGATTAACAGAACAAACGTGTTTCATGCTGAATCGTATACCGGTACAGAAAATTTCAATAAAATGTTGTTTTTGCTTATTTGTGCCTTTTGTGATGCAATTAGACAAAAAAGTTGCATTACAGCAGATATAAACATGAACCTTCTGAGTCTTTTGAGCCATCAACCAGCTTTCTAGCTTAACTGGTTTTCAAGTTACGACATTTTTGCTGATTTTTGAGGTCGCGTGACCTTTGACCTCAATTAGCCACCTGGGTGTAAGTGGCAGATACATAAAATCGATATAGAAGTTGGTTATATATCCAACTACCTCTGTAAAACCATCTTGTTTTTTGAAATAAGGAAAAAAAATTTTTTCACTCCACCTTACTCCGGGGCCCCTAACCTACAACCAGGGGGCCCCTAACTGACGACCAGGGGCCCTGGGGCCCCTAATTAACAACCAGAGGGCCCCTAACCAACAACCAGGGGGCCCCTAACCAACAACCAGGCGGGCCCTGGAGTCCCTAACTGACGACCAGGGGGCCCCGGGGCTCCTAATTCACGACCAGAGAGCCCCAGGGCCCCTAATTAACGACCAGGGGACTCGGGGCTTTTAACCGACAACCAAGGGGCCCCGGGGGCCTCGAACTGGCAACCAGGGAGCCCCAGGTCCCCTGACTGACGACCAAGGTTACCGGGCCAGGTGTAGTGCCTGGTTATCCATACCGGCACTACAGTAATAGTATTACTCCGCTAGTTTCATACAGTACGGAGTTCGGTTGAGGGAAACCCCCAGTTTTAAGCAGTAGGAGATAAAAAAATGCGTGTTCGTTATGTTTCCTCTACAGGGATATTTTGGATATTAGCAGTAACGATTATGTGCGTGGTTTGAACTTTGATACCGTCTAACAGAAGTTAAACTGTGAATTTGGACCGGAGAACAGCATATACGAACAGTGAGTAGACCTTACAACTACAAAGTGGTGACCCCCGACTAGGCCTAGCCTGCCTACCAGCCTAACTGATTTTCTTCCAATTTTCAATTCTACTCGTTATCATTGGATCATTTCAACATTAATACGACTGGACTTCTGGATTATCAAAGTTAGCCTAGCCTATAGACTACCCGGCTGTTGTTTCATTAGCCTACACCTTCAACTCCCAAGAACAATTCATTTCTGTGCTTGTGGGACAAAGCATAGGCTACTTTCATCTGGAATTTGGCTTGATATTGATAGCCTATAGACTGAAACATTAATTGCTTACCGAACTGTTAACTGTACCTTATTGAGTTTGCCAGCTTAGCCTATTGGTACAATTTTCTGTGTTGGAATAAAGTTCCGCATCATAATTCATAACTGATAATTTGTGATTGGATAGCAGTAGGCTAGTACTTTGTGATCAGCTACACTTTGCATGAGTGCTCATAACATTAACCTTAAGTTCTCTGCTATTTTGGTGTGTTTTATCATAGTGTTTGGAGTTTGCTACCTTTTTATTGATTTAAATTTATGTGCTGTAGTCCCTCATTTTCTGCTTAACCTTACAAGTATGTCTAAACCCAACACTAGAAGTCACACTAGATCAGAAGCAACCTATGCTAGTACATCATCTGTAACACTTGCAATAAACACATCATGTGTCACTCCTTCATCGTCACGTACACCACTAGCAGTCAATGATAATAATCCAACACAAGCTAATTTAGGCTCATCTTTTACAGATATTCAATTCACTGCTACATCTGCTTCTTCACCTTTAACACAGCATTTTTCTCAATGCACTATGGGTACCTACCCACACATTGTATCGTAACTAAATGCTTTAGCTACCCATCCTTCAACTTCTGTTGCTTCTCCGATTTTTGTTTCTACCATGCCTCAATCGAGCATTACTTCACCTTTTGTTTCATCTTCTACTGCACCTTCTCCATCATTCATTTTTACAGCTCCTGCTCCCACCCCTTTAAAGTTTAGCACTGCTGATGTTCCTTTATGGTTTCAACGTTTTCATGCTCGACATCGAAAACTTCACTTAACTGATGAAGAGCTTCATTATGAGCTTTTGAATTGCTTGGAAGACGCCCATCTTCATCGGATTTCTCATCTAATCAAGCATAAACCTCCATCCTTCCTTGCTTTGAAAGAAGCTTTGCTGCAAGTCTATGACATACCAGCTGCACAGCGACAGTTAAATCTTTCTCAAATTCCAGGCTTGGGCGATCGTGCTCCATCAGAACTTCTTAATGATTTACGTGTTACGCTTGGTAAAGATGATTCTGCAGATGAAACTGCCAAAATGCTCCTGCTTAGTGAATTTTTGAATAGAATGCCCCATGATATGCGGCATATTCTACGTTTGTTTCAAGATGAGCCACTTGATCTTATTGCATCTCAAGCTGATGCTTTACTCCAGGACAGATTTTTTAATCGGTTTTCCCTTTCTCCTTCCCAGCCCTTGCAGTACATGCCTGGTTTTTCATTCCAACCGCCTATTGCTGCTCCACCTCTTTTCCACCCCCCTACCGCGGCCCCTTCACTTCTTCCAGCACCGTTGAATTCTGTTTCTCCACGAAGACCACCTCGCTCTTCACTGCTGTCCTCCCATCATTCTTCTCTCCCTATGTCTGTTGTTCACCAACCTCCACCCAATCGCATTTCTCTACCACGCTTTACTGCCCCTGTTCAACCGGCCAATCGATCTGTTGATCGCACTACAATTATTAATGGCTTGTGCTATTATCATCGTAACTATCCCCAGAACCCTCATTTTTGTGTTGCAGGCTGTAAGCATCACAATTCTTTAAACTCCAACGGCGGCGTATCAAGATTTCACCACCCATCTTTTCGATCAATACGCTAGATGCGTCGCCTAACAAAACACCATACATATTGTTACATGATCAGCACAACGGCATAACATTTCACATAGACACTGCAAGCCCACGTTCACTGATCCCCATGCACCTTTTTCCGGATTTTCATAATGGGATTAGATCCTGTGACTTATTTGCCGTAGACGCTAAGCCACTCACTCAGGCTGGTGAGATAGATCTCACTCTGTCATTTGACACTTTGCCCAACAATAAGTTTGTACACACATTTATTCTTGCTGACATTTCACATCCCATTTTGGGACTTGATTTCTTGCACAATAACCACATCATCATTGATACACATTCTTACACAGTCTCCCTAGGTGAACCATCAACTTCTTTTACTCAGATACCACCTCTTCCTAACGTAGATCTTGATAAGCTCTCTTTATTGGACATTTTAGCCTTGTATCCTAATCTTATATCTGGAGAACTTCATGTGAACAAGAAAGTTCACCCTTTTGAACATTCTATTGATGTCGAAGGACCGCCAATCACCTTTAGACCTCGACGCCTGAGCCCAGAGAAAACAAGAGAACTTAACAGGCAACTTGACGAAATGCTGAGACTGAACATTATCAGAAGTTCAACTAGCCCTTGGGCCAGCCCAGTTCACCTTGTCAAAAAAAAAAAAGATGATTCCTATCGCTTAGTTATTGACTACAGAGCTATCAATAAAAATACTCGGAAAATGAACTACCCACTTCCTCGGATTCAGGATTTTACAGCCAATGTTCATGGCTGCACCATTTTTAGCTGTCTGGACTTAAAATCTGCCTTTTGGCAATTGGATGTTAAAGCAGGTGATAGAAAATACACATGTTTTTCTACGCACCGTGGAAATTTTGAGTTCAACAAAATGCCTTTTGGCTTAACTTATGCATCTTCTTCTTTCCAGCATTTTATTAACCACGTGTTGCGAGGAACTGAATCTTTCTGTTTTTCTTTCATTGATGATATTTTCATCTTCTCTCAAGACTTAAAGCAGCACAAAGCTCATTTACTTGACATTGCCAACAGATTGGATGCTTATGGTCTCACTTTAAACATGTCTAAAACTTCTCTTGCTCAATCGGAAATAGAAGTACTTGGTTACCAGTTGTCTCCTAAAGGTATTTTACCTTTGCAAAACAAAGTCACTGCCATTGAAAAATTTCCATTGCCTACAACAGTCAAGTCTTTACGCCAATTTCTTGGAATGGTCACTTATCAAAGACGTTTTCTCAAAAATGCAGCTGGACTTTTGCAACCTCTCAATGACCTTTTGCAGGGCAAAGTGAGGAACACTGACCTCATAAACTGGACTGATTCTGCTAAAGCTGCTTTTCTTGACACCAAAATGGCCTTGCAAAACATCACTACCTTGGCTCATCCTGATGACAAAGCCGAGTTACAATTAAAATGTGATGCAAGTGGTGTTGCAGTTGGAGCAATTCTCGAGCAGTCTCGTGATGGTAAAGTGGAGACCTTAGGTTACTTCTCAAAAGCATTACATGGTCCTCAAACACGTTACTCTACGTACGATTTGGAATTACTAAGTGTCTACCTCAGTGTTAAATACTTTGAGCATCTTTTGTATGATCGACATTTTGTGATCTACACTGACCATAAAAGCCTTGTCAACAGCTTTAATAAGCCATCTGAAACTCATTCTCCACGTCAAGTTCGACATTTGAGCTACTTAACTCAGTTTGATTGCGATATCCTTCATCTTCCTGGTAAAGATAATGTAACTGCTGATTGCCTATCTCGGGTAGTAATTGAACATGTTTTGCAACGAGATCAACTTCCGTTTTCTGCTGTTGACATTGCTCTTGAACAACGCAAGTACCCTGCATTGCTTGACTTTCCACCGGATTCCTCCATTTCCGTCTCAGAAGAGCCCATTTCTGACTGTGATCTGTCTCTGTTTGTTGATGTGAGTAAAGGTTTTCCCAGGCCCATTATTCCACCATCTATGCAAGATAAGTTAATTTGGCATTACCACAACCTTGCACACACTGGCATCAAGGCTACTCAAAAGTGCATTCAGCAACGTTATGTTTTCTATAACATGCACAAACAGATACGCGACCTGGTTAAAAGTTGTATTGCTTGTCAGCGTTCCAAAACCACTCGCCATGTAAAATCACCCATCCATCCCATTCCTATGCCCTCTAGTCGTTTTGATTCCATTCATGCCGACATCTGTGGGCCTTTTCCACCTTCACAAGGCAACTGTTATTTGCTGGTTTGCGTTGATCGTTTTACCCGTTGGGTCGAGGCATATCCCATGAGTGATCAATCTACTGAATCTGTAATTACAGCCTTTGGCAAGCATCTTCAAACCTTTGGAACATGTTCTTCACTCCACACAGATTCTGGATGCCAATTTACTTCTTCGACCTTTAAAGAGTATTGCAAATTTTTGGGTGTTCAACATCACTTGAGCAATATTCGCTACCCACAGTCTAATGGTCTTTGCGAAAGATACATTAAAACTATCAAAACGGCTCTTACCGCCAAGTTAGACAGGAATCACTGGACAAGATACGTGCCGCTAATCATCTTGTCCATCAATAATATGTACAAGGAAGATTTAAAATCCAGCAGTGCTGAGTTAGTTTTCGGACAGACTCTTCGCCTTCCAGGTGATTTATGCTATGATACTCCCAAACCTCGAGTCAGTTACCCAAGTGACATGCTTCTAGCCATGAGAAAATTCGCTAATGCGTGTAAGCCTACTGATACCCGTGTTGCTCCATTGACATCTGAGCACATGCCTCACATATTGCAAAATTGCACTCACATTTACATAAGGAATGATCCCATCAAGGCTAATCTTACCCCCACATATGATGGCCCCTTTTTCGTTGTTTCCAGAACCAACAAAACCTTCCATGTTCTACGTAACAATACACTTTATGCTGTTGCCATCAACAATGTCAAACCTGCCTTTTCTTTGCCTTCGCCGGTGAGTGCAACATTTGATTTTCCTTTCATGCCTACAGCTCCTTCACATGTGCCTTCATCACACACGACTACTCATCACACACATGATTACAATTTGAGACATGCTCCACGGCCTACTATCTTTCCTGATTTTGTTATGTCGTAGGTGGAAGTGCATGTGTGCCGTAACCTTGCTGTCTTGCTGTAGCAACAATAAGTAGGCACTTCGTTATTTTGCTGCATTTTCTTTTATTACATTAACACATTTGTGCTCTCTTATGTTGTCTGCTAGTAGTTCAGTTTTTCTATCTGTTAATATCATCATCTTGTTATGAAGGTGTGTTTTCTACATGCTCATAATGTTTTACATTGCAACGACTGCATGCGTAATTTTACAGTACCGGTACTTAGATACTTGATCCCTTTTTGTTGTCCTTGTTCGTGATTAGGCTTAGTTAATGGCCATAACTATTCCTAAGCATGGATTTTTTTTCCATCATAATTTTCACTTGTATACAAGATTGTAATAATGTATATCCTTGCCCATCCTTAAGATAATGGCCCTCTTATCTTAGGATTATTTTCCTGTATAACGTAATGGTTTGTTAAATGCAACTGCTATACTGTAATCTTGTCTGCATAATGTTGTGTACGTTGCTCGTAAAGTGAGAGATTTTGATTTTTTTTTTTTTTGCCTTTGTTTTGGGACTAATTTTCCTTGTAGGGGGAAGTCTGTAGTGCCTGGTTATCCATACCGGCACTACAGTAATAGTATTACTCCGCTAGTTTCATACAGTACGGAGTTCGGTTGAGGGAAACCCCCAGTTTTAAGCAGTAGGAGATAAAAAAATGCGTGTTCGTTATGTTTCCTCTACAGGGATATTTTGGATATTAGCAGTAACGATTATGTGCGTGGTTTGAACTTTGATACCGTCTAACAGAAGTTAAACTGTGAATTTGGACCGGAGAACAGCATATACGAACAGTGAGTAGACCTTACAACTACACAGGGGCTCCTTAATTCAAGTTTTTAACAATTTATATGGAAAACCTAGCTATGAGAAATTTAAGAGTTTTGACCTAAAAGTTGCCACCCCAGGCCCTCGTTTAACGTTATTATAAACTTAATGCTATAACACAGGCGGTAATGCAAACCCCCCCAATTGAAATACTACCAATGATAAATATAAAGAGAGCATAGCTAGTATGTTGTCCCTGTCCGGAATTGTACTTTTTTTAATTAAGGATTTTAGCGTACAAAAGTAAGCAATAATAATAAGGACCACATGCCCACGTCATAATAATGTCATGCAATTCTTGGACGTTTCAAAAAACTGTCAAGTAACTTGACTCAAGTCCTCCTTCTTTTTGGAAAAAAAGTCATTTTAATTTTGATTTAAATTTTATTTTTTGTGAAAGAACTTATTAGGGAAGCGATCTTGTCTCAAAATCATTGGCGTAGCCAGGGGGTGGCCGAGGGAACCGGGGCCCCCTTAATCAAAATGCCACCAATGACAAAAATTTTACAAACAAACCTTGTTTCTTCATTTTCAGTCTCTTTTAGCATCTTTGCGTACATCAGTACACGCGTACTACAGTAGTTAACAATAAATAATGTTGACGACCAGGGGACCCGGTGCACCCCCTTAATTCAATTTTTTCCTACCAATTTAAACGTATAACCAGGGTGAAATCAAGAGTTTTTGTCCTAAAAGTTGCTACCTCAGGCCCTCATCTAAACTTTTTATGAACTTAATACAATAACCAGCGCCGTATTTGCCATATGGCACAGTGCCAGTGCCCTGCCCTAAGATAGTAGGACTTTTTTTGGTCTTCATTTATTTTTGGCAGGAAGATGTTGCAAAAATCCCCTAAGTGCCAGGGGCCCCGTGCAATGTAAATCCGGCCCGGGAATAACATGTTTAGTAAGCGTAACCATCTACTGTACCATTTTTCAATAACGATTCACCTCCATTTCGCCAGTTTTTACGCACAAAATACTTTAAAAAAAAAAAGCTAGAGAAAATGCTCATTGAACAAACTACTGAATTTCAATTGAAGAGGCCTGGGCCCTCTGGCCGTACATGTACTCCTATAACTGGTAAACTTCATGACTAAACAAAAATCTCTAAGGAAAATTTTCGAGAGCAATATTATTTACTGCTAAAGTATTGCCGGAGGCAATGTGCCTTACTCCCCCCTATAGACCAAATCCCTTACAATTAAACTTTTACACATAATGCAAGATTCTAAACGTGTTTTGGGATTTAATTGCAAAAGGAGGATTGAACAACTAAATTTTTTCGATTGGCTTTGAAATGTTACAAATCTAGTTCTTTGAAATGGCTCTGAACTCGTACGAAATGTGATCCAATGGGATTTAAATAGCTTTTTTTTTCCAAAAACTTACAAAAATCGCCCAGCGGCTGGGGGCTTTGCTCCCAGACCCCCACAGCCACCGGCGGCTGGGGGCAAAGCCCCCTAACCCCTGTCAGTGATACGTTTCAGCACACTAGGTTACTCACACACGTCTCCTAAGTTAGATGTTTACAATTTTTACCTATTAGTTTTCGCCCTCTCCCTTTATCAAAATCCTGGTTAAGTGCCATTAGCAATCAAGCTACGGCTTCAGATCTTCCATTCTACGATATCTTTGCCCCACAAAAAGTTCCTTTTTCAAAAATTTTTGATGACGTCATTGCATGTGATTTGTGGTTTGGGCCCCCCCAATCAAGATTCCTGGCTACGCCTATGCTACAACTGGATTTAGTTCACTGCGTAGGATTAAGAATATACCGATACGGATATGTACAGTAGAAATGGTACCAGTATCAGATCAATACTGGTTGGTTTTGTGTTTCAGTAAGTATTTTACTCCTGGCAATATATTAGGCTGGACTAATCTGCTAGGGTACCAATGTTTAGCGGTACCGGTATCAAATTGGTGTACTGGTATCTCAGATCTGCACAGCCAGACAACTACCAGTGAGTGCAGGTAACTTATTACTAGTACCAGTATCGCGAATATGATATTGTAGCCAGGCGCGTAGCCAGAAATTTGCAATGGGGGGGCTGCTTTGGGGGTCTGGGTGCGGAGCCCCCAGCGCTGGAAAATTTTGCATTTTTTTGCAAATATGACTTAATTTTAGAGCTATTTTAATAAAAATAATGCTTTTTAAACGTGGCATGGAAATTGGCAGTGCAACATAATTCAAGCGGTTGCATTAATGGGCTATGTGGGAAGTGGCTAATGATAACCTTGCAGTTTTCTTGTTTACATGCTGATAAATCATAAAATCCTATTATTCAATAAAACTCACACGAAGTGATCTATTTCGTCTATATTTTATAACGAAAAATAATTGGGGCGGGAGGGGGGGCTAATGAAAAGATATATGAGAGAAGTGATTGGTAATTAACTAACACTGAATAACCCCCATCCCCCCTATTCCTGAGTTTATAATATATTTGTTGATAAAACCTATGTTTGGCGTTTTTACACCAGCAATAAAATTTCATTGTTTATTTTTGGCACTTTTTAAAGTTTTCATTGATTTGTGACTTTAATTTTTGACAAATAGCCCCCCCCCCCCTGAATATATGTTTCAAAAGATGCTTTAAATCACTTTTTAGTCAATTCCAGCGCAAAAAAAAACAGTCTCAGAAGAGCAAAAAACGTGGTATTTTCCTTATTCTGCATTTTGGTTGACAGGCCAATGGGGGGGGGGGGGGGCTATAGTCCCCCCGCCCCCCTGGCTACGCTACTGATTGTAGTGCAAAAATGCTGCCTGTAATGGAAACATTTTTACCAACTGTACCAATGTAACATACCGGTACAGGCGGTACTTACTTTCTTGCCATTATAGCCTATCGTACCAATACTCCTACCTACTACCCATCTACCGGTAATTCCCTCCCCAAGCATCCAGCAATCCGACTAGGTCATTATTTTTTCTGTTGTTCTACAACAGTGGTTCCCAACCTTTTTCTAACCGTGGCCCATTTTCATTTTGAAAATTTTCCATGGCCTCACTCTAAAAGCATTGCTCAAAAACTTGACCCAAAATTTCCGGCCAAATCAGTCTTGAATTAAATTGAAACGGTTTCGATTGAAAAGGTCCCTTCTTACCATTTTTCAGCAAAATCTTGGTTGCACGTCTGCTTACGAGTAGATCGAGAAAGAGATGCAGACTAACAAAATTGTTACGGTAAGTTCGTTTTTTAAACGACCAGCTGTTTTAGATTTTTTAGAGCACACTCAAGGTTGTTTAGGTCGAAGTCACTGCTGCAAATAGATTTGGGGCCGGAAACGAAAAGAGCTAAGAAACGATACTGGCCTTATAACTTAAATGTCTTTTTTTTTGACATAATACAGAATTTTTGTACTGCGCATAATTTGCGAGAGTTCAGTCTATAATAATGCCCGCTTACTTTCGGCTAGTGCCCCTCACTTAGTTTGCTTTGGCGACGGCGTTGATTAGGCCTATTGCATCCGCCAAGTCGGGAGACAATACTACAAAAGATGCATCTTACAGAATATCGAAATTATTTCTGATCAAAAGCGTCAATTTGATTGGCGCGATTTTTGTAAGTAGCGTTTATTATAGAGTAAGAGTTATAATGATTTCAACAGACAAGCCAGCCGCAAAATATCAAAAAATTTCAAGTTTTTTTTTGTTGGCAAACGCAATTGTTGTTGGAGAATCTTGTATCGTTTTTTGTGTTCTTTGGAATTAGACCGTTCTTAGTTTCTTTTTGTTTTTAGTTTTAGTATGTATGTTTTCATCAGTACACAAAATCATGCACAGCTGATAAAAAAAAAAAAATATATACATACTAAAATCAAAAATGATCAGGGCCCACATGACAAAAGTTTCCTCGTTCGCTTTAATTAACGAGCTTTTTTTAAGATGCGCTACCGAACGAAATACTCGCATTTTCCCCGCCAACTTAAAAAGGATCTTGAAGCACTCTTTAAGCGTGCGGGAAATGTTTTTGGTTCAGAAATTTAATGGCGAAATGTTGAAAACTTTTTGCTGAAACGTAATTAAAATCGTCTAAAGCGAATTTTTGCTGAAACGTAATTAAAATCGTCGCCATGTTTGCTATTAGACTGTTAAAAAAAAGCGAATTGCATTGAGAACCATTTGCTGTTTCGACTGATAAAGAAATGTTGAGTAGTGCCAGTTGACAAAAATAGCAATACACTCCTTTTATAAGAACGATTTTCTAAAACACCAAGAGGCTCATTTTTGCTCAAAATTTAAGAGCAAATTATAAACAATGCCAGCCTCGGCAGCAAAATAAACCAAAAACCAACAAAAAAAATTCAAACTAATCAAAGAAACTAAAATTTGTGCTGATTCAAAACGATAAAATTTCAGTGATTTTCTTGTGTTTACAAGCAAAATTGCAACTATTCAAGATTACAATGCTGTGTTGCTCTGCGCAAGCGATTGAGAAATTTTTTTGGCAGTTGTTCAACTTGAAAAATGCTTGCTTTTTTGCTTTTGCAATTTTACGATGCTGCAGAAGCAAGAAAAAAGCCTTCACTTAAAGCAGACCAATGATATAAACTAGACGATACGCAACTCTTTTTCCCATCCTTTTTCCTCTTTGTTTCTTTATTGTGCGAATTTTTGCTCTGTCTTTGCCCGCGCTGATCTGCTGACAGTGACTGCATTGCACAGCCTTTGCCTTGCTCAACTAATAACAGGTACCGTAGCACTTATAACAAATATCGTTGTCTCTGGAAGTTGTGAGTTTGCGTAATTTACGTAAAGTTTTGTCAACTACTAAATTACCCCCCAAAATCCAATTTTCGAGTAAGTTAGCGTAAAACATAAATATCAACGTGTTATCACAACTTAATGTTAAGACATTACTGAAATGTAAATATGAAAAGTGTTGCTTTTTGTTTATTGTTGTGGTTTCTTCTCATTTCTTCTGCTTTTCTGAGTCAAAACATATTAAATGTTTCACACTGAATTGATTGAACTACTCTAAATATGCAAGTGTCAGTTCTTTGTTTCATTTTGTGCTGTTGTTACGGTAGCATTGAACTTTGAAGAGTCAAAGAGCGTAAGTTAATTTTCGTTGCTTCCATGCCAGAAATGGCAAAAATAAACTGAATTGAATAATGTCAAAAAACTTGCCGTAGTTTTTTACGGCATATAGTCTACTTTTTTTTTATAAGAACCAATAAATATTGAGTTAAGGCTGGCTGTTCGTAGTTTTTTGCCGAATTTTAGCCTTAATTGTTCTTAAATTTTGAAAACACAGATGTTAATATTAGTGACCATATTTGTGCAACTATTTAAGATGTTAATTTTAGCGACCATATTTGTAAAACTGTTTAACAGAGGTGGAGTCCTCGAGGACACATTTTGAAGTCCTTGGCCTCGAAGCCTCAAGTCCTCAAAAATTGCCCTGTCATCGGCTCGAGGACAGCACTATTTTTGAACCGTTAAAATTTCTTTGGAAAACGCCAGAAACCTTGCGGAAAATCTGCAAAGACCTTTTTATTGGTTTCCTCAAGTAGAAATCGCCTGAAACAAAATTTTTGAAGACCTTTTTCGCCTGAAAAAAATTTTTGAAAACTTTTTTGAGATCGCCTGAAAAAAAAATTTTTGAAGACCTTTTTATTTTTGGAGAACACTTGCGTCTATGTCCTTGGTTCTTGGCCTTGGCCTCAAAATTTTTTTGTATCGTTGGCCTTGGCCTCGAGCCTTGTGTCCTCGACTCCACCTCGACTGTTTAAGTTGTTTAGTCCCAAACCTTTTTGTGCTTGAGTGAACGTTTTTTACTGCTTTTGCCGCAGCGCAAAATTGCTCTTTTTTTGACTTGAACGACTGCCAGAAATGTTCTCAGTTACTCGCATAGAGCGTTACAGCATTCTTAAATTTCGTAATAGTTGCAATTTTGCTCGCACATACTAGAAAACCACAGAATTTTTTTCGTTTTTAATCAGTACAGGATTTAGTTTCTTTTATTAATTTGGATTTTTTTTCATTTTCGTTTGTCCTTAATTTATTTGTGTTGCTGAGGCTGGAATTTTTCTTAATTTGTTCTTATAAAATTGTTCTCGAAAAGAGTGTATATGATTAGTTAGTTTGTGCGTTTTCGATTTCTTTTTTTTAAGATATGCTATCCAGTGGTGAAGTATCTTTATAAAAAAACAGTAACTTTTACTTTGGAATGCGGAGTCTTTGCCGCTGAAAAATCTTGCTTTTTGTTTACAAAAAAGATTGATTTTATAATATTTTTGTGTGAAATTTCGGCTGCAAATTTTCTTTTGGAGGGTCGCCGCTCAAGAAATATTTGCTTTTTCCATTAAGAAAACCGTCGATTTTGAGACGTTTTAGTGAAAAAAATTTGAATTCATCAAAATGATTTAGTGAAAAATCACGGGTATGTTTTGAAATTGATCGCAGAGAAACTCAAAAACGGGTATGTTTTGAAATTGATCGCAGAGTAACTCCAGAGAAACTCCAAAGCGGTTTTGTCTAATATACAGCGCCACCGTTGTTTCGTGACAGCAGGATAAAGCAAAAATAAGTCATCAGCTACAGCATACGATCAAAACTCTAAATGTCGTCTGATGTCGTACTTAAACCCCTCCACCTTTGAAGATTCATATATTTTACCAACTTCTTGCGAAAAAGCGTCAACGCATCTTTTTTTCAGAATTAGTGACTGCAATACGTCCTCGTGTCTTTGGGAAAGACACTTAACGCATATTTCCCATTAGGGCCAAGCAGTCTACAAATAGAACCCAAAAAAGTGCTCGGCTTCATAGGCGTAGCTAGGATTTTTGATTAGTGGAGCCCAAACCGCAAAGCAATGACGTTATCAGAACTTTTCAAAAGGAATTTTTAATGGGAAAAAGATACCGTAAAATGGAGGATCACAAGGAGAAGCCTGGGTTACCATGTAACCAGGATTTTGCTAAAGGGGGTCAAGACTTAAACCAAAACTTGAAAAGTTTTCAAAAAATTGTAAATTGGTAGAGATGACGAGTAAACTAGTGTAACTTAAATGTATCACAGACTAGAGTTTGGGGGCAAAGCCCCCAGCCGCTGCGCGAATTTTTGTAATGTTTTAGAAAAAATTGCAATTCTAAGGCCATTTGGATCTCATTTCGCACGTTTGTAGATCCATTTAAAATCACTAAATTTTTAAGATTAATTGAAAACCAACTGAAAAAATTGAATTGTTCAATCTTCCATTTACTTGCAGGTCAAGTCCAACACACGTTTAAAATCTTGCATTTTTAGGTTAAATTTCGCAAGTGGCTTGGTCCAGGTAGGGTGAAGCAAGATGCAATGCCTCCTGCAAGATTTTTAGCAGCTAGTAAATAATAATTCACTCGAAGATTTGCCTTGGAGTTTTTTTGTTTTATCATAATAACCAGTTTTAGGAGTACGTAAACAACCAGGACCCAGGCTCGCTCAATTCAAATTCAATAATTTGTTCAATAAACATTTTCCCAAGCTAATTTTTTTTTCAAAAGTATTTTGTCACGTTAAAACTGTTGAGATGGAGGTGGATTGTTATTCAAAGTCAGTACAATAGATGGTTACGAGTCATGTTATTGCATTATGCTCACAAAAAGGTTAGATGAAGGACTGAGGTTGCAACTTTTAGGACAAAAAGCCTGAGTTTCTTCCGGATATTACATTTACATTGGTTGGATATTAATATTGGACTGTTGAACGCAAAAGCGCTAAAATAAATTTAAGCTAAAAAAAGGCTTTGTTGTCATTATTTTTATCATTGGTTGCAATTCAATTTGCCCCCCCTTGGCTACGCCTGTGTTAGGCTTTGATGTGGTAAGACAGACGCAAAGTCCCTGGTTCATACGAATGATCGATTTCGTTCACACTTTTTAAACGATTAAGAACGGACACGATCCTACTCTGAATAGACTATCAAAGACCTGTAGAATCAGCTCCAATTTTCAAGATATCGCTTTCACTTGAATGACTTAAATATGAATAATGAATGCAGATTAGTTCCCTTCAAACCACCGTTAATTACTTTGCAAGCACATTATTAGCGCTTCAACCGACCTTTTTCAAACTGCGCACCAATCGCCAGTGCCAGAGAAAAGCAGAAGAGTGAGGCCTGCAGCCAAGCGCGACCAAGCAGAGAATAAAATGAGCGCATTCGCGCAGTTTCGGATCATCTAGTTTTATGTCATGAGCAGACAAAGCAGTAGGAATTAAACAGTGTTTTAAACATGCCCTCTAAAATTGATATCGATGCTCTCAAAATTTTTACAAAATCAAGAACAAATGAGACTGAATATCGGCAAAAAATTAAAAGCAGCCAGATTTACCGGTGCTTAAAAGGAAGAGTGTACTTCGAGTTTCTCACTTTTAAAAAATTTTGAAAGCTAAAGACCTAAAGTTACTGTTAACATATAAGTTTACCCACCAACAACCTCAAGGGCGGTTTACGTCATTAAAAAAAATTGTGATATGGAAAAAGTTGTTCTTATTTCACATTGATCCAAAAATATAATTAAATTCTGTCGTTCATTTACTAATTATTATCAACCACACAGCGCATTTAAGCAGAAACTTGATTCCCGATAGCATTTTTATTTTATCTGTAACGTTTTCGGCGCATTTTCTATATGGCCCTCTTCAGCAAATTAAAAAGCAGTTTACAGTAATTTTAAAATTTAGAAATGAAAGGTTATCAAAATATTATCGGCAAAACACAAATGTTACAATATAACGACCACTATAACTTCATGCATTTGGTATTGTGGTGTATACGTTATACCTTTTCCATAGTAAAATTCGTTTTTTAATAAATGCTTGAAAAAATTTGAAAATAATACCAAACCAGAGTCACATGATAAAGAAGTTGATGATTATGCATACATACTTGGCTTGCCGTATTTTGGAAAACCATCTCGTAAATTTGCATCCCAATTGTCTACCTTACTAAAGCAAAAATTTGATGTTCGAATTTTTACTTATTACACTTCGCTAAAAACTGGGTCATATTTTAATCTGAAATCCAAAACTCGTGCTGCTCTAAAATCCAATGTGGTATATAAATTTACATGTTCGCGTGATGTGAACACGACATATATTGGTATGTCAACGCGCCACTTGGTGACTAGGGCCAGAGAACATTTGCAGCGTAACTTCAACTCCGCCAAAAGTGCCATAAGCCAACACATTTCTTCCTGCCAAACTTGTCAAAATTCTAATTTGGATGTTAGTTCGTGTAAAGTAATTAGAAACTGTCACAATGAATATGAAACCAAAATACAGGAGGCATTATTGATCAAAAAGCTAACACCACGATTGAATTCACACTTATACGCCAACGGTTGTTCTTTTCTTTTTGAATGTGTTTTGAACATTTTTTCGTGCGTGTGTGTGTGTCTAATTGTCTACATTGTACCAAATACAGTAAAGTTATTTCATGGTGTTGCTTTATTTATTTTATTTCTATTTCTTCTGACTTGATTTTACTATGGAAAAAGTATAACGTATACGTCACAATACCAAGTGTATGAAGTTATAGTGGTTGTTATATTGTAACATTTGTGTTTTGCCGATAATATTTTGATAACCTTTCATTTCTAAATTTTAAAGTTACTGTAAACTGCTTTTTAATTTGCTGAAGAGGGCCATATAGAAAATGCGCCGAAAACGTTACAGATAAAATAAAAATGCTATCGGGAATCAAGTTTCTGCTTAAATGCGCTTTGTGGTTTAAAAGAATTTACACCTCTTTACCGAAATTTTATTAATTATTATCAGTTGAGGAATTTGCTTGCTTAGAAAATAATGCATAGCTTATAGTATCTTTTTCCAAAACAGTGATAATAACTCTTCCATTTCACCTGGTGTCTTCCACTTCTCAATTTCAGATCATTACCCAATATTTTGTCTATTCTCATGTAATAAATTCAAAGTTCCTCAGCGTAACGGCGTTTACACTTTTCGAAACATTAAATCCGTTGATGGAGAAGAGTTTCGGAATGATTTAGAATCTGCCCTCTCCCCCCCTTACTTACGAGTTTATGTGTTCCAATATATCCCATGAAAACTTTGATACTCGTTTTAATCAGTTTATGCTAACAATTTCTTTAATAATTGAAAAGCATGCCCCCCTCCAAACAATGTCTAGAAAACAAAAAAGGATCCAACAAATACCGTGGCTTACCAAGGGCCGGCTTGTATCTATTAAAAATAAGCAAAAACTCTATCAATCTTACTTTTTAAATGGAAATGCATACGAAAAGTCCTTTTATAAATTATATGCCAACAAGCTTACAGGCGTTAAAAACTTATCAAAAAAAAATGTACTACAAGGGGTGAAAATGCAACCCTAGAGAACTTTGGAAACTAATCCATTCTGCCATCTCCAACAAGCCTTCTTCAACAAAACCTTCTACCTCTAAAATAAATGTAGATGACCTTGTTATTGATGACCCACTTAAAATCTCCAACCTTTTCAATCACTATTTCACAAAGGTTGGTCACTCAATTGCTCGTACAATTGATAACACTGATGATGTTAAATTTACTACCTATCTTAAGAACTCTGTACCTCAAACCATTGTGCTTACTCCTCCCTTACGTACTGAAATTCTCAATATAATCAAATCTTTAAACCCCAACACGGCCTCTGGTTATGATAATGTTTCCTCTTTCTTTTTGCACTTAGGTGGTGATGTGTTAGCTCCAAAATTATCCCTGTATTTCAGAACCACACTCGAATTTGGCATATTTCCTCAAATTTTTAAGACTGGAAAAGTAATCCCAATATTTAAATCTGGTGATAAACAACTCTTACAAAATTATCGACCAATTTCTCTCCTTCCCAGCCTGTCTAAAGTTCTTGAAAAATTAATAAAGAATCGCCTTATGAATTTCTTTGTCAAGCACAAGGTTTTTTACGACTCCCAGTACGGTTTTAGGGAAAAGCATAGTGTGATACATGCATTAATTGAAGTCATAACCCCCATATATGATAGAATTCAAGATAATCTCCACACCGGAATACTGCAAATGGACCTCCAAAAGGCGTTTGATACTGTGTCACATCCCATTCTTCTCCGTTAATTGTATCACTATGGTATACGTGGACCAGCATTTTCTTTACTCGAGAGTTACCTCTCTTATCGCAGTCAGTTTATGTCTTTGAATAATTGTCATTCTTCCTCCTAACCAATTAACATAGGTGTTTGTCAGGGCTCTATTTTGGGGCCTCTACTTTTTCTCATTTATGTAAACGATCTTTCTAATTCCACATCATGTAATCCATGTCTTTTTGCTGATGATACCTGCTTGGTTGTAAGTAACTCTTCTTTTTTTTCTCTTGAACAGAGATGTAATGCTGAATTGGAAAATCTTAAAAACTAGTGCAATGCAAACAAATTTCAAATAAATCCAAAAAAATCCATATCAATTTATGTCCCCCCTAAACTAAATATACGTAAATGAAGAAAAATTGAAGATTTTGTGTAATAATTGTACGTTAGCTTGTTGTGATTCATCTAAATATCTAGGCGTAATAATTGATAACAAGCTAAACTTCCAATCCCAAATCCATGCACTAGAAAACAAAGCGGCCAGAGCTGTAGGAATTTTAAGTAAAGTACGATTTCTGTTCCCTTCTTCACTTTACTTTTGCTGTACTTTGCCCTCATTCATCCTCATCTGCTCTTTGATCTTGTGCTCTGGGAGAACACCTACTCAACCTATCTTGCAAAATTATAACGTCTCCAAAATATGGCCATTCGCATTATTTTTAACTGTAATTACGGAAGCCCGATAACTCCTCACTTTTATAAACTAGGTATTTCAAAAATTGCTGATCAGTACACATTTGAAGTTGGAAAAATAATGTACCAACATTCCAAACAAGCTCTTCCTCCCTGTATCTCCTCGTTTTTTTCTCATATTTCTTCTATCCATAGTCATCGTACCCGATCTTCAGCTAAGAAAAACCTCTATATTCCGAAATTCTACTTTTCACGATGCCAAAAGTCTATCAAATATCAAGGCGCCAAAATTTGGAATTCTGTTCCCACTAACAGTAGAGATCAAAATTTTAATAAATTCAAAAGTAACTTTAAAAACTCACTTCTCAAGAAATACCGAGGATAATTGGCAATAATGTTTATTTGTAAGTATTTTTTTACTTTATTTTACATTGAACGATGCTTGCACACTCATTTTCTTTTTTTTATGTTTCGAAACTCTTTTTGCTAGTGTTGCTCTTGCAGTATAGTTACTCTTTCAAGATGCTTCAGCGTCTAATCTTCTGGGTGGCTGCTTGACGCAAAAATCTTTACCGGTCCCTTCGCAGCCTCCTGTGGAACTAGGGTAGTCTGAATGTATCCGAGTAAATGTATTATGCCGCCGAATTTTGTCTTGATCCACAAAATAAATCATTTCTGTTCTGCAGTACATACAGTACGCTTGAACGCATTATTTTGCAGTCGAAATGCATTTGACGTCACAATGAGATATTTGTTACGTACTAACACAAGTTACCAACATCTCGCAAAGAAATTCGAGCGAGCAGTTTTAACGTGTGTTGGGCGAGACGGCTCAAAAATGGCAGTTTGTCTACGAAGATTTTTTGTTCGTTAGCGCTTTTTTGCGAGCGAGAATGGCCTTTGTGAGCTCGCTAGCACGTTCTGTCATGTCGGCCCAGCTTTGCAACGTTCTTAAGTTCAAGCTGTTCAAAAGTTTGATTTTTCAGGGTTCTATTTTGTAGAGCTTGGGGAGAATTTAAAAAAAGCAACAAAAAACTGCGTTTGTAGCGTAACAACTTCACCAAAAATTCGCTTGAGGTGTTTTGTAGTTAGAAGATGATGAGCGTACAAGATTTAGCTAGAAAATAAGAAAACAAGGAAAAAAGGAGTAAAAAACAAAAAGCTCACAAAATAACAACATGAAAGCGGGCCCAAAGGCGGTTATTAGGAACAAAAGGACAAGTTATCGATATAAACTTGTGTAAAATCTATTTTGCCGTACTCAAAATTGGACTGAAGTTCAAGTCAATGGAGGTATCTACTGTAGAGTTAGGGCAATCGTATCAAATTATATTGGCGTGGACTCCATGTATCCTTTGTGACCACGCCGTTCCGGAAATACTCCACTTTAAACACGACGTAGAGGCCTCGCTAATTACTATTTTTTGGCAACCCTGATGTTAATGACATCGGTGACGCCATCTTCGTTCCATCCCAAGGCAACGCTGCAATTAGGCAAAGAAAGCCACAGAGGCTTCAGTGGGCCTGGTTAATGCATTGAAACAGAGTTGTAAACGGGCCGACAAGTACAATCCCAAAAAGTAAAAACCAGGCCCAAAAAGCCCGAAAATTTGGTTTTATCTAAAAATATGTACGGTTATTGCTCATAACAAAAAACACTCGTTGCTGTTAAATTGTGACGTAACAATAATAATTGTCACCATCATCATCATCATATTTATTTATTTATTTATCAAGTGATGTCATATCATAAAAAAAAACTGCAACTTCCTCTAGGTCTATCACCAAAACATCGAAACATGCAATTTTTTAAAAACCAACACACAAACTTGCAGAGTTAAAGCGATATTTAGTCACTTGGTGAGGAGACAGCGAAGGACCGAAAGGTCATCTAAGTCTACTGCCACCTCACCAAGTTAAGGTTAAAAATGCAGCTTTTAGATTTTCTCAGTCTGCTACTTTCTATGATAAAAAATTTTATGCAAAATTAAAACAAAGTGTTGCAAAGATATGTACACTTTGTACAGAATACAGACAAAACTCACAGTCAACATGTAAAGAAAATGCAAGGCAACATTAGAATCGTTCTAACTCTAAGCATACTAAAAAAAAATACTGTAACTACAGATTGGATAGAAAATAAATCAATAAAGTTCATAATGCTTATTTATGTTTTATAGAATTTAAAGTGGGCAATTGGAGTGAAAAAAAACCTCCTTGCTTTGTTTTGTATTGTTTGCCAATATGTCATTAGTACTGGTACAATTTCCAATACCAGGGTATATCGACCTCAGTCAGTTACTGCAAAATTACCTATAATTCAAAGGCACATCAAAATGAGAGATGACGTATTGTATAAATGTGTGATAGATGAATGCACCAGCTCCGCCATTCAATCAATGGAATAGGTTATTGTTGAATGCAAGCATAAATATGCAACTAAGATTCCTGTAATTACTACTGCATTGCTGGTAGAAAGCTGTTATTCTAGCTTTTATCGGTTTCATAGGTTGATAAAAAATAAGCTTTAACAGCTTTTTTAAATCTGTAGAATGAAACTTCTTTTAAACTGCTTGGAATTTCATTCCAAATTTAAATTCCTGCGTATGATAGAGACTTTTGCCCTAATCTTGTTCTAGTTCTTGGAAGAAAGAAGTTGTTTTTGTGGCTTAATCTTGTCTTATGTGTATAACAGTTTTTTATTAGGCTAAACTTATCTAAATTTGCAAAAGATAATACATTATTGTGAATTTTGTACATTAGCTTTGCAGTTTCAAGAGAGTAAATATCCTTGAGTTTTAAGCATTTAGCTCGATAGAACAAAGGATTAGTATGCTCTTGATATCCACTTCCAGTTAACAATCTGAAGCTTATTTTTGCAGAATGAAGAAAGGTGCTAATGTTAATTTGAAGCAGTCCCTCAACTACTTATGCAATATTGTAGATGAGAGTATATGAGGCAGTGGTAAACAGATCTTAATGTTTGCTCATCCACAAAGTGTTTTGATTGATTTAGGGCCCAAGATCCCCTTGCTACCGTTGAACATTGTTCCTTGCTTTGTTGTTTCCTGTTTAGATTGCCGTCTATGAGAACATCTAGATACTTCATGTGATGCGATTGCTTAATTGGATTATTATGTATTAATACTTTGAGTTCAGGTTTATTTTGTTTCGTTGTCCTTACCATAAACTCAGTTTTATTAAAGTTAGTTGATAATTTATAAAACTTGAACCAATTGCTTGCATTGACTAATTCATTATTAATATTTTGTTACAGTGTTGAAACATCGCAATGGGAGAGAGTAAGGCTTGTATCATCTGCAAAAAGATGAATTGTGGAATTTGAAGCAAGCGGAAAATCATTGATATAAATATTAAATAACAGCGGACCTAGAGTTGATCCCTGAGGATTACCGTAAATAACATCTCTTGACTTGGATTTATATTGATTTACAATTGTATACTGTTGCCGGTCAGTCAGGTAACTTGCTAGTAACTGTAATGGTAATCCTCTAATTCTATACTTTTCTAGTTTTTTGATCAGTATTATGTGATTGATGGTATCATATGCTTTTCTTAAATCTAAGAAAATAGAACATGTAATGCTCTTTTTATCCATATTGTCAAGTAGGTTATTTATTGTAAATATCTAAAATGGCTTCATTTGTTGAGCAATTTTTCTTAAGACCATACTGGTTTGGACTAATCAAATTATTGTTCACGGAATAATTATTTAGTTTATCAAGCAGACACTTTTCAAATAGTTTGGCAAAAGGATTTCAAATAGAAATAGGGCGATAATTACTGCATAATTCTCTTTCGCCTTTTTTGAAAATTGGAACAACTTCAGCGGTTTTTAACACTTTTGGAAAATACCCTGTTGATATGCATGCATTAAAAATGTAAGTTAGAACTGGAGCTATAACAGAGCCTGACATTTTTATATACTTTGCAGTAATTTCATTTCTTCCTGTACTTTTTGATGGATTCATAGCTCTGATGTAATTTACTACTTCTTCAACTATTGGTTCTAGAAAAAACGATTTGCAACTACTCTGAATCAAAGACGTGGCATTAAATTTGCCATCAATTATAGTTGATGTTTCGATTGTAGACGCAAGGTTAAATCCTATCTCTGTGAAATATTTATTCAACAAGTTACTGATGGCCTATGGACCTTGTGCACTTTCACTTTTGGAAGCATACATTTTATTAGGAATATTATTTTTCTTCACATTTTTCAAGTGAATAATTTTATTTATAATTTTCCAAAGCAACGAGGTGTCACGCTTATTATCATTCACTAAATTTTTAATGTAAAGTCGTTTTGCATATTCCTTAATATGAGTCAGTTTATTGCTATAGAATTTGTATTGTGCCCATGTATTACTATCATTTAATTGAAGAGTTGGTTGGTGGTACAGAACTTGAGAATTGCCTTGATTAAAATGTTCATATCTTTGACGATTTTCGTCTGACACTTGTCATGAAGAATCGTCAGAATGGAGAGCGCAGGAAAATGAGCGGCTATTTATAGGAGAAAGCCGAGCCGTGATTGGCTGGAACAGGACCAATGAGAAAACGTCATTAGTGTACAATCTTTAAGCTGTACATGAATTCTTTTTGTCGGCAGAGGGCAGGGTTGTCATTTTGAACAAAACCGACTACATCAAAAAAATGAACTCCATTCTTGAAGGCGAAACGAAGATTCTGACACTCGGCCCATCAAGTGGAAAGGACAACACTTCAGAGATCGAGTCCCGGATACAGCGCCGCCTGCTGCAGTTGCACAAAGACGATTTGCTCCCTGCAAATTTATACGATCTTATTTGAGCAACTGGCTCTCAGCGGCCGCGCATTTACGGCCTTCCCAAAACACACAAAAAAGATGTGCCACTCTGACCCATTCTGTCTATGACCGGCTCACTGCAACACCAGCTGGCCAAATATCTTCCTTCTCTTCTCGAACCTGTTCTCACTCTCTGTTCGAGCAACTGCATACGGGACTCTTTCACCTTTGCTGACATCATTAAAACTTCAAATTTGGACCCTTCTTCCGTCTTTCTCTGCTCTTTCGACATTTCGAGTTTATTTACTAATGTCCCTTTAGCGGAGAGTATTCAAATCTGTGCTGACGCTCTCTGTAGTTCGGAACACCCTGCTGCACCTTTTCCACGGCAAATCTTCGTCGAACTTATGGAGATGGCTACTTCTTCTGTTGAGTTTAGCTTCAATGACATCATGCATCGCCAAATCGACGGAGTCGCCATGGGATCCCCCCCTGGACCAGCCCTTGCCAATATTTTTGTTGGCTACTATGAATCAAAACTTTTTCAGATCACTTCCAATTCGGAGATGTATTACCGCTGTATGGATGACACCTTCGTAGTATTCAGCAACGAAGATGAATGCGATCTTTTCTTAAACAGCCTCAACTCGCTTCACCCTTCTCTCCGCTTTACTTTTGAAAAAGAATCTAACCTGGCTCTCCCATTTCTGGATGTTCTTGTTGAAAAATCCCCTTCCAAGTTCATTACTTCCATCTATCGGAAACTCACATTCACCGGTCAATATCTACACTGGAATTCCTTCAGTCCTCGGAAACTCAAAACTAACTTAATCCTGGCATTAACTCACCGGGCTCTTGCCATCTGTTCTCATGAAAAATTGCCATCGGAACCAGACAAAATCAAGTTCATTCTACTGACTAATGGATACCCTGAGCACGTTATCAAGTCGTTTAAAACTATGAAGATGAAGCAATTTCACGCTCTGCCCAAATTTGGACCCGAAAAATGCCCCGTCTATCTACGTCTCCCATGGCTCGGTTCTGTTTCTACCCGGTTTGAAAAGCAAGTGAAATCTGCTGTCAAACAGTGCATTTCCGCTGTGGAATCACATGTTGTTTACTCTACCAACGAGCTTCTCTCCGGTACCAACAAGGATGTACTGCCTGCTTTACAGAAAAGCAACGTGATTTATCAATTCTCATGCCACTGTGACAGTCGGTATGTAGGCCGTGTACAAAACAATAATTTAATTTTTTATTCTCTCTAGCGCACCACTTAAATCACTGATGCGCATAGCTGTTAATTTGAAACGAACTTTTAGGAGTTGGCTGGCTGAGCTGCAGCTAGATTTTATATCTATTATCTGGTGTGTTTTAGACTGGGGACCTGTTCCTTTTTTATAAATAAGATAATGTAAACGAGTGAAGCAACAGGTTACTTAATCAGTTTACTGTACGATATAGGTTTGCTTGTAGTGTAGTGAAGGTTGGCTAACCCCTGTACTGGTGTAGTAAGTTGGCTGATTTTACAGTTTTATTAAGTACCGTAGTGCCAGTCGGATTTTGCTTTTACCTTCTTGCCGTAGTTGAAAACTGCTGTTGCTGTTTTTATTCTTTCGTGTGAGTCCTGTCCTGTACTGTAGTATTATGATTGTGAATTATAGTTTTACCGGTATTTCTGGCTGTTTGGAGTGTGAGCTGGAGGTTTCGTTAGTGGCCTGGATTCGTTTAGGTGGCTGCTGTCTGGTGTACAGTCCAATCTTGCGCTCCCGTCGCTCTCAGATCCTTGGATTCCGGTCTCTAGACTAACAGATTCAGGAGGACACACGACTAGCTATCTTATTAGTAAAGTATAGGTCCTTAGGTTGTTTAGACTACACAGCGCTAGGTGCGCAGAAGAGCTGTTCTGTTTACAGGCCGTACTTCTCAAAGGCTGCAGGACAGAATCAAATAACATGTCTCCAAATCTGTCCTTTCTTGCTCTTTTTCCCAAAAACGCTTACTTCCTGCTCGTCGGTGCAAATCTTCCTCCCAAACTAATACCCAGTCTCTTGCTTCTGATTCAGCCATTAGACTTCATCTTTTACAAAATCCTACCTGCGCTTAACATTATCATTACAGCAGATTTTCTATTCTTGCTCAAGGCCGCTCACCTATTCATCTATCTGCTCTTGAAGCCACTTTCATCAAAACTTCTAACCCCGCCCTCTGCCGACAAAAAGAATTCATGTACAGCTTAAATATTGTACACTAATGACGTTTTCTCATTGGTCCTTTTCCAGCCAATCACGGCTCGGCTTTTTCCTAAAAATAGCCGCTCATTTTCCTGCGCTCTCCATTATGGCGATTTTTCTTGACAAGTGTCAGACGAAAAGCTTCGAAGATACGAACATTTTAATCAAGGCAATTATCATTTAATTTATGGGCTTTTTTGTACAATAATTTTTTTTTGCTGGATTGATTTAAGGATTCCTTAGGATGACCATGGTTTGTTTTTTAGTTTTTTTTTTGTGCTTTGTTTTCGTAATGGTGCATATGTGTTTTAATGTCTTATGAAAAATGTCAATAAACTTTTCAGTGTGGTTGTCAATGCATTCCTATTTGATATCATTTAATAGCTCCATTCCTTCAGTTAATTTGTCTAGAAATTTTTCTATATCAAAGTTTTTTGTATCACGAATTAGGGTGACAGTTAATTTTTCACTCTTGGACAGGCTTAAATTAGAACACACCATCACTGGCGGGTGATCACTCAAATCTTCGACTAGAATAAAACTTTTGTGTTCACCCAGTAGGCTACATTGTTTGTATAAACATGATCTTAAAGAGGAGCTTGTAGTGGTTATTCTTGTTGGGTATGTGATTACGGGAATGCAGCCTAAGCTATATGTTAAGTTTATAAAATCTTTCCTTTTAGTATCAGAGTTACTTTTCAACAAATCTGCATTCAAGTCTTCTTTGATATAATACATCAATTTTCTACTATTCAATTTTTCAATGGTTGATTCAAAACTGTGATAATTTCTGTTTGGGGTGTCTGTAAATTATTCCCACTATACGTTTTTTGTTTTTCCTAAATCTAGTTGAATCTACGTATCTTCACAATTAGGAATGTTTAAATCAAACTCCTTACAAATTGAAATTGATAAAGACTCCTTAATAAACAACCCTACTCCTCCCCAATTTGTAGTTGTGCCTTTGTGGTAAAAATGGTAACCACTTCACTTTGCATTATATACCTGTGACAATGTAAGTTTGGTTTCACTCATAGCAATGATATCAGGTAAGATATAGTTTCTTAAAATTTTATTCAATTAATAAAAATTTGCATTTAAGCTTCTTATATTCATGCAAAGCAAAGAAAATTTACACTTTTTGTTAATAATATTGGCTTCGGTCTGTGAGCAGTATTTTGAGTCATCCAAACCAGTATTTAAATCATTTGTAAGCTTTTTATCTTGTTGTCTACTTGTAAGCATTTAGCTGGGAAAAACGAATTATTTGTGTAATTAATATCAAAGTTTAGTTTGTTGTCACTTCTCATTTCATTTAACAATTGCTTATCATCTAGGGTTTGAAAAGGAAACAATTCACTGTAACAATTATGGCAGAGTTATGATTCAGTAGAAGAACAAAAAGAGTGAAATTTAAGTGGACTAATGACTGTGCATTTGAGGTGAATCTATCCATCACACATAGCACACTCGTTCCTTTTACAAGGTCTTAAACATATTTCACACGAACATTTAACTGGCATTATCAAGCAGTCAAACAAATAAAAGATATTACACTAGTTAGACAAAACAGCAAAATTTAGAATCAGCCACAAAAATATGCAGAAAAAGCAGTTTTGAATTTAAAATGAAAACAGCTAAAAGGTATCTTTTAATATACTGGTAATTATAAATTTATACAGAAAGGTACAGAAAAAAAATGTCAGATTCTACTGTGTACACAAATTACAAAGCTACAAAGCTGAATGGGTTGTATACTAGGCTACTCTAGCCTATAGAGAGCTCAAAAATAAAAACCTTTATTTCAAGGAAAAATAAGTTCACACTAGTGAATTATTGACTATATGAAAAAGGAAAATAGCAAGCTCGCAGTAGATATCTAGCTACACAAAAAGCAACGTAGGAAACTAAAAATTCTTAGTTTGAAATGTAGCAGACCTTAATCTTTTTCTTGTCTTCTAGCAATATGAGTGTAGTTTGCATCACCATTGCAGCCGGTGGTTGCGAATAACTCCGAATTTCAGAAATGGTCGGCTGCTTTAGCGACATTATAGCTGATTTCATCTTTCCCGAAGCAGCAAGTGTTACTATGAGATCTTTGGCTTTTTCTAGAGTATAATTCAAATTTTGGCCAGAGGAAATATCCACTTGGCAGATATCCTCTTGAGTTGAGACAGAGACTTCCTTTAGTGCTGCTTTTAACTTGGATAGATCTCTTGAATGAATACTTTCACTCAAGATTTTGTGCAAATATGGTTTGGTTTGCTCCAAAACTTTTGACTTGGCTGTTTTCAACATTTTCTTGTTTTTAGCACTAACCTTTCCTTTAATTGCTTTCTTGAAATCATTAGTTAGAGAAGCTGGAGTGGTCCTGTCAGCATTCAACATTCAGAGACATTCATCATTCAACATTACATTGAATTATCATCATTTAGAACAGGATGGATATGCAGCTCAGCATCGCATAGGACTTCCACAACATACTCCGACTTCCACAACATACTCCCATAATGTTCCACAATATACTCAACAACATACTCCCATAATAAAAACATTCCGCAACATACTTCCACAATATGTTTATAGCGCAGCTATAAAAAACATGACTCTTTTCAGGGCCACCGAGAGGGGGGGCAGGGGTACAATGACCTCGAGGCCCATGGACTTTGCGGGGCCCATGGGCTTCAGGAAGGCTCCTGGCTTCAGCAGGCCCAGCAGAGAGCCCATCGAAATGACACTAAAAAATCAGCATGTGAGGCCTGAAGACCTTTTTTTGGAGATCACCTAATTTTGACCGAAAAAACCGTTAGAATTTCGGTGAAGACTTTTTTTTTTCTTTATTGGAGATCACCTAATTTTGACCGAAAAAAACGTTAGAATTTCGGCGAAGACCTTTTTTTTTTGTTTTTTTGGAGATCACATCATAATTTAAAACTGCGGCATTTTCTCCGTCTGTTTTGGAGTTCACAAAACCGGAAATCCGTCAAATTTGACCTGGCCCCGGGCCTACGTTCGGCTCTCGGCGCCCCTGACTCTTGTTCAAATAAAATCAGCAAAGTCAAGTTTTTCACTCTAGACTAAAATGTTGGGATATGCCTAAAATGCGTTTTCAAAAATTTGAAGTTTCTACGCCTTCCTGTTTTTAAGATATTGCTCTTGAAAATCAGTCGTTTTCCACTTACTCTAGTGTTGCCATTTTATCAGTATTGTGGCAGAAGATTAACTTTGGGAAAGCTGCTTACGTTTATTGAAACGCAACTAATTTTACAGTTCTAAACGTGTACTTTGTTTTATAATAATTCTGTCGCAAAATATTTACGGAGAATGAAAAAAACATGCAGTCAAATTTAAAACTATGTTTCTAATTGGCAACCTTAGCAAATTTTTCAAGGGGAAAAAGCCTTTCAAGGGGAAATCTAATCTGTTGTATCTTAGGAACGACAGACCTTAGAAAGCTCAAATTTGGTGAAGTTGGTCTTCAGATCAGTCAAATTTTTTTTGAGAAAAAATCGAGCAAAATAATTTTCGAATTGAATGCCCTTTTAACTATTATCTTAATTGTAGTTTCATTTGGCAAGATTTCAGAAAGTTAAGATTATTGTTATATATTAAGTTGACTACTTGATGGACACAAAATTTACATAATATAAAGGTAATCGGAAAAGATTTATTAAACTGGGGATATTTGTCAATTCGGCGTAGCTAGCCTCAATCAATAGCTTTGAGTTTATAGGCGAAACGGGCACGCCAATGAAAATTGAATTTTGGATTTTCTTGTGTGTGGTTTTGTAATATCAAGATTAATATTTTTATTATGTAAAGATACAGCACATTTACCCGTTATGGTCTATTTAATTTTGCTATGCTTCGCTCATTTTTGCACAATAATTATTATTAGAAGTTTTTCAATCATATGATGTTTTTTTCGTACATTAATTATATAATATTTCCATGATGTTTTTATCCTTCAGGCCAGAAAGCTAGCCTACGGTCAGAAAGCTAGAAAACAATGCTGTAGTGGATGAATTTCTGGCCCTTGAAAATTCTACAAATGACGTTTAGCCTAATTTATTCTTATGTCATAAAAAAACTGCAATTAGAAAAATTCCGCAAACTTGAACAAAAGTTTGTCCAATGGTGTAATCTATGTATGCCAAAGCATCGGTTGAACTTAGCCGTAACCGTAGTTTAAGTGCTGTAATGTAAACTGAGTTAAAGTATTGTAATTAAAACCAAGTTTTGTCTGATTATGAATTATGGTTGTTGGACTGTGTACTTATTATTGTTTGCATTGTTTTATTTGTCGAATCAACAACAATTTTTCCTTTCACAAGTAACAAAAACTGAGTTTTATTTCTCGAGTTCCTGTAATGAAGGTAGTTGGTAAGTGCATTTTTGATATCTAATGCTATATAGCTTAAAAAAGTTGAAGAACCCAGACGATTTCAGGAGTAGGCAATAACTAAAACGGGGATATAATTTTTGAAAGTTTTTTGTTCTCATTTTGGGTCCGCGTTTGCAAAGATATTTAAAAAATACAACAAGATACCACCATGAAAAGTTTTTGGAAACCCTTAGTTTGTTCTCTCAGGTTTGTCCTCTTAGTGCATCCGCTGAATCTCCAGACCAAAAGAGAAACTAATCAATAAGATTCAGTATTTACTCTTTCAGTAACCTTTTTTTGACCAATCCAATTTTGGTAAACCTCCCCTTTTCTCTGAAAATTCAGGCTGATAAAAAAAACTCAGAGTTTCCAAAAACTTTTTAGGGGGATATGTGTATTTGTATTCATTAAATATCTTTCCAACCGCAGCCTAAAATGAGAACAAAAAATTAACAAAATATATTTCGATTTTAAATATTGGAAACTGCCGGAATTGGCTGGATGCTTCACCACCTTCAAAATAATTTGGTAATAAAAAATGCTATTTTGTAATAGTACTTCGAATAAGGGTCATTCCATTATATTTCAAAAAAAATTGAGCATTTTTATACTAACCATCCTCTGGAAAAGAGTCAATTAACCATTTTATAGATAGAGGCTGGCATACTGATCAACCTCCAAAAAATTATTTTCTAATCGGCCCAATGGTTGCTGAGATATTGATAGTCACCACTAGGTGACAGACGCGAGTATGAAAAATTTTTAATTTTGATTTTACGAGTCTTACTAGGGGTATCGAATTGGTTTTGTGCCTAAATACATGCTTTTTGAGATAAGGATTCAGAACTCCAAGTTATTTTCATGGTAATTTCTCAGGAAAGTCTGTTATTTTAAGTTTTTTGAAATTTTGGGAGCTAAGTTGAGGCCCAAAAATGGGAATGAAGGATTGCACAAAATACAAACAAACAAGCCTTAAAGCCTTGACAATAAACATTTTTCATTGCTTTTTCGTTTTTACATGACAATTGTAGTCTTCATCACCTATGTTGCATTTTTTAAAACAAGCTTCCAAAAATTCCTACTTTGCTTTTTCAAATTTTGAATTTATTGCTTGCTCTGTATGAATACAAACATTGATTGTTTCAAAACAATTACAGTTTTTTCATAATTATACAACAAAAATATGGCCAGCCTATGTATCAGAATTAAGAACTTTACCTTATTGAGCAATAATCAGAGAT
This sequence comes from Trididemnum nubilum, assembly GCA_963965965.1. NCBI lineage: Eukaryota > Metazoa > Chordata > Ascidiacea > Aplousobranchia > Didemnidae > Trididemnum > Trididemnum nubilum. Next base: position 16,039,040 of record OZ014487.1, read on the forward strand.
TCTCTCCAGTGCTTCGTTATGAGTTTAGTTGCCATGAATGATTTTTATTTGATTAGGCTATATTTCACTAAATGATATCAATTAGTGATTGTTTGTGCAAATTAGGTTATACAAAGTGCTAACAAAAATTAATCAAAGTTATTTTGATCATTCTCACCAATGTCGTATGCATTATGTTAGAGGTTGCATGCAAAATATTTTAATTTTTTTAGCTATTTTTATAGCAAAATTTTCAATTTTTTGGCCATTCATTAAAAATTTACTCAATAATTATCAAATTACTGAAAAAAATTAATAAACCTAGACTGTTAATAGTATTGATTTAATAAATAAGGTCAATTAAAGTTTGCATCCCAATGTTATAAAGGATAGCTTTTTTAATTGTTCTCATTATCAAAAAGATGTAGGCTACAACAAAGAAATTATCAAAAAATACTATATTATTAAACATCTGAATTGCTTACTTACTTAGGTCAATTCTCATGTATTTAGTAATATTTTGAGTGTGCTTAGTTGTATTGTTTTCTCTCAGGATCTTAATATTCTTTTGTGCATGTGATTTCGAAAACTTTATCAAATCAAAATCAAATGTTTCTTTATACTCGTTGTATTACGCTGAAGCATGTGACGAGTTTACGGGGGTCCATCTCCGCGTCATCGCGCCCAAGCAACACTGCTCCTTTAGAAGAAATGTCGCAGCAGTGGCGAGCTGTAGGCAACACTGTCTGATTTGACTGGCCCGAGATTTGACCTCCCGCTTCAGAGACGAACGCGTTACCACTTGACCAACTGGCCGGTCATTTAACTTCATTCCAAGTGAAATTGCAATTGTACTTTAAATTATAAGTTTGCAATGCTATTTTCGTATTCTTTCAAATGATATACTGTAGCAATCATTTGGAGATGAACTCACGTGTATAATATTTTATCATTTGCATCAACATACAGTATTTGCTCATGATATTTTTGAGCTAAATTAGTTAAAAAGCAGATACAAGGTGTTTCAAAAGAAACATACCAATATTGTATTGAAATAATACCAGTTTATTGGTATGCTACGTCTGAAACACTCTGTACAAAGCTTTTGCAATGATTAAAATTGTATAGATGGTCGAGCGGTACAATGCGTTCGTCTCTGGAGCGGTAGGTCTGGGGTTCAAATCTCGAGCCGGTCAAATCGGACACAGTGTTGCCAACGGCTCGCCACCACTGCGACATTTTTTTGAAAGGAGCTGTGTTGCCTGGGTGCAATGACGCGGAAATGTGCCTCGCAAACTCGTTACACGCTTCGGCGTATTACTGCGAGTATAATGAAAGATTTGATTGATTTGATTTTTATTGCAAAACTGCACAAAACACCAATTACACCATTGCAACAATGACACCAATCGTGTAATTGACTAGCATTTATTATATCAGTCAGCAAGACCAATATAATGCTATGCATAATTTGTGGCCAAAACGTCTACTAGTGTTCGTTACATGTTACATGCGGCTGTATCGTTATTTGCTCAGCTGCATTCTATGGTAAAACTGATTAATATACTCAAAATTTGTCTCTTTACGTATCCATACTTTCATTTTCCTTAAATGAAGAAATTTTTATGTGCTGTTTTTGTAGCATTACCTATCTTGGTAGCTGAATATAACATCAAAAAAATTGTTCTGTTTACACACATTGCTAATCAATTATCATCCTAAATTCTTTATCAAAAAGAAAGAACAACATTTACACTACCTAAAAACATTTTTGTTTCAAAATTTTATTCAATCCTTCATCCCCAATTTTTGCCCCCAATTTACCCCCCAAAAACCTAAAAAAATATAATAGCAAAACAAAGTGTTCTGTTTACACACATTGCGAATCAACTGTCATCCTAAATTCCTTATCAAAAAGAAAGAACAACCTTTATACTACCCAACAATATTTTCGTTTCAAACTTTTATTCAATTCTTCATCCCCAATTTTTGACCCCATTTTACCCCCCAAAAACCTAAAAAAACTATCAAAATACAGTTTTATAGCAAAATTAGCCTTAATTAAACCCCAAATTTAGATTTCCCATCCCCAAAAACATGTATTTTGACACAAAAACCAACTTTCTGCCACAAATAAGGGCCTCAAAATTAATTTCTGTATTTTTACGAACTCTCGTCTGACATCTAGTGGTAATTTTTGATATCTCATTAACGGACAGTCCGATTTCAAAAATTTTTGTTATATAGCTTGTGCCATCCTATGTAGATGATCTATAAGCTTTTTGTATAAGTTTTCCAACCTAGCGTATTTGGCATTTGTTTATATATAATCGAACAACCCATGATTGACAAAAATATAAGCTAAAATACAAAATCTACGTTAGTCTATTTAAGTTTCAGTAGCATAACCAAGGGAGGCGATCACATAAAACAGGGCTGCTTAAAGTGTGGCCGGCATAACAATTTTTTGCGGTCCGCAACTGGTCTCGAGATTTATTATTTTCGATACTCCAAGTTTTTCACCAAAAATTCTTTTTGTCAAATTTTTTGACATGGCTTTTTCAACCAATATTTTTCGTGAACCAAATCAAACCTTTTGTTATACTCGCTGAAATACGCCGAAGAGTGTAACGAGTTTGCGCAGCCCATCCCACGTCATTGCGCCTGGGCAACAGAGCTTCCTTCGAAGAAATATTGCAGCAGTAGCCAACCGTTGGCAGCCCTAAATTCAATTGGACGGGACCGAGATTTAAACCTCAGACCTCCTGCTCCAACGACGAACGCATTACCGCTCGAACAGCTGTTTTTTTTTATTTTTTGTTATTGGTTAATAACGCCACTACGATTATAATTAGAAAGCAGAGGTGGAGTCGAGGACATAAGGCTCGAGGCCAAGAACACAAAAAAATCTGAGGCCAAGGACAGCCCTTCCGAGGACAGACCCTCTCCAGGCCAACGACAGGAATGCTCGAAGCCCAGGCCAAGGACCAAGGACACAGGCGCAAATGTTCTCTAAAAAAAAGGTCTTCAAAATTTTTTTTTCAGGCGATCTCCAAAAGACGAAAACAAAAAAGGACTTTGCAAATTTTCCGCGAGGTTTCTGGCGTTTTCCTACATAATTTTAAAAATGAACAAATCCCTGCTATTATAGGAACTGATGCAAATGCACATCACATTATTTGGAGATCCTCCAATATAAACCCTTGAGGAGAAGATCTGCTAGCGTATTGTTTTAGTGCAAACCTGAGTTTCTGTAATGTAGGAAATAAACATTCAGAACTAAAACGCGTGAAGAGGTTCTGGACTTAATCTTAGTGAACCGATGTGCGTGGACCTAGTTGGCTGGCATGTTAGCAACGTGCTATCATTCTAGGATCACATGAACATTATATTATTACAGTATATTAGGATTACATGTATGTTACCGGTATGTTTCAGGTTAAAAGTAGAATTCAAAACCAGGCTTAAATGTTTCGAAATGTTCATCGCATGTGCTAAAACAAGTATCTAGACGAACTCGAACAAAAATTAAATAAACGAATTTTACCACCAGTACCAGTCCAGTACCTTCCTCAAAAGAAAACACTGATGTGCTGGCAAACAAGGTTCATTTAGTAATAACTAAATCATATGAAGCTGCTTGCCTATGCGAAAGTCGCTTCGTAAGAAAGATAACATTTGGTGGAATTCTGAGCAAGCAAGCTTTCGAAAAGAGGCTCGCCGAGCTTGGAGAAAAGCCATTAAAACAAAAGAACATTGGAAGCGGAAAAGCTCGGCCTGGCCTACTTCAAAAAACCTGTCAGAAGAGCAAAGCGCGATTCATGGCATAGCTTTGCAGAGAACATGAATAATCAAACACCAACGGCTCGGCTGGTTAAGATTATTTGTAGGAATGAAACGGTGCGTGTTAGCAACGTAATTAAAGACAACGGAGAATTCACGAAGTCTTCAACAGAAACTTTAAACCAGTGTTAGGCGTTAACTCGTTAATTCGTTAATAACGAAGTTAAGTGTTTCATAACGAGTTAAAAGTTACCTAGCTTTTGTGAATTAATTTATTAACTATAACTTTCGTTAAACTACTTTAATGTTTACGTTAATCCGTTAAATTACTATGCTGCCATACGTCCTAATGCCGTAATAATAAAAATTAAAAAATAGAATAAAAAAAGGCTTCCACCGTGTCTATCTTTATTAGAATTGTAAATACCATAGTAACAGAAATCAGAATGAGTAAGTTTTATCTCCTTTTAAAGTGGAATCATTTTATTGGGCATCAGCTGCAGGTTAATATTGAATCTAAAAAAAAAAAAAATTACGAATTAATTTTTAACTTTAACTTGCTTTACTTTTGTTTTTCCGTTAACTATTTAACTTAAACTTAGATAAAAATTGTTTGAAAATTCTGAGCGAATTAACTCTTAACGAAGTTAACGTTTCTCATTAACTTGCCCAACACTGCTTTAAACTATCTACTTGATATCTTATCTCCAGGTAGCCAAAAGACAGAAAATCATGCATTCAGGTGCGATTTAGTGGACAGTCCATTCATGAGACGTAAAGACAGTGAAATGATTGCAAATATACATTCATTCGAGCGTATGGAAGCAGCTATAAACAAATTTCACGATTCAAAGCTCCAGGATCAGACGGGCTCTATCCTGAGCTGTTACAGAAAGAATGGAATCAACTGAAAGGATATTACCGTATCATTTTTCAAGCATGCCTGGGACACAGCTATGTTCCATCGGCACGGAAAGAAGGCATAGGTACACTTCTCCGCAAACTCGGAAAGGAAAGCTATTTTGAAGCTAAATTCTTCCGTATGATCACTTTAACTTCTTTCTAACTGAAATGGTAGGGAAGACTAATTCCGTATCATATTACTGAATATAATAACGTGCAGGCAAAGCTTTCTGCATTCCAGTACGGATTTCGCGCAGGTATTTCTACGGAAACTGCTTTGCATGAATTTGTGTGCCCTGTAGAGCATTGCCTTGTTAGAAAAAAGCCAACTCTGCTGCAAATGCCAGCTGACCAAATAAAAAAAACTAAGGTACTTGAGAGAAATTTCGAATGTCAAATTATGGATAAAAAGAATGCTATCAGATCTGAAAGCGTTCTAAATCAGAACACCGTCAAGGTTTACACTGATGGCTCGCAACTACATGGAGAAGTAGGTGCGGGTTTTTATGCAAAATACCCAAACAACTCCCCAAAACAAGCATTTTTTCACCTTGGAATACACAGCACTGTGTTCCAGGCAAAAGACTTAGCTATTCCAGAAGTGGTAAAGAACTTGCTTTTGGAAAAAATGCACAACCAAAGTATTGTTGTGCTGGTGAATAGTCAGGCAGCAATCAAATCGAATCACTATCAGGCAGCAATCAAATCAAATCACTATCAGGCAGCAATCAAATCAATTCAAATCAAAATCAGGCTACAATTAAATCAAATCACTCTGCTTTTATTCATCATCATTTGTTGTATGGTTTATCCAATTGGGGTTGTACCCATAAATCTTAATTATCAAAATTACAGGAATTTCAAAACAAAGCTGAAAAAATTATTGGCGGCGGCAAATGTATGGACCATGCTACATCATTTTACTCGAAACTAAAAATCTTGAAAATTCCTGAATTAAATAAACCTGAAGTTGCCAAACTGGTATTTCACTATTATCATCAACGTCTCCCACCTTTACTGTCAAATCTTTACATTAAAACTAACCAAGTTTCTCAAAAATGTGCACGATCATCAAGCACTGCCAATAATCCTACCTTCTACATTCCTCTTTACAAAACAATCAAATTTCAAAAAAGCTTCAGGTACCAAGGTGTTAAAATATGGAACGAAATTCCAACAACCATTGAAACCAAACAATCTTTTAAAAGCTTGAAAGTATCATATAAAAATTATCTATTGAATATATACTGGTTTAAGCTAATTTCAAACAAATAGAAATCTTAATTCATTATAAGTTCGACATCGTGTATTTTTATCCAACAATTTCGCTTCAGCTTTTGAAGGACTCCATCGGTTTTGCCAAATTACACACGACTGTACCTGAACATGTCGAAGAAACTATTTTTAAATCTAGAAAGTCTCTGCTCTTGGGCAATAACGAACCCTGGATAAAGAAAGGACAATCAAGCAATTTTGACGTAGCAATGGGAAGCTATGGTGGTGCTGAAGTATGCGAACTTGTGAAACTGTTTCTGTTGAATGATTTAAGCGATTTGATTGGAAAGAACAATGTCGGTCTTTACCGCGATGATGGATTGGCTGTAGTCGATAATGCATCTGGTCACCAAATGGATAAAATTAGAAAACAATTGCATGAAATTTATAAGAAGTACGATCTCAGCATAACAACTGAAATAAACCTGAGCGCTATAAAGTTCTTGGACGTATCATTAGATCTACACCAGAATACATTTTCTGCATTTAGAAAACCAGGAAACAAACCCCTGTACATCAATTCCAAATCAAATCATTCACCAACCATTATTAAGTAACTACTGTCTATGATTAACAAACGTTTAAACGACCTTTCATGCAACAAAAAGGGATTTGACAAAGCCAAACAATCCTACAGCCAAGCTCTAAAAGCGAGTGGTTATGATGGCAAGTTAACATACGAAGAGAGAAAGCCACCAAGAGAACAAGAAAACGAAAAATAATTTGGTTTAATCCACCATATTCAATGAATATTAAAACAAACATCGGAAAAAATTCTTGAATTTAATTAGCCGACATTTTCCAAAAGATCACGAATATCATAAATTATTTAACCATAACACTATCAAAATCAGTTACTCGAGCATGAACAACATGGCAGATAGGATTAAAGGCCATAACAACTAAATTTTGAAGCAACAACAACAGCAACGCAGCTCAACAGAACAATAACAACAACAAACCTGCAACTGCAGACAGAAATCGGAATGCCCTTTGAACGAAAATTGTCTACAATCAGGATTGGTTTATCAAGCAACAATTGAAACAGACGACACAACTCAAAAATACATCGGACTCACGGAAGGCGACTTTAAAACCCGCTATAGAAACCACACTACATCTTTCAACCACAAAAAATACAAATTGGAAACCGAGCTATCAAAACTGGTATGGTCGCTAAAAGATCAAAGGAAATCATACTCCATCAATTGGAAAATTATAGCTAAGGCGCCAGCTTACAGGTGCGGGACACGAAGATGTGATTTGTGCGCAACAGAAAAGATGCTCATTGCGATGACTCATTACATTTGCATTAACAAGAGAGATGAATTGGCGTCCCGTTGCCGCCACCGCCGAAAGTATGAGCTGAGCAGCGTAAAATCTTAATGTTTTGTGGTATTCTGCATTGGTGGGCAAGTTAATGCAAAACGTTAGCTTCGTTAATCACTGGTCCGTTAACAAACTTTACACCTCCATTAACGTTAATCCCTTATTTTCAGCTTTAATTAACGGAAGTTAATGAAGTCCGTTAATTCGTTAATATTTTGCGTGTAATTTACTTTTTTTTTATTCACGCGCTTCCAGAACACGTTTTGACGCTGTTGAGCTGATTGTAAGGAAATATTTATTGCTGTGGTGGTCTTTTTGTGTTTTGGTAGTTACATTTTACAGTCTAATCTAATTTCAAGATAAAAAAAAAAGTTCAAATGCACTAACGAAGCTGCTATAGGAAAATCTTAGGAAATTGCGAAAAGCAATAATTAATAGACCCATGAGGCTACAGCTTATTATTTGCCACAAAAATGAGCTCCTTTCTTCGCTTTCTTCTATAAAACTCGTGTTAATACGCAACAAGTGTTACCTGTGCAAACTGATTTGTACCGGTACGATGAATGAATGGTGCAAGATATTAACGATAAAAACCTTAACGGAAGTTAACAAAACTTAAAACGGAAGTTAATTTAGTCCGTTAAGATGAAAAAACTTTTTAACGGATTAACGAGTCAATGAAAAAGTTAGCTTCGTTATTAACGGATTAACGATTAACGGACTTGTGCCCACCTATGGTATTTTGTATTACTTTTTATAGCGTTGTGACGTAACAGCTGTGGTTTTAAGCGTGTGAAGATTATACGGCATGTTTCCCAGTTTTGTCGTATAACATTACCACAGTATTAATCTTTATTTCGGCAGCAGTAAAAGATAGTATTCCAACGTAAACTTTAGTATACCTAACTCGGTTATTAAATTTTGAGAAAGGCTACGACAATGGTCATAGTCAAGAGATTCCTAAATCGAGAGTGCTCAAACCACTAACACGGTGAGCGTAAATCAAATTCAGTTAAGGGGGTTCAGGACAAGAACACTTGGGACATTGTTTCACAAAATGAATAATGATTTAATGACAATATGACAATAAATGGATTTAAGCCGTCGCGACGCGTTTCGTTCTTGCTCAAGGGACTCTTCAGGCGACAAGGTCAATTTTGTTTTATTAGCCAAAAAAAACCTTTTTTAATAGGAATTGGTCCTCCTTACCTTTCTAGGCTATATCTATCTTCCTGTGCAATATGGCTTCTCCAAAACTTTTCGCCTACAACTTACCAACCTCCATTACCCAGTAGGCTACTAACTAGCTACTTGAAACCTTCAAAATTTACCACTAACAAAATCTATATACTACCTGTTACCGAAATCTACAAGCTAAGCCTACTTAATGCTAACTGTGCAATTTTGGTCTGCATGGAGTTAAGTTTGAAATCAATCATAGAAATTAATACCGATCAATAGCCCATTATTGTCAAAAAAAAAATATCGCAAAACATTACGTACGGAGCGTTACGCTTTTAACAAGAGACCCCAACGTTATTCTAATTAAAATTTTTTATCCACATAGCACTATCTCATAGAGTGCTCAAACTAAAAAAGTGAGCGAATTCAAATTCTGAGAAAGGCTTCGACAAGGGTCATAGTCAAGAGATTCCTAAATCGAGAGTGCTCAAATCACTAACACGGTGAGCGTAAATCAAATTCAGTTAAGGGGGTTCAGCACAAGAACACTTGGGACATTGTTTCACAAAATGAATAATGATTTAATGACAATATATGGATTTGAGCCGTCGCGACGCGTTTCGTTCTTGCTCAAGGGACTCTTCAGGCGACAAGGTCAATTTTGTTTTATTATCCAAAAAATAGTCATAATCACTAAATATTACATAGTCACTAAATATTACATAGTCTGAAAGCGCTCGTGCATTTAAACTTGTCGCTTACGCCACCTTGTGAGGAGGGGAAAGTTTGCTTGAAAAACAATTGGAGGCAATGTAAAATAGCCTGATAGGTGCAGAAAAAGTTGTAAATTGAGCGCATATAGAAAAAGTTTTCAGTAATTTTGTTATTTTGCACTTTTTAAAGCTTATATTAACTACTTAGACTCGAAACTAACAATTTTTTTGAAGTGAGTGTATGGTATTACCAGCACACTGTAAACTATGCTAAATTCAATATAAAAAAAAAGATTAAAATTTACAACAACTGAAATGATAAAATTAGCAAATATTATTGTATTTTGTATATGTTTGCTGTTTATTGCTACTGTTTGGTAAAACTTTTTTGCCAAAATTATAATTTTGAGTTGCTAATGCAAAAACATTACCGAGCTTATTCTGCGCGCTAATTCAGAAGAAATTATGAGTGTGATAATGAAATGTAATACAGTATTACCAGGAAAGACATATTTAAACTACAGTAAATAAATTAGTATTTCTCGATATAACTAACCAAACGTATCTTGAGAACGCCAAATTGTTTTGAAAATACGTAAGCGTAAAGAATTTGTTTTGAGATAAAAAAAAAAACAACTCTAATCACTGGCAAGCGGTCTGGGGTGAAAAACCACGTCGACTGAACAATTTGCGTGTTGGAAATCGCCGCTGGAAATCCCAAATAACTATTGGATCACAACAAACGCTGTAAGAAGAATTATTAAGAAATTACAGAAAGTGTAAAGTTAAATATACAACCACAATTATTCGAATGTCAGGAGTACTAAATAATTTCTTACACCACATCATTAAAATGAAAAGCGAAGCTTTCGCAAAAAATGGACAGTTTTAGAAAAAATTATTGGTTTATTATTTTTACGTTTCTGCAATTGAGGACCTTTTGATGGGGGGCCCGGTGCAAACGTCTCCAACGCCTTTCTCTTTAATACGACCCTGATGGGATCCATAGTTTTTTTTTGTAATTAAATACCAGATGTTAAATTTAACAAAGCCTCTTTTGGCGGCTGAAACTTTCGCACTCATTGATTGATAAGCATTAGATGTGAGAGAGACACAATACAAATCTATAAAATTATTTAACTTTGAATGGAGACTTTGACCTCGCCCCAGAATTCCGTATATATTCAATGGCAAAAACTTATGAGCGTACCCGGTACGGTACCTCAATTCATTTTAAAAAGATAAATTCAAAGTATTTTGCGATATTTTTGGGCAGAAATTTCCAAAAAATTTTGTGAAAGAAATGGTTTAACCAAACACTATGCTTTGCGTTTGGAAAACTTCTAAGAAACTGGGGATCCATAATCAGTGGACGTTTGCATCGGGGCTCTAACTGGTGAAGTCGAGGCCTTAAAATTAACCATTTTTCGACGTTTATAATTTAGCTACACTCCCATTCACGGCTTATTGCCTTGTTTCATTATTTCAATACCACTATGGCACGTAATCAACATTAGCTGCTAACGTGTAAAACTTCAAAACGGCATTGATTATTATTTCAAAAAACTACTATTTTCGAAAAGTCATCAAAAACTTAACGAAGTGCGATATCTCAAGCACTTTTGCGTTTAAAAATTATGAAAAATTTACCGACCATAATTAAGAAAAATTGTGTCCTCGGTCCTTCGCCTCTACCATTCCTGTCTTTGGTCTCTAGAGGGTCTGTCCTCGAAAAGTCGGACCTTGCTGGCCTTGGCCTCAGATTTTTTTGAGTCCTTGGCCTTGGTCTTGGCCACAAACGTTGTGTCCTCGACTCCACCTCTGGCAGGTTATGTGTCTGACGGTAGCCAAGCACCATACTACGGTAACAGTAAAGGTGGTATAATAACACTGAGGTAAAAACATTAATTGTAGAACAAAGCTGAGCCAACTTGCTGAATAGCAAATGCATAGCATACTTTCATAGCCTCTTTTCCTGATGTCATTATAACCAGTGGTGGGCAAGTTACTTTCTACAAGTAACTAGTTACAAGTTACAGTTACTTGGCAAAAAAGTAACTAAGTTACAGTTACAGTTACAAATTTGAAAAAGTAACTAGTTACAGTTACAGTTACTTTTAGTGATTAAAAATTTGGACTAAAAACAGGCATGTCGGCACTTGCCAGATTACGTCTGTTTGTCTCAAAAGTATATTAAGACCAAACCAAACCAAGGATGTTTCTTTGTCACAAAATTTAGTTTTGTCAAAGCGTTAAATTTCATGCATCAACTTTCAAAATCGCATTCGTGTAAGAATGCAAAGAAAAAAGGACTAGCTAGATCTAAAAATATCCACTGATAGTTACAAAAATTTTGAAAACAGAAATCAGTTAAATGCCTTTCAAAAAGGTCAACATTTCAAAGTGTTCGTCACTGAGCCCACAGCGTTTTGGTTTTAAGATATCTTTACCCAAACTAAATAGTCTCTCCACTACTGCACTAGATGGTAGGGTAGTATTATATTGAAATTGCACACTAACACTGATTGCTAGTACACGTACACCTGTGGCCTACTCAGCCCTGAATCCCCCAAACGGTTTCAATCACCAAAAAGCGAAGTTGGAAAACTATCACTGCCTTCACTTTAACCAGCAACCACATGTATAGTCCAGTGAACACAGTAAAGAAAATATGGATAAAAGGTTATGGTTGATCAGACATGCGACTGTGCGTCCTGTGTTGCCAGTGTAATACAATTACAGTCAAACTTCGATACTATGCCACCTCGCTACTATGCCACCCTCGCTACTATACCACTTTTGATCTTCACCAACTAAATTCAATAGAAAATATATTTACTCTGCCACCACTTACCCTCGCTACTATGCCACATGAGGTACAGTATTGCAGTGTATTAACGAAACAATAAACGCTACGAACGAAACAATTAAACGGCTGTGAAACGGCAAAAGTATACAGTATGTGCATGTAATATGTTGTCTCAAGTATCTACTGTAGCTCAGCCCAAAATTCTGAGGAATCGTCAGCTGGCGCATGTTCTTTCTGCGGATTTCATGCACTTCGTCGTCTAGCCGATCGCATGCTTGCATCACACTGGCCTTCCCGAAACTACTGCACTGTAATGTACATTATACTGAAATACATGTAAATTATAATCGTACAATACAACGTGGCATTACATTGTTACATCACAAGGCTGTTTTTACAAATCCTTGTTACTATGCCACCCTCGCTACTATGCCACTTTCTCTCGGTCCCAAAGGGTGGCATAGTATCGAAGTTTGACTGTATTTTGAATGGAATTCATAAAAAATCTGTAATTTGCTTCAAAGCATGTAGTACAAAAAGTAACTGTAACTGTAACTGTTTTTAGGGCTCTAAACTGGTAACTAGTTACAAATATCGTTACATCTGAAAAAAAGTAACGAAGTTACAGTTACAGTTACTAAAAAAGTAACTAGTTACAGTAACTAGTTACAATTGTAACTAGTTACTGCCCACCACTGATTATAACATATCGTAACCTGGTAATAGCCAGCAACGGTATGCAATATTAAGCAGGCTGGTAGGCTCAAGGCTAATCAATGCAAATATGTTTTCAAAGCTTTCAAACCTAATAAATTTCGTTCGTATTCTCATCGAAACATAGCGATCTCTTGAACTGCTGAAAGCAGTTTAAAAATTGCATGCGTGTTCTGCTCTTATGTTTTGCAATTTAGTGATATGCTAAAACCAAGCTAAAAGTGAAATTAATGAATTAAACGAGACTATTTGTTCCTGCTTTGAAAGCTAAAGCCTGTAACTGTGACAACTTAGCTTGATGCTGTTTTAAATTTTTACATGTACTGTACTTATTTTAATTATTAATATTTTTTTGGCTTAATGACTTGGCATGCAATGCATGCCTTGCATGCATGGAGAATACGCCCCTGCCTAGTCTGCTGAAAGCTACTTTTCAACTAAAATCAATTATTATTTCACGATTTTTAGTTTTTGTGGCTCAACGTTTGTCCAAATCTAGAAAAATGCCTGAAAATCACATATGGTATGTTAAAATCATTCTAACTCAACGTAAGACATAAGAAACCGAGAAAATCACTTTCGTCACCGCAAAAATTTTCTGTGTGAACACCTTGACGTCAGTAGCATAGCCAGGGGGGGTTATAGCCACCCCATTTCGCATATTGACCAAAATGCAGAATGAAAAAAGTACTACGTTTTTAGCACTTTTGAGACTGTTTTATACACTGGAGTGGAAAAAATAGTGATTTGAAACATCTTTTGAAACATTTATTCAGGGGGGGGGGGGGCTTTGTCAAAGACCAAACTAACAAATTAATGAAAACTTTGAAAAATGGCCAAAAATAAGCAATCAAATTCGATCGGTAGTGTAAAAATGCTAAACAAAGGTGTCATCAAAACTACACTATAAACTAAGTGTCGCGATCGTTGATACTTGGTTAGAGTACAACTTTAATCTCTAGAATCGTACACGTCGACTGAAACTAAAGAACGACTAAGATGTCAATTGACGAATCGAAAATGGCAGTTGATAGTTCCTTTAGCTTCTTGAATCTCAGAAAGCAGCTTACCGATCTTAAATTAAAACTTCTATTTAAGATTAAAACACAAAACCCCTCTCACTGAGCAAAATCACTTCACTAACACTTCTCACTAAACGGCTATACGAGCCAACCCCAGATACACAAACTCGGCTTAACTGCCTACGAAACTAATATCTAAAATCACCCACTCTTAGAATATTAGAATGAAAATCGACTCGTCTATTTATACTATGGCAAAAGCTATCGAATATCCCAGAAAAATCCATGATATGTCACAATAGAAAAAGATACACGAGCTTACGATAACAGATTTTGACCTAATTATGATGTCACAACTTCAAGTCAATGTCACAACTCAATTATGATGTCACAACTTCAAGCAATTAAGAAATCGCAAACAACCGAAACAATTGATAACTGCAGAAAATAGCAGAATATACCAGAAAGGAATTATCTCGAATATCTCAAATATTCCAAATCAAAAAAGCAGCAAAACTACAGAAACAGTCACGTACACGTTAAAACTCAGCAAATAATTATATCTCAGGCATTCAAAATTATTATTCGTGACACTAAGGAATAGAGAGGAGGGCTATTCAGTATTAGTTAATTACCAATCATTTCTCTAAAATTTCTTTTTTCAGTAGCCCCCTCCCCCCAATTATTTTTCTTTATAAACTGACGACGAAATAGATTACTTCGTGTGAGTTTTATGGAACTAATCAATTTTATAATTTACCAGCATCTAAATAAGATAATTAAAATTTTACGATTAGCCACCTCCCAAATAGCCCATTTATGCATCAGTTTAATCATGTTTGCATTGCCAGTTTTTATGCCACGTTTTAAAAGCACTATTTTCTTATCAAATTAGCCCTAAATTAAGTTATTTTTGCAAAAAATGCAAAATTTTCGAGTGCTTGGGGATTCCGCCTCCGGACCCCGGCGGCTGGGGGCTTTGCCCTCAAACCTCCAGCCTCAAACCTTCAGACCCCCAAGACAGCCCCCCATTACGAATTTCTGGCTACGCGCCTGCTTGACGTTAGACGTAACTGCGACGCCATGGCAACGTTGACAGCTTTTGTGTGAACTCACCTTAATTTTGGCATCGGTAAAAATAATTTACTAAAAAGTCTATTTTTTTACAAGTGACAATTAGTTGCAGAATAAATAAAGTTTTCTAGTCAGAGTTGTAAGTCGGGCCGAGCTTTTCGGGTTCGGGCCGGGTTTGGGCCCAAAGTTGACAAAAATTTCGGGCTTAATTCAGGCCTGAGACGTGCTTTTTGTCTTAGGTGCACAAAAACATAATCAAAATAATTTGGCAACATTGCTAAATTTTTCAGACCTAACTTAACTTTCGTCTTTTTTCGAGCATGATTCGGGCTTCAAATTAGTTTTCGGGTTCGGGCCGAGTTTGGGCTGATATTTTTGAGTTTGGGCCTGAAATAGTCGACCCGTTTACAACTCTGTCTCTAGCAGGCTAATATTTTATTGATGAGCTCTTTAAAAAGATTGAGAATTGAGATGCAGGGTGTTTTTTGGATTGGGAGGAGACAGAATATTCCCAATTCTAATTTTTCATTTACAGTTTGTTTTTCTTATCTCCACAGTCGAAGAAACTATGTAAACTCGTTCAATCAAGCAACCGAAGAATGCGAGAAATTGTCAGCACAATTGGCATATATTCCCCCAAACATGGATGACGTAATCGAAAACTACTTTAAAAAGCATGTTCACGGAGGTACTGCATTTCCTAATTATCTATTAATGGTTTGAAAATGAGAAAGCCTAGATGCCAAGTGGTTTCTGAGTTAATCTTCCAACTCTTGTATCCCACTCAAGGTGGAAACTCTTCATTACTATCCCACAAGCTACACCTATTTTTTCAGCAAAGCTAAGCTTCTAGTAAATAAAGTTGCGTTCGTAATATTTATTCTTGTATTAGTAGATAGCGTTAACTACAACAGGAAACTGTTTAAGCTAGAAGTCACTAATTAGAAATAATCATCGTCAAGAGTCTTAGCCATGAGAACGAAAAAAGGTGATCATGCAGGGTGCGGGCCTCCTTTTCCAATGAAGAATGCTTTTGCTCTGTTGTTGAAAGAATGCAAACGTGAAAAGCTATCGGTTTGCCATTTTGATTCAACGTTTCACCGATAACACAATCGGAGGCATCAGTTTCAACCGTAGAAGGTAGAGCTTCATCAATTGGTTGTAAGGTTGATTGAGCGAATTTCTGTTTCATTACTTTTAAAGCATTTGCAGCTTCCTCTGACAATAAAAAATGCATATTTTGCACCAGAGGTTTTACTATATCAAACAAATTAGGGATCCATTTTGCATAGTAGCCAAAAAGCCCCAAAACTCTTTGCAATTCTTCGTTTGTTTTGGGATCATTCATGTTTTCAAGGTCTGCTATTCGCTCAGAGTCTGGTTTGATCAAACCATTTTCCACAAGGTACCCACTGCCAAAAAGGTTCAATCTGAGGACGATTATAATAGCATTTGTCTTCATTGAAGGTGAAATGTTCCTTCGCAGCGGCATCCTTCAGTTTCTGTAAGTTTTGGTAATGCGACTTTTGATCAATGGCACTCACAGTCAAATTATGTAGGTAAACATTTACACCCTTCGATTGATAACGCTCAATAAACTCATTCATTACAAGCTGAAATGCCGGCATACCGTTTGTCTGTCCGAAGAGCAAGAATTGCCATTGTTATTGTTCAGATTCTGCCCGAAAAGCTGTAAATGGGCGGTCTTCAGGTCGATTTTGATTTTATGATAAGCTGACTTCAGATCAACTGTGCTTTGCAACTTCATTAACGCCGGAGTAAACACTGAGAAAAGGATACTTATTAAGATCTGTAAACAAGGATACTTATCAAGAACTGTCTATGCACATTCTTTTTTTTTTTCTGTTGCTATTGCTCACTACATGGTTTACTTTTTCGATTCAATTCTCAAGCAAAAGTCGATCAGTTTCAGCTTTAATAACAGCGCAGCTGAAAACATTTTTATTTTCACGGCAATAGGTTTTGCAATTCGGCGCGACGCTATTGAATAAATCTGAATAAGGAACACAATGCCGTTGACATTGCAGCTGAAGCATTAAGCTCTAGTCGCTTCCCATAAAAATTAAACGATGCACTTTTGTGCAACTGCAATAACTAGATCATCTCCAGTAGTAGAATTGGAAATTAAATTTGAATTACGTAAAATTTGAAGCTTTGTAGAAGTTTTTCAAAAGCATCAACTTTAAACAGCAAACACTACCCGCTTTGATTGAAAAGGAAACATTAGCCATATTCGCGATGTATTTTATTGACTTGCTACGAAGTTTGCATTTTTTTAAAAAACTCCTCGCTAATGTAAGAGCTAGTGCTGCCAGTCTAGCTGTGCTTGGACTGGTACACATCACTGACAGTATCATTGACAGTTATTTCAGCCAGCACGTGTTTTGGGTATGTGTAGATTGCAAAGCGGTCGTCGTTGTCCAACACCGTTCGCAGAATCTTTTCGTTTCAAACAACACTTTGCATAATGCCTACGTTGTCACAAAAGTCACAAGTTTCGTTTCGTTTTCCTTTTTAGCTCAAATAGCGAGAGCGAGGATGCCACTTATTACCATTGGTTATTATTATTACCATTGGTTATTACCATACCACTTATTACCATGCCACTAAAATAACATACGAATTTTCGGTTTGGTTGTAGAGGATGAACTGAGTCGACGTTTTGATCATTCGCTTTTTTAGTTACAGTTTCGCTAGTGGATGATGACTCATCATTGCTAACAATGCATAAACTTTTTGTTGCACGATTAGTGTACGTTTCGCAATTAAGTTTAGCCAGCTCAAGTGATCGGGTTTTCGTAAGTCTCTGTATGCGTTGTTACTGAACAGTATTGTCTAATCTTACTAAATTTTGGCCCCGAGGAGATCAAGGGTCTTCACCGGCTGATTTCCTAAAGCTGTCAACTAAAACCAGACTACAAAAACCACCAAGGAAACCACAAGGGTACCAGAGATATCGCACCTCCGGGCGGGGAACCACAGCGAATCAAATGAAAAAGGAAAAAACAACGTCGATCAGCAAGCATGCCCATGATTACAACACCACAGGAATTGCACAGGTGAGCATCCGCAACCGGTTTCGTCCTTGCTCAAAGGACCCTAAGCTTTGTTCTTTTGACAAGGAACACTCGCTTGGCGTGATGCCTATGAATGATGTCGGTTTGCAAGTTCTGTTCTCCGTCGCTGCATTACTTAATTTGGTTTTCTCGTTGTTCTTCCGCCTGATGAGTCCCTTGAGCAAGGACAAAACCGGTCGCGGATGCTCACCTGTGCAATTCCTGTGGTGTTGTGATCATGGACATGCTTGTTGATCGACGTTGTTTTTTCCTTTTTCATTAAAACCAGACTCGAGAAAAACTTAAATTTATTGACAGATAAAATAAATTAAAACCAAACGGCAAAATTTGACTGAGGATTAGTTTCTTTTACAAAAATAATAACGAATTCTTTTGCCGCCGACTTGCTTCAACGTAAACTGAAAACTATTTGCTTATTATTATTATTGTGAATAGGACGTTTTACAACAGCGGTGGTTTATCAGCACCATAACAAAATTGACTAAAAAACACAAATACAGGGTGTAACAAAAGTTTCTCCCCATGCATTTTCACGTACTATAAAAAAACTAACTTACGTAAAGCTATGCTTTTTTGGTAGATCATTCTCTACTTACTAAGCTTCATTGTCACCAAAAATCAACTTTGTATCTTCAGATTTTAGAAGATTTGTAGCCAATTTCATGTGGTCCGAAATTACCGTACGGAAGCAGCACAATATTTCTTAAGTTTAAATTAAAAAACCAGCTGTCTGCTTTTTCTTGCTGCTCAAAAACAGTGAAATACGGGTCTTGGAGAAACTTTCAATCATGCTAGGTGCAAATTGAGAGTTTTCAAGGTTCGAAACTTGCTGAAATTTTTCATTCAATCTGTTCCATACTTTTATCAATTTTATTGATTTGACTTCGACTTGAAACAGCATTTTGAAAAAATCTACTTTGAAAAGTCACGGACATCACCCCCAATCTGAGAAACCAAATTTTGTTTCATTGGAAAGATGACTGGGTGTCGGAGGTATGCTTTAAGTACCTTTAATGCGATAAAGTGCGTAAGTCAGATCTGTTTTCCGTTTTGAGGCTACCTTACGATTGACTGCGTCAAGGGCCAAAGGTTTATCGGCGGCGATGAGATCGCTTTCGTTTAGATCAAACTGAATTTGTTCGTTTTCCCTCGAATTGGAACTGTTTGTAAAGTGTTTAAAAACAATGCAAAACCACATAGTGGGTTCTTTGTAACTTCACAACAGTGCACCCTGCGCTCTTTTGTTTAACATAAGGCTCATTCCAACTTTTTTGCTGGGAACGGAGGCTTGACTTCTCCACGTTTGTTAATTATGCCCACTTTCATGGTTTAGGCATTTTTCCACACTCCTATTTCAATTTTACTAATTTTTTATTCCAGAGCAGCACAAAAATTCACTGTATTTGCCTGTAACAAAAGTTTCTCCCCATGAGGAGGAACTTTTGTTATAGAAAAAAACATATTAACTTATGCAAAATACACTGCTCAAACAAGAAATGCTAATTGCAGCACATTCGCCTACACCAGCACTTATAATTCACAACAGGAATTAAAATGAATCAAATTAGTTGCTTAATTATAACATCCAACGTAAACCATCTCTTAATTTTCTCCTTAAAAATTGACCTCGGGTGGTAACTCAACCAAGCACAACAACAAACCAAGATTTGGCATGCTGGTAGCTTATACCCCATATGGAATGTCCAAATTATGTTTAGCATCCGTTTCACTTTCATTAGTCTATGATACAGACTAGAAATATACGCTATCTGTTATACTGATGGGGAGAAACTTTTGTTACACCCTGCAGATATATGAAATGCTGTGGATTTTAAAATTTTGATTGAAATTAAAAAAAAGCCAGTACTTCTGAAGCGACAGCAGGCGCCTGGTATCACTGCAGAAGCGCTCAAAAAATAACGTTACAGAAACAAAATAAAATCATTAGCATTTCATATAACAGCACAGATCTACCAGAGAAATTTACTATAAAATACAAGACACTTTTATTATAAGAAGTAAATAAACAAAATAAGTTTGTTAGGCACACATCCTTCGAGAAAAAGTACTTTTAAAAATGCTTTTAGGATCAACAATAACTTTATATGAATTATAATATACTAACAAATTACGATATATTGAACAAAGTATACTGAACAAAGAAAAAAACAGTCAGAGATGGGTTGCGGTGGAGAAAAATCAAGCCCAAAAAGTAATGACAACGTTTTATAATAATGTGCAATAAATCCCGCTTTGCTTTGCCCCACCCAAACCAACTCATACTGAAAAAGAATAAATAAGCTCTTCGAGTATTTTTAAGTGATTACATATACACACTTCATTGTTACACAAAATGGTAGTGAGTATAAGATTAAGCGATAGCCATTAATATTTTAAATGAATTGATTGGAGGAGCAAATGTATTGAATAAGATGAGGATACACCATTTTGTTTGATAATATAGATTTCAAATCAAAATTAAGGCCTAATTTTTTCACAGCATTTTTCAGAATATTACGACCAGATGAATAATTTGGGCAAGCAAAAAGAAAATGTGGGACAGTTTCCGGAACTTTGCATTTGGAACATAAACCAGTGTCATGGCAATTTATTTTAAACAGATGCTGATTTAAGCAGCAATGAGCAGTTTGAAGTCTAAAAATTTCTTTTGATTGAAAGGAAGGTACATTTTGGATCTTTGGGAATAAAAATTTGTATTGGCCACCGGCGAGATAGCGATGTAATGACGATTCCACTTCTCGTAGATATGATCCCGAATGAATGATTTGACTTCTGAATAAGATAATTTACTTTCGGCTCGCTTAATTTGAACGTCATTTGATGAGCATTGTACGACAGATCTGAAACCATGTTTGGTTAAGTTATCAGCAATTTCGTTTTCAGAAATTTCGAAATGACTAGGAACCCGGAGAAAAGTAACTTTCAAATTAGAATTAGTTAAATAGTGATTCAATAACAAAATTTTATTTAAAATATAATGCTTACTCCACTTCTTTGAATTTAAAGCCTGTAAAACAGACTAACAATCGGTTACAATGAGGCTTTTCCAGGGTCTATTTATGGCTATCCAATGTAAAGCCGGTAGAACAGCATAAAACTCGGCAGAGAAAGCAGATCCAAGGTTATTAATCGCTATTGATTTTTTTTATATTTGTTTGTGGGGCAAAGAAAGCAGAACTGGTGCCATGCTGACTTTTGGAACCGTCAGTAAATGAAAGAGTAAAGTCCGTATAATCAGTATAACTTACATATGAAAAACAAGACCTCATTAAATTAGTATTGTCATTCTTCCTGCTAAGAAAAAATATGTTTAGATCAATAACCGGTTTGTCAATCAGCCAAATAGGAATGTCGGGCAAGACAATAGTATTTAAATTCATATTAGGTTTATCAAAGAAACCTTTTGTTCTCATATTACAAGAACAGAAACCAGGATTATCTGGAAACCTCTCCTGCCAACTGTCCTAAACGACAGATGAGCTAGGGTGATTGGCAAATGTTTCCAAGTAAGCTCTGAAATTCAAACATAGCTGTTCAAATTTTAGTTAAACAACATCTCGTTGCAGTGAACTTGCAAACAATTTATAGGAGTGCTATGCATTGCTCGAGCACATATCCTCAAGCTCTCAGTTTGAATTTTCTCGATTTGTTTCAAAGTTGAATGGGAAGAGTTAAAATAGATCTCCATTCCGTATTCAATTATTGGACGGATTAATGCCCTGTAATTGCATAAAAGAGGGTCTTTTGTCACTCCCCAATTTGTTCCTTTTAACATCCGAAGCAAATTAATGCGTTTGAGACATTTGTCATGCACGTAACTAACATGTGCATTATACAATTCATTTTCCTGAAAAATAATGCCCAAGTATTTAAATTGATGTTTAACTTCAATTGTTTGATTGTTTAGGATCAAAGAAACTTGTTTGTTCTTACGCGTCTTTGTAAATAGAAGCGCTGCAGATTTGTTAATTGACATCTTAAAACCATTGATATTGCACCAAGCATTGATTTTGTTGAGTGAGGATTGAGCTAGTTTGTTCAAAACTTCAATAGCAGTATCAGTTTCCCAAAAACACACATCATCTACAAAAAGTGCACCTTCGGAATTTAAGCAGGTCGGTAATTCGTTAATCATGGCAGCAAACAACAAAGGGCTTAGCACATTCCCTTGCGGAATACCATTGTGTAAGTGGTTAACCTGTGAATGAGCCGAAGAGATTCGTACTTGAAAAGATCTGTTGGTCAAAAAAGCTGCAATAAAATTTATCATAAATCCATTGACACCCAAGTTTAAGAGTTTCATGAATAAGATATCTTTATAAACTAAATCGTATGCTTTTTCGATGTCAAAAAAACAGCTAAAACCTAACTTTGGTTGGCCAGTACTTTATGCACTGTGTCGTCTAAACGCAAAAGATGATCGAGAGGCCTTCTGCGTTGACGAAAGGCTGACTGATATTGGTTAAGAAAATTATTACTTTCCAGATACCATCTAAGTTTTGCCGTAACCATTCTTTCCATCAGTTTGCATAAATGACAGGTTAGAGGTATTGGTCTGTAAGAGCTAGGGAAATTAGTAGGGTTTGTTAGGCTTGTGCAGTGGAACAATATGAAATGGAGCCAGCACATCGGCAATTCATCTGTAAACCAACTTTTGTTGAAGAGAAGCAAAACCGTCTGTGAACAATGCTCGGGCATGTGCTTAAGCATATCTGTGCTAATGTTATCAGCACCAACCGCAGTATTGTTGGAAGTTTCTAAGAATCCTTAAGTTCTGTCATACAAAAAAGAGCGTTAAATTCCTTGTATTGATATTCCTGTAACCAGGGGTGCCGAAACCCGGGGGGGATACATTCCCCCTAATAATTTGACTGTATCCCCCCAACAATTTGAGAATGGTCTTCACCTGCATCCCCTCCAATAATTTGACTCTGGTGTGCATCTGAGCGCAGGTCTGTACATGAATTCGGGGAAAAAAAGTGTTCCATTTCTGGTGAAGACCTTTTTTTTTTTAGGTCTTCACTTAATTTGCTCACCTGAAAAAAGTCTTGGTCGAAATTCATCCCCCCAATGTTGAAAATAGGGAAAATTGGGGTAAAATTGCAAATTATCCCCCCCAATGCTCAACAAAGATTTGCACCACTGCCTGTAACGATAATTTGTAAGCTACTGTAGTTGAAAAGAAATATTGCTTGAGTTATTTTTAAATTCATTCGAATAATTGTCATTGCTGCTAACAGCATGAAGTTGGTTAGCAAGCATATTGGCTTTGTGCTGATCATTGGTGCCCGTCACACCACTTTGGTGTAACGTAGGAATGTGCGTATCGGTTTGTTGCCTGTTGAACCTTTTAGGTGTTGACCAAACTTGACCTAACTACTGCTCTTCGCTTTTGAGGAAAGCGAAAAGCAGTAATTCTGCAAAGACAATTTTTTAGCTTCGTTTAATCTTAACTTAGGTTTGGCTCGAGCTCGTTCAAAAATTACGATGTCTAGAGGGTCGCGAGTTCGTTTTTTTCGATTAAAAGCATGTTTTGTTTTAAATCGCATTTTCACAAGCTTTACTCCACCACAGAACCGTCACCTTATTAAATGGCTTTGTTGTGGGAATTGTTTTCTTAGCTATGTCCATTAGGGTGTACCAAAAAAACTTAACCTGCTCCGATTTTGCTATAACTTGGCAGAATGGTGCATTTGGGTGAGAAAACAAGTGTGTTAAAATTTAAAAAAATCCATCTTCATTTGACGCCGTAAAAGTGACGTCATAGTTTTGGTGGGGAGCCGCGACCCAAAAATTTAACAAAATCGCCATATCTCAGAAACTACTAAAGCTAGAAACGTGGTTAATCGCTCATTGGATGCAGAATAAAGGATTTTATATCTTACTTTAGTACAACATATTGAGCTAAGATGAGTGGTTTAGGAGTAATTTCAAAAAAACTAATATTTTGCATTAAGCCTACTCATCCCTAATATAGATATGAATATACCATGCCTGTTGTTTCAGCAAGTAACAATAGGTGTTCATTACCTTGTATCTATGTCAATTTGTTGTGCTAAAAAGCAAAAGTTTGATTACATTGTTGTATTAGCCTTAATTCAGTATCTATTAGACATATTTCAATTGAGGGGGGGTTACCCCCCTCTGGCTACGTCTATGACAAGGTAGGTTCACAAAAGCTTCGTCATGGGAAATTCTATTTGTCTACTGCTTGTAATACTTCTATTGTATTTACAGCAGGAGTCTTTTTTCGCTGAAACGTTTCTCTCTGAAATATTTTTTGCCGATTTTTTATCGAACATTTCTAATTGAGTAAGTTAAAAGATGGTAGAAAATCAAATTTTAAACAGAAAAATTAATTTTCTAATTGTCTTTTTTTGAAATACGCTAGTTGTTTTTAAACAATCTTAAACTCGCTTTGAACATTAACCGCGTTACTCTCGATAGCCCTATTCAGAGATGGAAACCGGTCGGGTCGACCGGCCGGTCGGGTCGAGATTCTTCGACCGGCCGGTCAAGCCGGTTGAAGAACCGGTCAAATTCTCCTTTTGGCAACTAAAACACATCTAAGAACCAACCAAAATATACTTATATATTTTGTCATGAATAAAACTTTTTATAAAAAAACAGTATTAACAAACCACACCTTTCGAAAACACTTGTTGAATGGTTTCAAGCTGTGACTAATATGCTGTGACCATTAAGACATGCACACCCAGGGACGTATTTAGGGCAGGAGTATTGAGCCATGCCCCCCCACTTTGGGCCACGGCACAAAGCAAAAAAGTGCAAAATATACGTTAAAATCGCGTAATTAGGTTCTAATAAAGCATGCACGTGGAAGAGGCTTTCGCTACCTGGCACTTTAGCATCATTTTAATCAGCTTAAGAGTAAAACTTTTAGTACATGCTAAAATCTTGCCGCTTTGAAAAGCTTTTTTCAACTTAAATTTACCACACTCTACACTGGGCAAGAAAGACATAGCTCTTATTTTTTTATATCTAACTAGCCATGGCTTGTTCTGAAGTAGCAGCATTTCTACAAACTGCTGGCGCACATTATATTTCGAATGTTTTCTGACCGATGTCATAACAGTTTAGTGTTTTCAATGAAAATACCGGACGCGTTGCGTTCATCGGGATAGTTATTCATAACCACGTCGTACTACCGGTTTGACGCTTCGCTTCCCAAACCGGGAAGCTTCTTCGGAACAACTTGCAGTGTTGCCTTTGCAGTTACAAAAAGATAAATGAGAAAAAAATAGCAGCAGAAGATAGGTAACAGTAAAAACATACGAACATCACAATACTTGTACTATTATGCCCAAACACATTAAAATGATGGAGCGATAACATTATATGATATTGAAAATTATGTCACTAACAGCGTGAAAAAAGGAATACTAAAAAATTATGTTAAAAAAATTAATAATATTCATAACAACTAGGCTGCTTCACTAACAGTTTGAGAAAGTATGAAAAGGATCTATTGCAAAACATTATGCACTGGAAAAGGTTTTTAGCTGCACAGAGATTTACATTAAATTTTCCGTCCGTATATATATCTCTGTGGAGCTGAAAACCTTTTTCAGTACATAATGTTTTTGCAATAGATCCTTTTCATACTTTCTCAAACTGTTAGTGAAGCAGCCTAGTTGTTATGAATATTACTAATTTTTTTCACACTGTTAGTGGCACAATTTTTTAGTATTCCTTTTTTCACGCTGTTAGTGACATAATTTTCAATATCTTTTTTTCACGCTGTTAGTGACATAATTTTCAATCTGATGTAAAGTTATTGCTCCATCATTTTAATGTTTTTGGGCATAATAGTACAAATATTGTGATGTTCGTATGTTTTTACTGTTACCTATCTTTTGCTGTTAATTTTTTCTCATTTATCTTATTGTAACTGCAAAAACAGCACTGCCGAAAAAAAGTTTAGTGTTTGCTGCTCGGCAAATTGCAAATAATCTGTCACAAAAAGCTAAAAAATTGTAACTTGATTTTTTGGCCTTCGCATAATATCATTAGAAAGAACGTCTAATAATTTAGCTTGTTTTGTGCACATTTTGCTTTTTATGCTTATTTTGTGCACATTTTGCGCTGCTCAAAACAGGTCATTCAAACCGAAACTTACATAAAAAAGGTCTTAAAATTGAGTCATTTTTGCCAAAAAAACAAAACTTTTTTTGCATTTTTTTTCTGAGACCCCCGTCCAAAGTCACAAAATTTAACACTTCACCCATGCCCCCCCACCCCCTTTTGAAATTTTTTTATTAGATACATTGAACAGTGAACAAAAACCTTCTCTAAAAAAACGATCGACCGGACCGGTCGGAAACCGGTCGACCGGCCGATCAACCGGCGATGATTTTGAAATTTACCGGTCGGGTCGGGTCGAGAAAATCCTGACCGGTTCCATCTCTGGTCCTATTCAAAAACAAAAAACAACAAAAACTATTAGTTACAACTTTTTTGCTAGTTCGGGAAAACTTGAAAGATTTTGCAAACAGGAGTGACAGTATTGGTAAAGCTCTTATAAGTAATATTTAGATGGTTCAATTTCTTTAAACAAAAAAACAGGATGAGATTTAGCGTGCTCCATTTGTCGTAGAGTGATACTAATTGCTCCAAAACCACAAAATATGAATCGAAGCTTGTAAAGGATTTCCTTAAAGAGCCTTTAGGAAAAACAGTGACTACGAAGTCGTTCGCCTACCACCTCATGCAAAATTTATAACAGGAATTGTTTAACACCGCGGCTCCGTTACTTGCGAGTGTTGAGAGTCTTTTTTCGTTAGATATAAAGATGTTCTACGCCCAAAAAGGTTAAGCAATGCGCATTTTTAAATGATTATTTTTTAAAGGAAATCAATTATTTTTTGTTTACTAATTTGGTAGCGTGCATAATTTGTTTTAAATATTGGTTTCTTATCGTAACCTATAGTGAGGTTTGAGCAGTGAGTCAATTAGAATTATTCATTAATTTCAAAACGTCACACTTGCGCTTGCGGCGCAATTATTTTTTTCGGGCTTGCGGAAACGATTGCGGCGCAAGATTTTTAAAGTAGCTGCGCGTGTGCTGGCGGCGCAACTTTTATGACTTGCACTGTCCACTTCTGGGTACAAATCACATAACTTCAGAGCATATTTGATTACACTTGTTAGGTTAATTAAGCTACCCTTATTAGATGTTGCCAAAAAATTTTATAGCACTCAAACATAAAATTGACTTTTTATTTTTACATCATTTCAGATCATAGGCGTAGCCAAGATTTTTGATTGGGAGAGGCCCAAACCACAAATCACATGCAATGACGTCATCAAAAATTTTTGAAAAAGGAACTTTTTGTGGGGCAAAGATATCGTAGAATGGAAGATCTGAAGCCGTAGCCTGATGGCTAATGGCACTTAACCAGGATTTTGATAAAGGGAGAGGGCGAAAACTAATAGGTAAAAATTGTAAACATCTAACTTAGGAGACGTGTGTGAGTAACCTAGTGTGCTGAAACGTATCACTGACGGGGGTTAGGGGGCTTTGCCCCCAGCCGCCGGTGGCTGTGGGGGTCTGGGAGCAAAGCCCCCAGCCGCTGGGCGATTTTTGTAAGTTTTTGGAAAAAAAAAGCTATTTAAATCCCATTGGATCACATTTCGTACGAGTTCAGAGCCATTTCAAAGAACTAGATTTGTAACATTTCAAAGCCAATCGAAAAAATTTAGTTGTTCAATCCTCCTTTTGCAATTAAATCCCAAAACACGTTTAGAATCTTGCATTATGTGTAAAAGTTTAATTGTAAGGGATTTGGTCTATAGGGGGAAGTAAGGCACATTGCCTCCGGCAATACTTTAGCAGTAAATAATATTGCTCTCGAAAATTTTCCTTAGAGATTTTTGTTTAGTCATGAAGTTTACCAGTTATAGGAGTACATGCACGGCCAGAGGGCCCAGGCCTCTTCAATTGAAATTCAGTAGTTTGTTCAATGAGCATTTTCTCTAGCTTTTTTTTTTTAAAGTATTTTGTGCGTAAAAACTGGCGAAATGGAGGTAAATCGTTATTGAAAAATGGTACAGTAGATGGTTACGCTTACTAAACATGTTATTCCCGGGCCGGATTTACATTGCACGGGGCCCCTGGCACTTAGGGGATTTTTGCAACATCTTCCTGCCAAAAATAAATGAAGACCAAAAAAAGTCCTACTATCTTAGGGCAGGGCACTGGCACTGTGCCATATGGCAAATACGGCGCTGGTTATTGTATTAAGTTCATAAAAAGTTTAGATGAGGGCCTGAGGTAGCAACTTTTAGGACAAAAACTCTTGATTTCACCCTGGTTATACGTTTAAATTGGTAGGAAAAAATTGAATTAAGGGGGTGCACCGGGTCCCCTGGTCGTCAACATTATTTATTGTTAACTACTGTAGTACGCGTGTACTGATGTACGCAAAGATGCTAAAAGAGACTGAAAATGAAGAAACAAGGTTTGTTTGTAAAATTTTTGTCATTGGTGGCATTTTGATTAAGGGGGCCCCGGTTCCCTCGGCCACCCCCTGGCTACGCCAATGATTTTGAGACAAGATCGCTTCCCTAATAAGTTCTTTCACAAAAAATAAAATTTAAATCAAAATTAAAATGACTTTTTTTCCAAAAAGAAGGAGGACTTGAGTCAAGTTACTTGACAGTTTTTTGAAACGTCCAAGAATTGCATGACATTATTATGACGTGGGCATGTGGTCCTTATTATTATTGCTTACTTTTGTACGCTAAAATCCTTAATTAAAAAAAGTACAATTCCGGACAGGGACAACATACTAGCTATGCTCTCTTTATATTTATCATTGGTAGTATTTCAATTGGGGGGGTTTGCATTACCGCCTGTGTTATAGCATTAAGTTTATAATAACGTTAAACGAGGGCCTGGGGTGGCAACTTTTAGGTCAAAACTCTTAAATTTCTCATAGCTAGGTTTTCCATATAAATTGTTAAAAACTTGAATTAAGGAGCCCCTGGCCCGGTAACCTTGGTCGTCAGTCAGGGACCTGGGGCTCCCTGGTTGCCAGTTCGAGGCCCCCAGGCCCCTTGGTTGTCGGTTAAAAGCCCCGAGTCTCCTGGTCGTTAATTAGGGGCCCTGGGACTCTCTGGTCGTGAGTTAGGAGCCCCGGGGCCCCCTGGTCGTCAGTTAGGGACTCCAGGGCCCCCCTGGTTGTTGGTTAGGGGCCCCTGGTTGTTGGTTAGGGGCCCTCTGGTTGTTAATTAGGAGCCCCAGGGCCCCTGGTTGTCAGTTAGGGGCCCCCTGGTTGTAGGTTAGGGGGCCCAGGGCCCCCTGGTTGTCGGTTAGGGGCCCCGGGGCCCCCTGGTCATCAGTTAGGTAGGCCCTGGGGCCCCCTGGTTGTCGGTTAGGGGCCCCGGGGCCCCCTGCTCATTAGTTAGGGGCCTTGCAGCTCCCTGGTCGTGAGTTAGGGGCCCCGGGGCCACCGAGTCGTCAGTTAGGATATCCGGGGCCCCCTGGTTGTTGGTTAGGGAACCCTGGGCCCTTTGCTTGTTAGTTAGGGACCCCGGGACTTCCTTGTTGTCATTAATGTTATTGTTAATTATTGTTATGCGTGCGTAATTGCTGAAGAAAAACTGCAACTAAACATCGCTAGGCTATGTTGTCATAGTTTTTTGTCGTTAGTGGTATTTTGATTGGGGGAGCCCGGGCCCCCTGGCCCCCCCCCCCCCCCTGGCTACGCCTATCTTTCAGATTTCACTTATCTATTCTCATATTTAATAAGTTGCTTCTGAAGACCAAAATCCTGGAAAGCCTCTTATGGTCAGACACCTCTAAAATACTGCAATATTTTGTGTTGACTTAAGTACCAGATTTTGGTTTAAAAATAAAAAATAAACAAGATCTTTCTTGATATGCAAATTTCTTCCAAATGCTTTGCCAATTTCATCTTGATCCTGTTGGTCTGACCTAGAAAAACAACTTTATGTTAAAATTTCAATTGAATTTTTCAGAAATAATAAGCTATCATTACCAAGTTAATAGTAGCATGAAATATTAGTGGAGAAACTTCATTTTGTGTCAGTGGAAAGACTAAAATATATTGGATAATGGTATTGCTAGAAAAAACAGTTTTGGTTATGTAAATACAGAAAGTCAGAATTAGTTGCAGCAGTAATTAGCATACAAAGTTGCCCTACAAGCAGGGACTTGAGTACGGTACGGAATTACTGTACGGTACAGAATTACGGTACGGTTGAATTTTGGGAAAAAGTGCGGTACGGAATTACGTAAGGTATTTTCTGGTAAACTACGGTACGGTACGGTACGAAAATACGGAATTATTTTTTCCGAACCGTACCGTACTCTTTCCGTACGTAAAAGTTTTAAAGACACAAAGTTTGGTTTTGACTTTGCAGACATTATTGCATTGAATACGCTACAAGACGTGTTACCAAATTTTGTTACATTTTTGTACAAGTTTGACCTCACCGGAGTTTTTTTGACGTAAACTTTGTAGTATTTTTTGACGTAACAAACATGTTTTAATTGCGATCTTGACGTAAACTGCAGAATTTCAACAGAAGTTTTGTGACGTAACAAACTAACAATAATGGTGTTTTGCAAGAC
Source organism: Trididemnum nubilum (assembly GCA_963965965.1). NCBI lineage: Eukaryota > Metazoa > Chordata > Ascidiacea > Aplousobranchia > Didemnidae > Trididemnum > Trididemnum nubilum. The sequence goes on from OZ014487.1 coordinate 16,069,561, forward strand.
GAAACAAGAATAGTTGTAACAGTAGTGCCATTATTTGATCAGGTAGACGTTAGTGTAAGCAGGAGGCATGCGGAATGAAGAACTACCTGATAATGTGCAGCAGTGGTAGACAGGGCCTCCGAGAGGGGGGGGGACAGGGGGGGACAATGACCCCGGGGCCCATGGATTTTAGGGGGCCCATGAGCTCGAGAGGGGGCTCATCCAAATGACATTGAGAAGTGAAAGGCCTATCGAAGTCGCATGCGAACAGCTTGATTTCGGCCGGGTAAAGCGATGAAATTTCGGAGAAGACCTTTTTTTTGGAGATCACTTGATTTTGGCCGGAAAAACCGTTGAAATTTCGGAGAAGACCTTTTTCTTTTTTTTTTGGAGATCACTTCATTTTTCGGACTAATCAGCAGCATTTTCTCCGTCTATTTTGGACTTTACAAAACCACAATTTTGTCACATTTGAGCTGGCCCCGGGCCCACGTTTGGCTCTCGGCGCCCCTGGTGGTAGAATATAAGTAAACTGGAGAGTTATTGCTAATTATTAATTATTGTACATTGAAGAACCCACTGACAGTATGTTATTTCCGTGGAGTTCGTAGTTGCACTATTTTTAAATGCAGGTGCTATTTTAAATAGAATTTCACTCGCAGTGGGAAACTGGAATAGTGCAGAGAGAACAGTTTTATTTTAGGGATTTAGTTATCTCGATTGGTCATCTATGCTGTACTGAATATACTAGTAGAATATTTTTGGGAATGTGATTTTCATTGCTGGGTTAAAGATTTTAGTCAACAATTTAGGGAGTTTAGTTGTCACTTCAGCAGTGGCGCCTGCGGGAGTACTGTCAACTGTTTGGTACCTTTTGTTTTTCTCGTTGAGAAGTATTAAAGACTTAATTAAGAAGGTACATTCTAAATGAATTGAGGCTTGGACTGAAAGACGACATAAGCGAAGCAATAATGTTTCAGCGATGCAACACGCAAACCTTTGCTTGTCATATTTTTAAACTACAGTATATTAAAAATGGACAATACTTTATTTTCAATTCGTTCGTTTCTTAATTATCGCTGTTTTGCAAAGTGTGGAGTTTCGGATAATGAGTTGATACTACCTCCTATGACCTATACCATTGCTGTTTTGAATTGTTTTGAGGAAAATAAATTCAACTGCTAATGATCGAGCTTTTACTTTAAAATTATTTTACAATTTGCGCTTATTTTCCAGGGTTCCATGCCCCACTAAAGGCTAAGTTTTATGACTTTTAAAAGACAAAAATTTTAGTTTATTTATTGAAACAATTTTATAAAAGCGGCGAACAGTTTATTAGTATGATATGGAAGCGCGGTAATTGAAATGAGCAGATAACAACATAGCGCTTGCTGCAGTGGCGTTGGTAGAGGAGGGGGGGGCGGCCTTCCTCGGGTGTCATGATTTTGGAGTGACCCCATTTATGTTGTGAAGCCATAATTCGGCCGAAAACTCTACCAATTTGTGGTGAAGACCTTTTTTTATTTTGGTTTCCATCCGCATTGGGACCGAAAACTCCGCTAATTTACGGTGAAGACCTTTTTTTTTTATGTCTCCATTTGCATTTACGCGTTTGGACTTAATTTTCACTTAAGTCGGTCACGGCTACGGAAGCGTCACATGGCAAAGGGTGACACCACGAAGCCCCGTTCCGGGTGTCCTTGCAAAATCCCGCACCGGGTGCCACCATTCTTAGCAACGCCTCTGGCTTGCTGCTTTGAATCGCTAAGGATAAAGCGACAGTATGATATATATTATTGTCATCGAGCTGTAGTCATTCACTTTAATCATTTAGTGCAAATACCAAGCACCGTAACTAGTTGGATGAGTGCCCCGATTTTTTTGAGAAGAAAAGAAAATTATCTTATTGTAAAATCTCTCGTTCGTTATTGCATAGGAACAAATATGCAGTAAATAAATTAGTACGGAAAGGTACGGTATTACGGTAAGGAAAAAATTTTGTACCGTACTGTTACGTACGTTATTTTGGTAAAGTACGGAATTACGATACGATATTTTTTTGGAAGTACGGAGTACGGAAAATCCTTCCGTACCGTATCGTACCTAATCCCCTGCCTACAAGTCGGTATGTGAGAGGTTGTGGAATTTCTAACCCTCAATATGTGATGCATATAGAGCTGATTTCGACTTTCATCGATGTAAGAGCCATCAGTCAGGATAGAAATGTCAGATGCCCGTTATCAGAAATCAACATCACATTTGATGTTTTCGCTCGTAAATCAACATAGCACAACCGAAACTGGGTTTGCCAACGGAAATTGATATTGCATAATCGCAACAGAGTTTGTTATTGGAAATTAATATCGCATGATCCTAATCACACTAGTTATCGAAAACCAACGCCCACAATCCCGAGGCAAAGTTTTTTGCGCTTTATCAGAGAAATGACGAAAATCAAACAATTTTATTCTATCCCCACATTACAATATTCCACCACTACAATATTCCACCACTGTTACAATATTCCATCACAATTACAACCTAAAATTTTCAATTACAATTACAATGAAAAGATTTTAAAAACATTGTAACCAATTCATTCACATACAAAGCCTCGAGGTTTGCTTATGCCAACACTGTGGATTTGTTTTGTATTTCTATACCTGACCTATTAAAGCCCCATTTCTCTCTATCCTTGTTCTTCCATCAATCTTCGTTTAGGTTTAAATTTTGCACTACATAAATTTGTTTGTAAGCAATTGTCAAGAACTGTATGTTATTGAATTCATATCGCTTTCAGCAACATTATGGTTTTAGCTAAACCATGGTATCATACCGCATTTATTTGTGCAAAAGGAAATAAGTTTTAACGCAATGAAATTGTAAAAAAGTTGAAAATGTGTACGTTACAACTTCAAGTTACAACTACTATTTAACACAATTTAAACTTTTACCAATAATATCATATATTTAGCATGATGATACAAAATAGAACCATTAGTATCGCTTTGACATACACGCAAGGGCCAACAAGCAAAAAAGCACGCAAAACCTTAATATCACAAATAGCATTGAAGTTACAATCATAAGCGTAGCCAGGGGCAGGGGGCCCAGGTTGCCCGGGTTCACCCCCCCCCCCAATGGAAATGATACCAATGATAAAAATGTGATAGAAAATTCTTGTTTCTTCATTTTCAGTTTCTTTTAGCATCTTCGCGTACTACAGTACATGCGTACAACAATAATTACCAATCATATTGACGACCAGGAGGCCCGGGCCTCATCAAATCGATTTTGCCAACCAATTGAAATGTATAACCCGGGTGAAATTAATAAGAGGTTTTGTCCTGAAAATTGCTGCTTCAGGCCCTCATTTAACCTTTTTAAGAAGGTAGTGCAATAATCAGGGCCGGATTTACCATTTGGCACAGTGCCTTAGGGCGTTGCGCTCAGATGGCAAGACTTTTTTTGGTCTTCACTAAATTCAGCTTGTTGCAAAAATCCCCAAAGTACCATAGGCTCCTTGCAATGTAAATCCGGCCCAATAACAGCACGGTTAGTAAGCATAACCATCTAATGTATCATTTTCAATAACAATTCATTTCCACCTTGCCAGTTTTTACGCGCAAAATAATTTAAAAAAAATTAGCTATTGCAAAATAATGCTCATTGAACAAAATGTTGAATTTCAGTTGATGGGTCCTGAGCCCCCTGGCCGTACATGTGCTCCTATAACTAGTTAATTTCATGACAAAACAAAAATCTCTAAGAAAAACCTTCGAGTGGACTATCATTTACTACTAAAATACTATGGGAGGCAATGTTCCTCACTTCCCCTATCTGGGCCAAATAAATCACTTACAATTACAATTCAACAACAAATAGCAAGATTTTTAGCGTGTTTTGAACTTAAATTGCAAGCAAAAGGAAGATTAAACAATTTAATTTTTTCAATTGACTTTTAAATGTTAAAAATCTCGTTCTTTCAAATGGCTGTGAATAAGAGCGAAATGTGATCCATTGGCATTAAAATAGCTTTTTATTTCAAAAATTACAAAAAATCGAAGACCCGTAAATCCTCCGGTGGCTGGAGGCTCCGCCTCCAGACCCACGTCGGTGATACGTTTAAGTTACATTAGCTTAGTCAACATGTCTCCCAAGTTAGACAATTGCACCTTGGAACTTTTAGTTTACCTCTACCTTTAGCAAAATCCTGGTTAATTGCCAACAACAGGCAACGCTTTGGATCTTTTATTCTATGATATCTTTGCCCCACAAATAGTTCCTCTTTTGAAAATTTCTTATGACATTATTGCATGTAAATTTGTGGCTTGGGCCACCCCTAATCCAAAATCCTGGCTACAGCTATGGTAACAATGGTTACTTACCACCGGTTACAGTCACATCTAACGTGATAGGCCAATAAATGTTAGGCTACTTTTGGCTTAAAGCTACTGCTAGGTATGTTTAGAGTAGATGCTAAGTTTAGGTAATGAATATGATTAATACTCTCCACAACTAGCTTTAATTATCCCTAACCTACTTTGATGTTCGATTTGTGACGTTAGATGTGATTGCAACCAGCATAAAACATCGATATTGATTCGCAACCGGAGGAAAATTGATATCATTCAAACTCATTTTGCTATCATCTATCTTCGTGAATAATAGAGTAATTGTAATTGAAAATAGGCAGAAAAATTTTCAATTACAATTACAATTAGCGACTTTCAAAATTTTTCAATTACATTTACAGCAAAATTGTGTAATTATTTACAAATTTGTCAATTACAATTGTAATTTTTCCAAGCCTGGCCCCTATATATACTAAAGAAGCTGAATAACTGAATATTAGTATGTTTTTGCGAATAATAATTTTTAAACCACATTTTATTTGCGTTTGAAACACGTTTTGGCAAAAGTTAACGAAGGACATCGGAGTTCTCTTTGGCTGCGTTTACATTACATATAGGTTTGAGAACTAGGTTTTGCACCTGGTTATCAAATCTGTCGCGTTTAAACAGGGAAATGACAAAATAGTCGTTTACACATAGCGGTTTTGACGACGAGGAACATAACTTTATGCATATGTGGACTGTCAAAAGTATAGCGAAAACTAGTTTTCAAACCCGGTTTTAAAACCAGCGTTTTTTGAGGTTTTCAAACCTGAAACACATTAAAAAAGTGCAAAGAATGACTGAAAAGCAAATTCGCAGCCAAACCAAAGAGTTCTTGCCCAATTCGAGTGCTGCAACTGTTTTCGCAGCTTATCTTAATCCCACACAATACACATCATGTGATCGAAGTTTTCGTGTCAAACCCTTTGTACACTTAAAGGCCACCTAATGTCTGCAAAGCAATGCCCTTAAAATGAAATAGAAAATTATTAGTAATCGAATGCTGTAAACCCGGTTTAGATACACGGTACTGGTACGCTACCATAGTGTAAAAAAAGATTTTAGACATAACAAGAAACTATTGAAAGCTTATAATTATGTTACAATATTTCACCTTTCTAATATCGGTAGGCTACTGTAGTTTACTGCGTAGGATTAGGAATATACCGGTACCGTACGATGCAAATGATACCGGTACCAGTATCACATCAGTAGCCTGATTTGGTTTGTGTTTCAGTGATTGATCTTGTAGAACAGCAGAAAAAAACACTGACCTAGTCAGATTGTTGAAAGCTTGGGGAGCAAATTACTGGTAGATGTGTAGTAGGTAGGAGTATTGGTACGTTGGGCTAATTATGGCAAGGAAGTAAATTTTGCCTGTACAGGTGTGTTACATTGGTACGATAGGTAAAAATGTTACTATTATAGGCAGCATTTTTGTACTACAATGTCATATTCACAATATTGGAACTCGTAAAAAAGTTGCCTGCACTCACTGGTAGTTGTCTGGCTGTGCAGAACTGAGATACCAGTACACTGATCAAATACCGATATCCTAGTCCAGTAGCGCTAAACTATGGTATCCTAGCAGATTAGTACAACCTAATATATTGCCAGGAGTAAAATATTTACTGAAACACAAACCAAACAAATACTGATCTGGTACTGGTACCATTTCTGCTGTACATATCCTCACCGGTATATTCCTAATCCTACGCAGTAAACTACAGTAGCCTACTGGTTATAGAAAGGTGAAATATTGTTACATAATTGCAGTATAAGCTTTCAATGGTTTCTTTTTTTTACGCTTTGGTAGCCTATCGGTATTCCAATTGGATACGGATATGCCAGATACCTTAGAATACGAAAACTTTTGTACTGTTGGAGTTTTTAGAGTGATAGAGTCATCACTGGTAGTAAAACTGCTGTTCAATACTTGTAGTGAAAGCTGATTGCTACGGGTAATTCACTTCTGAACTTCGCAATGTAACTACTTTGAGCTAATTACGCCTTTTTGTGCAACACTTTTTTACTATTAAGCTGCTATCACATGCCTTTGCAAAATCGCCTATTCTCTGCAATGATAAACAAGTCAAAGGCACCAAACTCCTGGGTCTGATGACGTCATGTCATTTTTTGAAAACGCAAAAGGTAATAATGGCTACTCATTTTCTCGAAACTGAGAACGTGTATCTAAACCGGGTTTACAGCATTCGATTAGTAATAATTTTCTATTTCATTTTAAGGGCATTGCTTTGCAGACATTAGGTGGCCTTTAAGTTCGGCAATTTGCATCGCAAAAACTGGAGTGAAAACTGCTCGAAAAATAAAACCTGGTTTTACTATGTGAAAACTCGTTCACACATGGCTGAAGTTTCGTTCCTGATCACGAAAACCGCTATGTGTATGTAAATGCAGCCTTTCTTAGGGGTTTCTAAGCTCTTTCTCTTTTTTTTTATTTGTTTTGTTTATTATATGTTTAGCAGTGCTTATGCGTGATAGATGAGTCATTTGACCAATTTTATCAATGAAAAACTCTGGAAGTATTTGATTTTATTACGACGTTTTTGATGTGATACATTACTTAGGTTTAGTGCTTATGTGTGATGGAAAATGTTAAAAGAAATTCAACTCTAGTTTTGAAAAACGGAGGAAAACTATTAACAAATAAGTTTATCAACATGACCCCAACGCCATTCTTGCAACTCATTAGGTTAATAAAGTCTAAAAGACAAAATTTCATGATTTCCGCTAAGAATCTGAATTTCGGCCATCTTGTTTAAAGTAGATTGCGCAAAAATTCAGTTTTGTAAATTTCTCCTATTTCGAGTCTGGTGAAGCACCGGGCTTCTTGGAGCTAGGTGAGTGCTGAAGGTATACGTAGGTAAATGAAATAGTGGAACAACTGCTGTTTGAATTCTGAGGCGTTAGCTGTTTTTCGAGAGCGCTTTGGCCGCTAAGAGATAGCAAAGAATTCTGAATCAAGGTTGTAGTGGTTTAGGCCAAGTAGTCTATAGCCTATTGTGACTATTGCTTACTATAGAAAACCTAAGAAATGATTGCATGTTGAAGGCTAAAGCATTGTAGCTGATTAGATCTTAAACTAATATTCCAGTTTTTAGTGAACCAGTAAGTTTTATGCAATTATTGCACAATTAGATTAGTCTAAAGGTGTGAAGACCAGTTAGTTTTTCTCGTATTTATACAATTGCAAACTTCGATGCAAAACGTTTCAGTTAACCTTTTCGTATAGGTTTGCTACGGTTGTCAGCAGATATCTACGAAGCCACTGCCTCGACAGCTGCAGCTGTAGCCGGTCATTTGAAGCGGTTTTAACGCACTTCCGGTAGGTTTGGTAACGTTCGGAAAGAACACCAGCGCTCGAAAATTTTGCTTTTTTTTGCAAAAATAACTTCATTTTAGGGCTATTTTGATTAAAAAATAATGATTTTAAAACGTGGCTTAGAAATTTGCAGTACAAACATGATTAAACTGGTGGCATAAATGGGCTATTTGGGTGGTGGCTATTGGTAAAATGTTAGTTCTCGTGTTTAGATGCTGGTAAATTATAAAATCGAATAGTTCAATAAAACTCAAACGGAGTAATCTATTTCGCATACAGTTTATAGAGAAAAATAATTGGGGGGGGCTAATGAAAAGAGATTTGAGCGAAATGATTGGTAATTAACTAATACTGAATAGCCCCCCCCCCCCCCTATTCCTTAGTTTATAGTATATTTGTTGATGACACCTATGTTTAACATTTTTACACTTGCAATCAAATTTGAATGCTTATTTCTTACCATTTATCAAAGTTTTCATTTATTTGCTGGTTTTATTTTTGACAAATTAGCCCCCACCCCCCCATGAACATATGTTTCAAAAAATGTTTTAAATCACTATTTAGTCCACTTCAGTACCTAAAACAGTATCAAAAGTGCTAAAAATGTAGTGTTTTTCCCATTCTGCATTTTGGTCGACATGTCAATGGGGGGGGGGGGGGGCTATAGCCCTTGGCTACGCTACTGGCTAAAAACGTGGTATTTTCCTAATTATACGTTTGGTCGCAGTTCATTAGCCCCCCCCCCCCAAATAAACGTTTCAAACTATGCTTTAAAGCATTTTTTAGTCTAATCCAGTGCAAAAGATAGTCTTAGAAATGCTAAAAACGTGGTATTTTCCTTATTCTGCATTTTGGTCGGCAGTTTATTAGCCCCCCCTCCCCTAAATAAACGTTTCAAACTATGCTTTAAAGCATTTTTTAGTCTAATCTAGTGCAAAAGACAGTCTTAGAAATGCTTAAAACTTGATATTTTCCTTATTCTGCATTTTGGTTGGCAGGCCAATGGGGGGGGGGGGCTATAGCCCCCCCCGCCCCCTCCCCCTGGCTACGCTACTGCGATTATTCAATGATTTCTAAGCCGAACAGAATCAAAATTGGTGCAAAAAAATTCCAAAAAATTGCCAAAGTTGTTTGACCATTGTTTTACACTAAATTTTTTAGAACAAAAACATCCTGAATGGCATTTTAACTAACCTCTTGTAGAGAATGCGGGAGACATTTTATAAAAAATGTTTTTTTTAAACTTAATTACAGTACTAAAATTGTTTATTCTTTTTCACAACTGCGTAATAGCACTTTCCCCACACATCTGTTATGTGAGAGAAGTGCTACCTCACAGTTGTGAAAAAGTTTATGTTCCAAATCTGCTATGTAACTTCTAAAATTATTTTCTAGGTAAATGGGAATTTATATATTATGTTGGAGCAAGGCGCAATACGGAAAACGGTCAATATATTTGGAATACTCTGTTTGGTTTTTCGAGATTTAATCTAAATCGAAAAAACGTTGTTTTTATCCGCAATAGGCCATGCGTGGCCATGCGAGTAACGCATAACCTACCGTTACACTGGATAGATATACGATGTGATGAAACGGTAAAGGCAAGTTACATTTGCGAAAGAATTCCAGGTACGACTACATACGTAGATACAGCGAAAAATGGATTTCCCTAAAACTACATAAACCAGCAAATCCAACATTTTCTTGCCAATAAGCAATCGAAAAAACCCAAAACAGACAAAAAGGACTACACGAAACGGATTTTAATGAAAATTTCGCACATAAAAGAGATGAACGGCCATATACCAAGAGAAATTAATGTTTTCTTGAAACAATTGGATTTTAAAGTTTCTTTTATTCTAACTAATGAAACGTTCAATTTATAGCGTCTTTTTGTCTACAAAGAACGCCAAAATAAGTTACATCGTCCTAGTGTTGTTTATCGTATCACGACCCACTTCGCCGAATAGGCAAGATACCGATGTATCCAAACGTTTGACAGATAATCCCGATCATTAAATTAACTTTGACAAAACAGAAATAATGGCCGAAGCCGATCACTGGCGACAGTTATTGATTACCGAAACATGACTAAATCAAAAACACAATCCAGAATAAATGTTGACAGGACATCTGTACGACTGTACTTGTTTAACACGTGAGTAATATGAATAATTTTCTCCTCCCAGCTGCTTCCTCTCTTTGATGCTTTAAATGCTTGTGCCTGTACTTGGCGCTTTTTCGCCATTCATTTCTTTTGACAATGTGAAAAGTAGTTTCAAGAAACGTCTAGTTATGTTGCCAGTTGTTTTGGCTTTGTGTTTTATAATAAAGATAGAGTGAGTTGTTCGTATTAACTACAGTAAAAAGAGAAACATTGTTGGTTTACTGGAAATATTTAAGTTAATATCAAGGCGTTTGAAAATGAATGTAGGTGTGTGGAGCTGCCGGCTTTGATTCAAATATGATTCGCAATAAATCTTACTGCGGATATGTAAAACTTTTAACCAGAGAAGCAAAACTACTCAAACAATCTTTATTTTCCTAAATACAGTGTCCAATTTGTATTATTGATCTTTGATTTGACCATCTAACACCTATTTCTCAAAGTATACAGCAAGCAATGGACCAAAATCTAATAAACTTATACTGTACTGTTTTTCAAGCCAAAGTCATTACTGATACATTGTTGCAGTAGCTAGCTGCGATCCATCGGCGATAAACATCGGTAAAGCGTTGATCAGGAATCAAGAAGTAGAAGTCGATAGTTTGGTAGATATCCATAAATTGGATGGATTTTTTGTTACTTTTTTTATTTTTTTATTTTAGTTTCTGCTAAATCGGCAGTCAGTCATAGAGCATTTGGCACAGGCTGATCCATACCACAGATCGAAGAATTAAATTTTCAGCTCACTTCGGCAATAGTTTAAAATTTTCAATGAAAATGAATCCGTAAAGTCTTCTGAAAGGTTGGAATTCAAAATTGGGCAATTTTGAACCAAATGCTGGTGTAAATCTAGCCATGACAACCAAGTAGCGACTCGCTATGGCGTATGATATGACATGATGATAGTTATACAAAATAAGGAGTTCAGGAAGGCAAAAATATCCCTCATTTAACTCCTAAACCAAACATGATAGTTGGCATGCCGGGTGGTGTTCAGCAATGTTTTTGTGGAAATTAGTTTTGAGTTGATGACGTCACCACAATAATGTCAGAACCATATTTTGCAGAAGAGACATCATTTTTTCGTTGACCTCATAGGCGGTTCAAATTTTGTACATCAGCTTTTTTATTTTATACTGAATCATGAAATATCTAAGCCAAAGTGGTTACGTCACAAAAGCGTTTTATGAACGTCATTTAAGTTAAATATAGCACAAAAAATTGCTCAAATTTGAGAAAGTGACTCCGGAAAATGTCAAAGTTAGAGACTTTCCCGTGACCTTAAGAACTTTATATTTTCAGAAGTTATTGTAAAAAAAATTTAACTTAAATTCAACTTAGTCAAAAAAAATCTTTTTTCTGAGGGGTTTAACATAAAAAAACAAAAATGGGGGAATCTTTGCCCCCCAAACTCTCATGTGAAATAGAGTTAAGTAAAACAATATTTCCAATTAATGCAAGGATTCAATTCACAATAAAATCTAAACAAAACAATTTCTCTATTTATTTATTTTTTCGTTTATAATATGAACTTTTGATCGTTTTTGCACTGAACCAAACTAACAAAAACTTGCATTAAGTTTTGGTACAAATTTACGTTTACTCATTTTAAAAATTTTTACAGAACTAAGCTGCCGAATTCCTGGGCCCGTTTCTAATGGGGAATTTTTTCCAAATGTGCCACTTGTATTGATTGATGACGAAATCCAGTTGATCTGCTCCAATGGTTACGTCATTCAAAATACAAACGACTTCAGTATGATGTCAACGTGTACGGCACCTAACATGTTAAATCCTCCAATTGGACAATGTGTTCAAGGTACAGAAAAAAGCTTTTAATTAATAAAATCAAAACAAAATTTTTCCCAAAGTACTGCACTGGACTCCAGTTTCGCTTAATACCAAAGCTTATCGGCAGGGCTGACCTGTAAAGCGAAATTCAAAAGCTAATCTAAGCTGGCCTCTAAACCGAAACTCAAAAGCAGTCTAAACCAGAGTTGTAAGTCGGGCTGGGCTTCTGGGCTTTTCGGGTCGGGTTCAGGCCTGAAGTTGACAAAAATTTTGGGCTTAATTCGGGCCTGAAACGTACTTTTTGTCTTAGGTGCATAAAAATATAATCAAAATAACTTTGCAAAATTGCTAAATTTTTCAGACCTTACTTAACTTTGGGCTTTTTCGGACCTGATTTGGGGTTCAAAATGGCTTTCGGGCTCGGGCCGGGTTCGGGCCTGACCTAGTCGGCCCGTTTACAACTCTGGTCTAAACTTGCCCATAAAATTAAAATCAAAATACAGTGATGTTTGTGAAAAATAATTATAATTGTAACTATGGTTACACAGGAAACAAAAAAATTGTAAATTAATTTCAAATTTTTATTTACGACGTACTTGGTTTTGAAGCCAGTCAGCAGCGTGGACGAAAGGTCAAAAGCGTCGTTTTTACGAAAAACCAGATTGGACCTTGGTTCAACCGCACCCTGGTCACGTTGTTGGGTCCTTGAATGAGACACTTTACAACGATTATCTCTGCATTGTGGCTTCGAAAAAGCAGCAAAATTAAGAATTCAAAGAAATACACAGGAACATTGTTTCACTGGAAAATCCGTACCAATTTCGTCCAAACTTCGTCCAAGCATGGAGCAGTCAATGCAATAAAAATGTACGGATATTCCAATACTTTCTTCAGACGCCGTTTGGTGGCAGAACGACAAAATGCAATGCAGCTCAACAACAAGTATTGCGATAATGCCGGTTGCTTGAGACAATTTTTTAAAGAAACGTGCTCAAGATGCCTTTTTCCACTTCAAATCATCACCGATTATAATGCTGCTTGGTTAACAATATTTGATTTATAATGCATTTTCCACTTCAAATTATCACCGATTATTAAACAGTTTTACAAACATGGTCGCTAAAATTGACATCAATGCTTTTAAATTTAAGAAAAAATCAAAAACAAATGAGACTGAAAATCGGCTAAAAATAAAGAACAGCCAGTCGCAACTCAAAATTTGCCGGTCTTATAAAAAAAGAGAGTGTATATATGCATATTATTTTATTGTCGAATATCATTAACAGTGATAACAACCAACATACTTTGTCTCTTTCTCGACAGAAAACAAATCAACTACTATAAAATTGGTAAATTTTTTGTGCATGATGTATAAACCAAAACTGATAACTCGAACTTGAATTCGAAAAAATAGTTTTTCTGAACTCGAACTTGAACTCGAATAAAACTAACCGAATTCGTCAAAAGAAGTTTAAAGATTAAAAAATTGTTTGAAATATTTTTTGTTGATCAAGTTTTGTAAATGAAGCATGTTTTGGCAAAAGTTAATAAGCAGCATTTTTCAAAAAATGAGTTTTTGGTATTTTTCAAGTTGTTTGATTAAAATGTTTTACCTGAGAAGAATATTATGTTTATTTTCACTTATTTTTTGATAATAAATGGCTTGTTATGTTGCACTTGACAACAGAGCCAAATAAAAGTTTAGAACTTTAAACGCGATTTTCTCGAAACGGCGAAAAGCGACTTTATCAACTTTTGCCAAAACATGCTTCAAATTGAGATCGTGTTTTTCACAACAGCTGCATGTCGTTCACTTGTTATGCCGAGGCAACCTAGAAAAACAGCAAGTATCGGTATAAAAAAAGACAAGACTAAAATGGAAAAGCAATGCAACGTTTTCTCGAATTAATTAGGTGACAAGAAATTTGGTTCTTATAGCGAAAACTTTGATATTATTGCGTCAACAGTAGTTGTTCAAAAAAGTACGGTAACTCGGTTAATACAGTATTTGCAGCTCAGCGGAATAAACCAGCGAGTTGAATTTTTGACAAAAAAGTTAGCAATTATAAGAAATAAGTTGCTAATTAGAAAGATTCACGACATAAGAAATAAGTTGTCGGTAATTTTACTTCTGCAGTTTGCAAATTAGTCAAGTACGGTATAATTATACTGCAAACAAAAATAATTTCGGGTTACATAGCTTTCGGACTGAAAGCTTTAAGCAAAATTTTGTGTTATGTACAGTATGCTAGCACAACGCAACAGTACGAAGTTTTTGTGAAAGCAGCTTTTAAGAAAATTAGTGCGGTCTGTTTGTGACTGAAAAGTACGTTGTTTATCGCATATTGATGAATTCAAAAACCTATGCTTTACTTTTAACATGATATTAAACTATATAATTTCTGAAAAAATGTAATGTAGTTGTACACCAGGCATTTCAAATAAAAAAATTTCTGAAGTTCTGCTGCTGTTCTAGGTTAGCTTTGAGAAATCACTCAGGTGCTACTCAAAATATTAACTTTATTGCTGAGGTTTCGCTAGTTAGAAACAACTAGCTTCATCAGAGTACTGCTATCAGTTGTAATGGCAAATCGCCATCAACTTCTGATAGCAAAAAGCAGAAAAACGATCCCACTCATAAGCTGTAGTAGAATAACAAGCGAAAAAAAATTCAAAGCAAGACTCGGATAAAATTCATTGTTACGATAGGCCAGGAGTTGGCAACCTTTTGAATTAGTGGGCCACATTCAGTCCTAACAAGATTTCAGCGGGTCGTCACCATTCTAGAGGACCAAAAAGAAAAGATCTTTGCCAAAAATTCAGGTCTTTTTTCGGTCAAATTCATCACGAAGACCAAAACAAAAACAAACAAGGTCTTCGCCAAAAATTCAAAAAATAAGATGAGAATCATTTCGGCGGTTTGTTGCTGCATATCTATCATTGAAAAAAGGAAAAGATCGCGAGCAGGATGACAATAAAAGGTCGCTGGCCGGGTGAAATGCCTTGGGGGGCCGTATGTTGCCGACCCCTGCGATAGGCCACGTCATATAGGTAATGTATAGGTGCGTGCAAAAGTGAAAGAAAGCGGTTCTTATGAAACTAATTTCTCCGACTTAGCATTGCAGCAAAATACGTCAGAACTTAACACTAAAAAAAATTAAACCAGAAGAAATTTAACACTGGGAATTAAGCAACTTTCTGTAAACAGCAGGGAACGATAATCCATGGTTTCTATTGAGCACTTGCAGCTTTTTTTTGATGCACCAACTTTCAGTAAAGAGACGCTTTGAGTAATAATGTTCCACTTTACAAATTTTGACTTCAGACCAATCAATGATATGATCATTTTCTATGGAATGCTGGCAAAGTGCTGATTTCTCGGGCCGTTAAAATTTTATTGCTTGATGATGTTCCTTTATTCTAGACTTGAGGTCCCGTTTGGTTTGTCCGATGTAAACAAAAGCACAATTCTGACAGGGAACTTCGTAATTCAAGTTGGACTTTTCATTGTGATTTATTTCGTCTTTTAGGGAAGGGAGAAATATGCCAATTGTCAAAAATGGTTTGAACGCCACTTTAACATCGGTTTCCAAGAGTATTCGCTTGATTTTGTCCGATACACCTTTGATGTAGGGTGGGGTTGTGAATCCAAAAAAATTTATTGGGTAGTAGCTGGCTTGTCGGTTTTACTCATAGAAAAGGGATGGGTAAATCTAGCAGGGAAACCATTGAGAGTGAATGTTTTCTTGGTGAGATCAATATTAGATTTGCGTTCAGATGGTTTTTGGATGTGGGAGTCGATTCGATGATACAAGGTACTAGCAACAGCCAAATTAATGTAAAATGACCAGTGACGCTAACAGAGGGCAAAAGTGGCTTCAGCTCTCCTCCTTTCAGCCACATCACTAAGAAAATTTAATTCATGAATGCAAGCGTTTTAACTTGTCTCAGACTTGACCTGTATAGTTAAAGAAGGGGGGCTAATTAACTCTATCAAACGGCTAGCGAATTTAAGCAATTAAGTTCTTTCAAGTAGTTCTAAAAACGTGCAAACTATGATTCAAATGGCTTAAAAATGGCTATTTTTTTAACGAAAAATCACCATAATCGCCTAGCGACTGGGGGGCAAACCTCCGATTGTGATACAATTAAGTTATACCAGTTTGCTCAGCACGACGACTAGATAGGATATTTTTGGGCAAAAAATTTTATTGTAATTGCGGGCCTGAAAATGCCTCCCCTCCCTAATAGAAAAGATAGATTTAGATAGATAAACAGATAGGTTTAGATATCTAGGTTGTTTATTTCAGCGTAGGAAATTGAATTACAGAGTATCAGCTGCAACATAATCCAATGTATGATAAATAAAGTGCACACTGAATCCCACACCGTGACGAGTGTAGCAAAAGACCAAAGCTCACTTAATCAATTACATTCACATAACAAAAAAGAACAATCTAAGCTTTCCGTACGATGATTCAAAAGAACAACTCATAAAGTTCACAAGTTAACGTAAACGGGGAAAAAAAAAACGAAAAACCAAAAGATACACCTGATGAGCCCTGAAAACATACTTCAAATCAAACACTTCGAATGATAATCTGGTAATGTTCCGAAACGAAATATTTAGACCATTTATGTAAGGCTAAAGTGTAGTCTGAAATGAACTAAAATGCTATTTCTTATGACAGTTAAGTCATCGGTAACTCGGATAGATATTTGTCTTGGAGCATCATGACAAAGTTGCTTTATAACAATAGTACACTAACTTAACAGAAAACTTTTTGAAAACCATTTCAACTAGAAAATTTACAGTACCACAAAAGCAAAGGCACAGAATTACACTGATAAAATATTTGTCGTTTTCACACGTTTATGGACAAAATCCCGAACGGACAAAATCCAGAATGGAAAAAAACCGAGTTGGACAAAATCCCGAATGGACAAAATCCCGAATTGGACAAAATCCCGAATGGACGAAATCCCGAATGGACAAAATCCCGAATAGGACAAAATCCCGAATGGACGAAATCCACTATCGAACCAACTTCAAAGATGGAAAAAGTCAGGATTAATAATGAACTCATTGCTGGCTTATAAGCACTAATAAATATAAATAATTAGTTTTTCCAAGCTTGACGTCCTTCGTGGTCCCCTCCTGGGGAGTCAGAACAACTTCCACTGGCAGTTCGGAGGCCAGATCAACCACCAACCCCGCAGTCACAAGCAGCTCGAGTCATTGATGCACAGAGCTGGACAGCAACGAAATTGAACGAAATGTGTGAAATTAAATATAACTAGAATTGTTCGAATGCCTGGAGTACTTAATACATTTTTGCAAGCTCCCACAAAAAATTGGGCGTTTTTAGAAAAAGTTAATGGTTTATTGTTTTTTTGTTTTGACAAATGTGAACCTTTTAAAGGGGACACGGGCAAATCTCCAATGCCTTCCTTCTTAATACGAACCTGCAGGAGTCCTCAGGATTTTGGTAATTAAATACCAGAGGTGGAGTCGAGGACACAAGGCTCGAGGCCAAGGACACAAAAAAATCCGAGGCCAAGGACAGCCTTTCCGAGGACAGACACTCTCGAGGCCAAGGACCAAGAACACAAGCGCAAGTGCTCTCCAAAGAAAAAAAAAAAGGTCTTCACAAAAATTTTTCAAGCAATCTCCACAAAAAAACGTTTTCCAAAAAATTTTTCAAACGCTCCACGAAATTTTAACAATTCAAAAAATACTGATGTCCTCGAGCCGAGGACAGGCCAATTTTCGAGGACTTGAGGCCTCGAGGCCAAGGCCAAGGACTTGACCTTCGAGGCCAAGGCCAAGGACTTCAAAATCTGTCCTCGAGGACGTCCTTGAGACCAAGGACGTCCTCGAGGACTCCACCTCTGTTAAATACCTTATGTGAATTTAACAGTGTGTCTTTTAGCGGCCAAAACCTTCGCGCTCGTTCATTGGCAGGCATTATAGATGCGAGAAAGACTAAATGCACTGAAACGTAAAGAAAAGATTGGATCAAAATCAGAGTAGGGAAATTGTGAGAAAACTAAAAATTTTTCAACTAAGCGTTTATGGTATTTTCTTTTGAAATTTCTTTGAAAATTTAAATGTAATCTTCTTTAAAGTCACAAAAATTGCTATTTTTTTTAAAATCCTTAAAATTATTTTACGGGGGCATGGGGATATTGCCCTCGCCCCAAACCCCCTTTTTCAATGCTAAAAACTTTTGAGCTTACAAATATACCCTTTGCGGTACCTCGATTCATTTTAAAAACATAAATTGACAGTGGTTTGCGATATTTTTAGAAAATAATTTAAAAAAAATTCCGTGAAAAGAAATGGTTTAACCAAGCAATATGGTTTGCATTTAGGATATTACTAAAAACGTGGGGATCTGTAATCAATGGGAGTTTGCATCTGGGCCCTAACTGATGAAATTATGGCCTTAAAATTGACCATTTCTACGTTTATAATTTAGATATATTCAGTATTTAAACTGTGAAGTATCGCATCGGGGGACGCTTAAGCAGCCTGACCAAATGCATTCGCAATGCCGTAGCAACTTGGTGTGAATTTTCCCCCGAAATCAGCAGAAAAACACAAACAATCGCCTTCTGTTGCAATTTTTTCACAACTAAATTCGAATGAAAACCAAAAAACAAGGTCTTCACCTTAGTTTGTACGATTTTTTCCGCTTAACTGAAATGAAGACCAAAGCAAAAAGTTTTTTTTTGAAAATTTTTTTTGTTTTGGGTTTTATTGTGCAATATATGCTTTTTTTTGCGCGATATTTTACCGCCACATTCAAATGAAGACTAAACAAATTTTTAAAAACGTATTTCCCCCTTACGATGTATGGGGGGACGCAGATTTTCCATTAAGGAAAGCCACATCTCAATGGGGGGACGCTAACTACCGTTGGGGGGACGCGTCCCTCCTACAATTTAAGTGCTGGCTTTATTTCCATTCATGGGTTATTGCCTTGTTTCTTTGCTATCATACAGCTGCAGTGCAAAATCAACATCAGTTTCTAACGTGTTAAACTTCAAAATGGCAGTCGCTTTTATTTTAAAAACTATTATTTTCGAATTATCATCAAAAACTTAACAAAATGTAATATCTTAAGCACTTTCGCGCTAGATATTATGGAAATTTTACCGACCATAATTTAGGAAAATTTTGTCCTCGGTCCTTGACCCCGATCATTTCTCTCATTGGCCTCGAGAGGTTCTGTCCTCGAAAAGTCGGTCCTTGGCCTTGGATTTTTTTAAATCCTTGGCCTCGAACGTTGTGTCCTCGACTCTACCTCTGGTCAAATCGAACACAGTGTTGCCAACGGCTCGCCACTGCTGCGACATTTCTTCAAAAGGAGCTATGTTGCCAGGACGCAATGACGCGGAGATGGGCCCCGCTACTTGCTTCGGCGTAATCCAGAGAGTTTAATGAAAGATTTGATTTGATTACAGTATTCTGTATGTGTAAACGAATTACGTCAACACATGCGATCAAATGAATTTAACAGTGCAGTTAAATGTGGGTAAGCGGGCGAAACAGTTTACTTAAGTTAGGGTTAGAAAATTGTTGAGAGTCAATCTTTTGAAACAGTGCTCGATGATATACGAAGTAAAATCAGAGCAAAATATAACTATAAAATCACAGTAAAAGGTTAAAAGCACAACAGTCTGTTTCGTCCTAAGGACTCGTCAGGTGCTATTGTAATCTGTAAAAGAAATGTTATTAACTACAACGTCAAATTTCTAAAACTGCATATTATTGAAAATTATTGAAAAACCTGTCAAGCTAAAACACTACCACAGACTGCAAGTTGCAGTGTTGAAATACCGCATTGATTAAAACATCGCTTAAAAAATATAATACTACGCTCGAACGTTTTTCAACTTGTATTTGTTTTTGTGCCTGCATTTCCCCGTAAGCTCTGATCTTTTGTTAAGCGCAGTACGTTTGTCAGCTAAAAGAATTGCGAGTTTCTCAGTCAGGCATAAATTGCAGGATCGAGATCCGGGTTGGTAAGCAGTGGCTCGATCAGCAATAGACCATTTGATTAAAGGTTCATGGTAAGAATCTTTAGCATTCCAAAATGCTTTTGAGAGTTCTGTCGCATTTCTTTTCTCTCGATATCTGAAAGAGTGGGTGTGGTTGTAATAACGGGTCTTGAATTCCGTTTCGGTGCATCCAATGTAATGTTTGGAGGAGCCATCAGATGTGATCGAGGCTTTGTAATTGACAGCCTTTTCGCGGCATTCTCCATTGAGAGGGCAGTTCGCTGAGTTGCGGCAGTTGCAAGGAGGGATGGTGGTTTTTAGTTCCTGCTTGTTACAGAGAATGTTTTTGTTGTGGCTGGATATAATTGTAGCCATATTGGGCATGCAACTGTAGCTGACTTTTAGGGTATTGCGGTTGCATACTTTCCGTAGATGATGGTGAGGGGGGAAGTGCTTATCGACGAGCTTTAGGAATTCTTTGCCGATGTTGTTCTTGACACTTTCGCTAAAGGGGGGATTAAACCATACATACTAAACCATATTGCGCTTGCGATTTCTTCTTCTTGCGCGGGTATCAGTAGCATGCTCGTCGTAAGCAAGTCCTTCATGATAACCACTTGTCTTTATGGCGGTATTGTACGGGGTGGCGGCCTTTTCAAATTCCTCGCGGTTGCAAGAGAGCTCAGATAAGCGCTTCGACAATATGCTGGGCAGTGGTTTTTTTTTGCAGTTGTTTTACTCCTCCAAACATTTTTTTTTTTTTTTTTGGCAGTTTGTTCTTTTTGCAGTTTGTTTTTTTTTTTGGGGCAGTTTGTTTTTTTTGCAGTTGTTTTACTCCTCCAAACATTACATTGGATGCACCGAAACGGAATTCAAGACCCGTTATTACAACCACACCCACTCTTTCAGATATCGAGAGAAAAGAAATGCGACAGAACTCTCAAAAGCATTTTGGAATGCTAAAGATTCTTACCATGAACCTTTAATCAAATGGTCTATTGCTGATCGAGCCACTGCTTACCAACCCGGATCTCGATCCTGCAATTTATGCCTGACTGAGAAACTCGCAATTCTTTTAGCTGACAAACGTACTGCGCTTAACAAAAGATCAGAGCTTACGGGGAAATGCAGGCACAAAAACAAATACAAGTTTAAAAACGTTCGAGCGTAGTATTATATTTTTTAAGCGATGTTTTAATCAATGCGGTATTTCAACACTGCAACTTGCAGTCTGTGGTAGTGTTTTAGCTTGACAGGTTTTTCAATAATTTTCAATAATATGCAGTTTTAGAAATTTGACGTTGTAGTTAATAACATTTCTTTTACAGATTACAATAGCACCTGACGAGTCCTTAGGACGAAACAGACTGTTGTGCTTTTAACCTTTTACTGTGATTTTATAGTTATAAGTTAGGGTTGAAAAGAATAACTTATGGGTGATTTTCAAATTACTTTTAAGACAAAATAATAAGTGATCAAACGTTCAAACGCTGCCTAAGCGATCAAAATACTTTTTACAGGAACAAAGTTTTTGATTTTTAATTGCTTCGGTAGTGTTTGATTGTTAACTCACCATTTTGGGTTGACAGTAATTTGAAAATCAATCACAACAGCTACTGTTTCTCTTTAAATTTCAAATATATTTATAGTGACAACTTAAGTAAACTTTTTAGCCCGCTTTTCCAACATTTAACTGCACCATTTAATTCGTTTAATCGCATGTGTTGACGTAATTGGTTGGTTGTAATTGAAACGACTGCAAAACTAAGCAAAGATTGTGTTAATTAAATTTATTTTGTTTTGAAAGTAGTGATTTGTTATATTGTTTAGATGCTTTGACTAGGGTGTAATGTTTTGCTGAAGATCTTCAGTGCAATTTTTGTAAATAATGTGATTGAAATAAAAATTAAAATACAGAAATATTAAAATTGTAAGTTTCTTAATTAAACTGTCCTGCACTCCTCTTGATTTCATGTTCGTCAGGTGTTTTTGCTTATGTTTTAGAAACAAAACGCAGCATTTAAACATATAATGACCAGTGCTGGGCACCGCAAGTTATTTTTTCGAGTCCGTAGTCCGCTACTCCGCAACGAATTTCAATTGTCTTAATCCGCAAGTCCGCAATTGCACGTTTAAAAGCTTAGTCCGTAACCGCAAGTCCGCAACGACGTTTCAGGATTCTTGATTCCACAACCGCATGTTCTCAACTTCGTAATATTTTAAGTCTGCACCGCAAGTCCGCAACTTTTTATGAACCGTGCAGAAGATTTTGCAATCAACCACATGTCTCGAAGTGATCTGCTTAGAGTTGATTAGCAAACATAAGTCAAAAGTTGTGATTTGTGGGAAGTATAGCAAGCGTATAGTAGGTATATTAAACGCTATAAAATGAGTTACACACAATCATTGATTGTAGTAAATGTACCACAGCATGACTTGTTGTTGAGCTGCTTTTTCGGAATGGCAAACTTAAGAATTGCCCAGCTCCTCTTACTTTCAGGTCCAAATCAAAACAGATTTAAACGCTTGTATTTTTGGTCAAAGTTTTTAAGTGACTTGGTTAAGGGGAGCTGTAGCCCCCAGCCCTCCTGGTTGCGCTACTACTTATACAGTAGGCGCCTTAACTGCATGGAAACATATTGCACAATCCACAAATGAACTCTTAAAAATGCTTCAATGAAGCTTGGAATTCGAAGATTAAAAGCCATTGGGTTACAGTGAGAAACCATCAAATAGCAAAGCACAATCCGTACTTCTGTATTCTAAAACCACAATTTTTTTTCAAGGCAAGAAAAGGCAAAGGCAGTAGAAGGCAAAAAAAAAAAACATTCATACCACTAATCGTATTACTAAATTTTTTGTCCCTGCTTTCTTTAAGTACTGTAGGAACGAGATGACCACACGCTACCAGCAGTGCCGTCGCCAAAGCAAACGAAGTGAGGGGGCCCTAGCCGAAAATGGGAAGGCACTAAAATAGACTGAACTTTTCCACATAAAAGCTGATACAGTAGAGGTACAATTTTGCATTCATCTTTGAAAAAAAAGACGTATAAGCCCGGAAATGTTTATAGCTCGTTTCGTATGCGGCCCATATTATCGCTTGAAAAATCTGTCTGCAAGAGTGAATGCGACCAGAAGCGCAACCAGGGTTTTGGTAAGAGGGAGGGGGCTTGAACCAAAAGTAAATGTTTTTTTGCACAAAAATTGTCTAATTTAGGTTACGTGCTGAACAAACCGATGCAACTCAAGCGTGTCACAGAGGGTCCAGAGTCCCCAGCCGCTGGGTAATTTTTGCGATTTTGCGTCAAAAATAGCGATTTTAACGCAATTTCAATCGCATTTCGCATGTTTATAAACCATCTGAATAATTACGGTAAATTGCTAAAATTCAGAAATCATTGAAAGATTTAAAGTGTCTAGCCTCTTGGTCCCCCTATATACTTCAGGTCAAGTCCAAAACACGTTTAAACGCTTATTATTTCTTTGGTTGTATTTTCTAAATGACTTGGCTAAAGGGGGCTGATGCCCCCTCAGCCCCTTTTTCTGGTTGCGCGACTGACTGCGACCTAAACTAAATCTTGACTGTACTCTAAAAAAAGAATAACAGGTCTTTTTAAAAAATGATTTCACTTATTGTTTCAGGTCATAATCACTAACGAAATACCGGTAACGCTTCTATAGGCATACATCCCAATTTCGCGACACATCTGTGAAGGCGTGTTAATAAGACAGATTATTGGGTCACATTTATGTAGAGCAGTTGGTGGCCAGCAATTTTGCAAAGAATCGAGAAAACTTTAAACGAGAATTATCTTTGAACATTATTATTTCTTTTTCCATTATTGCCTGTTGTCTTTGTCGTTACGTGATCCTCCAAAAAGCATTCTTAGTAAACCGAAATAGTGAGGGGGGGCACAAGCAGTCGTTAGGAAGGGGGGTACGGCGTCCCTGGCGCCACCGTAGCGACAAGCACTGGCTACCAGTACAAAAAATGATACACCAGTGGCTAATTTTGTAAACTCACGGTAAAAACAACAAAGCCATACTTGCAACAGGGTTGCGAATTCGAACTTAAACTCAAAAAAAGTCGGTTGCTTTGCCGAACTCGAAAAAACAGCATTTCAGCTAAAAGAAAGCAATTAAGTCGGAAAGCAGATTTAGTATTTTTTTAGCCTGAACTCGAAAAACTTGATATTTTTGCCGAACTTGAACTAGAAAAAATTAAATTGAATCGTCATGTTTGAGTGGGTAAAAACATAAATATTTTACAAAAATAGAAAAAAAATTTCCATGTTTGTATAAAACTTGCGAAATTGCGGACTAAAATTTAAAATAGTCCACAATTGCAAGTCCGCAATTTAAACTGCCAAAATCCGCTAGTCCGCATGTCTCCAACTTTTTTCGGTAGTCTGCAATTCGGCTTGTGGACGAGCGGACTAACTTGCGGACTTGCCCAGCTCTGATAATGACCACAACACATATTGATTGAACTGAAGTATAATTTTCTTAACTTTGTTGCTCTTTTGCCGTTGTGGTTTAATTCAAGGGAAATCCTTTTAGTCACGGCAAAAAGCATTTAATGTTTGATTTTGAAAACATTCATACCAAGTTTTGTTCTTGACAAAAAACGAAAGCAACATTGAAAACAGAGAAAATTCTATCTTCAGGAAATTTGTTCAAGAGCCAACTCCTTCTTCACCTCTTAATTGCTTACATTTTTGTCAAGAACAAAACTTGCTAATTTATTTTATATACTGCCAAGTTTCTTTTCCTGCAAACTGAAAGAGTTGACGTCAAACGTGAAAAGTGCGAGGGTTTCGCTACAGGATATATTGCTTTGCACCTAAATAACTCGACAAAACTGCAAAGTTTTTTGACTTTATCACTTTATTTTTGTACAGTATATGTGCTGTTTTTCTAGGTCGCCACGACACAAGCGAATAAAAGACATGCAGTTTTGTTGGCAAATTAATTATTTATATTTATTAGTACTTATAAGCCAGCAATGATTACACAATTAATCCTGGCTTTCTCTATCTTTGAAGTTGGTTCGATTTTCGATTTTGTCCATTCGGGACTTTTTCCCTTCAGGATTTTGTCCATTCGGGATTTTGTCCAATTTGGGATTTTGTCCAATTCGGGATTTTGCTCAATTCGGCGTTTTGCCCTATTCAGGATTTTGTCCCATTCGAGATTTTGTCGGTTCTGGATTTTGTCCAATTCGGGATTTTTTCCATTTGGGATTTTGTCCATTCGGAATTTTGTCCAATTAGGGATTTTGTATGATTCGGGATTTTGTCCATTCGGGATTTTGTGCGTTCGGAATTTTGTCCATTCGGGATTTCGTACAGGATCCATTTCCACAACATGAAAAACAAGCCCTAACGTTGAAAACGAAAAATTAGGGTGTATTAATCCAAATTTGCCTTTATTTACCATCTATTCACGTAGCTAGCCAGCGATCTAGGCACAATTCGTCACTTCTAATTAATTACTACAAAAAGGGATTTGCATCTCTGGCACAATTTGTCGTAAATTGACATCCAACTAACAAAATATTTTTACAGATATTATGACAAGCATACACATAAAAATAACTATAGTAATATCTAGAGTTAAAATTGTTTTAATTTAATTGTATTTTTGTAACAATATTTTTTTATATTTCTTTTTAATACGATAAAATGAGTAAGACTTAAGTTTCGAAGGAATCTTATTCCATATTTGAACGCCATAAAATTGTATCGGGTTCCTGCCACTATTAGTATTTACAGGATTAAGAAAATTTTTTTGGTTGGTTTTGCTTCGAGATTTGTAATTATAAGCTTGTGCAATCGGTAAAAAGTAAGTTTCAAAAATTTTGGGAAGAGCTTTTACGTGATAATTGGAAATGAGCTTGCTTAACTTAAATTATAAATGACAGATATTTTTCGAATCTTGCATTTGTAATACATAGAAGTGTTAATAACATGGTCTTTCCACGTAGAGTTATTTATTATTTTTAATACTTTGTTTTGAAGAATTTGAATAGATTTAATCATAGTTTTATAGCTTCGCTACCCTAGCGAAGAATACCGTATAATACGTATGAAAAGAGAGATGCATAGTAGGTTATAACGATATGAGGTTTTTAACATTAAGATAATTTTTGATCTTAGCTATTATTCCTACGCTTTGTGATAACTTTTTTTGCAGATATTGAATATGTGGTTTCCAGCTTAGGTCTTTGTCTAGTATTAATTCCAAGTATTTTGTTGAGGAGAATCTGTCAAGTTTAATCCCTCTAACAAAAACGTTCAAATCGTTATAGTTAATTCGATTATTGCAAGGTTTTATGAGTAACTTTTTCGTTTTAAAATAATTTAAAGATAATTTAATGGAATTTAACCAGCTTTCTACTTTAATTAACTCAATATATACGTTTTTATTAAGTTCATTTAAATCTATTCCACTTGATGCAGTATCATCTGCGTAAAGTCGAGTTTCAAATTTTGAAGCTTTTAGTAGATCATTAACGTAGATAGAAAACAAAAGCGGCCCTAATATGGAGCCTCGTGGAACCGCAAGTTATAATTTGTAGAGAAAAATATGTACTGCTAAGATTAACTACTTGTTTTCGGTCAGTTAAATAGTTGCTAATTAAACTTAACGAGCTGCCTTTAATTCCATATTTCTGTAGCTTGCTAAAAAGAATGCAATGATTTACCGAGTCAAATGCCTTTGAAAGATCAATTAATGTTAAGCATAAGATTTGTTTGGGGTCTCGTAAATTTTGTAATTTTTTTATTACATCAGAAATGATATGATTCGTAGAATGCTTTGCCCTAGATCCAAATCGTTGCTTTGATATAGTATTATGGGTAGTAAAATAATTATTAAATCGATTACAGATAATTTTTTCTAATATTTTTGGGAAAGTATAAAGGACGGATATCGTTCTATAATTATAGTAGTTTTGTAAGTGTAGTCATTTTTGAATACTGGTGTTACATTAGCAACTTTAAGCTTTGATGGAAATATTCCTTTCTGAATACATTTATTGACTAATATTATTTTGACAGCATCGACGATTATGCATTCGGCTGTCACTTTCAAAAATTTGATCAATATGTTTTCACTTCCGTTTGGTTTTTTATCATTTAATGTGATTATTTGTTGAAAAAACTTTATTCTCTGTACAAGGTTTGCAATTTCATTTTTTGTTTGAGGCCCTAGAGGTGCATAGGAGTTTAGTATATTGGAAAAACCATTCAAGAATTGGTTAAAAATTCCATCTTGGTTAAAATCTTCATCAAGCATGAAGCTATTTTTGGTTTTTAAAACTAGTCTGTTTACATCAATTAAAAGTTTTGCCTTATCAAAATTTTTCATACTGAGAACAAACTTTTTGACTTCTCTATTAATGGATTTAAATGTTAAAAAGCAAAATGTCCGCAGGTGATCTGAAATATCAAATGCTGAAATTCCTATATTTCGTTACGTGTATACAGTACTTCAAATACACAATAAGCTTTTTATAAATTTGTTTTGCGTTAATTTAATTGGGTTTTAATCAGTTTTATTGACATCTATATCTTGAAGAAATAAAAAGATGATCATGCATCGATCTTCGAGTAAGAGACATTAAGTTTAGTTGAAGGCACTCTTCAAAAATAATTTCAGTGAAATCTACATACTGTAAAATGACGTCGTGAAGATGCTTGATGACGTAATGCCTTCGACTGAAGCAATTCGTCATCTAACTCAAATTACGTAATCACAAAAACAACTTCTAAGCAAATTTGAGCCCCCCAATTTTTTTTTCAAAAACTGGAAAAAACCATTGATGATGTCATTTTTTCCATCTAACTTGGTCTTGAGCTTTGCCGGTCTCGAAATCAAAGTCAAGACCGGTGTCGGTCTTGGACTCGGACAAATCGGTCTTGTCTACAGCCCTGATAAAAACTGAAGTTTCTGATTGAAACTTAATTTAAACTAAATCAAATCTTTTACTATACTCCCTAGATTGCGCCGAAACGTGTAAAGAGTTTGCAGGTCCAATCTCCTTGTTATTGCGTCCTGGCAACAAAGCTCTTTTCGAAGAAATGTTGCAGCGGTGGCGAGCTGTTGGCAACACTGTGTAGATTTGGCCGACCCGAGCGAGACTCAAAAATCTCAGACATTCCGCTCCAGGGACGAATGCGTTACTGCTCGACCAAGCAACTGGCTGGCATTTGACTTAATTCCTAATGAGTTTAAAGTTTTCAAACATAAATAAGGCAGTGTGATTTGAGAAGAAGTCTGGCAGAAAAATTACAGTATAGTAGCAAATGTAAGGTCATTTATACGCAATTAAAAGAAGAAAGGCCTTTAGTCGAGCCTTGTGGATCACCAAATTTGACTTATGGTATAGAAAATTGTGTTTTTCAATTTGTTCATTGCAATCGAATATATACATAACTTCAAGGTCTTTTAAACTTCCTATCAGTTTGTACTGTTTTTTAAAAGTATGTGTTGGTCAAAGAGTCAAATGCTTTGGATAAGCCCAATAGTCCTGCATTTTCCAAGAGTGGAATGTTCGATTTTTTGTGTCTGTAACTGGGCGTAAACATCACAAGCAGCATGCACTGTAGAATAATTGTGTCTGAAGCAGAGTTTATAAACAGGCCAACAGATACGAGCCCAACCCCGAAAAGTGATTTGAAGCCAAACCAGCCCGAAAAAGCCCGAAAATTAGGTCAGATTTAAAACTATGTATGGTTATTAGGGTGTTGCAGCCGCCCCATAAATTTGAAAATTTTATCGTGGCAACTTCTACCTCAGCTCAAGTTGGAGGCTTCGCACAAAAACCCTTTTGGTCAAGTTTCGTAAAAATTTTTCAAACTTTACCGGTCGCACAGTAACATCAAAATTTGGCTATTTCAAAAAAAAATGTTTTTTTCCTTTTGAATGTTTTTGGACTATGAGTCGAACTTATGATCCCTTTTGATAGTTTCTATTGTTTTTGGGAGTCGTTGTTTAATACATAGCCAACAAGAGAACTTCTTAAATCAAAGTTATCAAAAGTTGCATCATAGACCTACCGCCACAAGCATGATTAATACCAAATTATTGCATATTTTTCTAATTTAGTAATTAATTTCACATCTGGGCCTGATTTTAAACTAAAAAGTGCTCATTATTGTTATCTATCCAATGTCAGTGTTGTTTTTTTTTTTGTTCTAGACAGCTGTGCTGCTAACAAAAAGCATCTTATTAATAAGCTGTTATAATTTCCGTTTCTTTTCTTTAGCAACCAAAGCTTTTCCATACTCTTGATACTGGTTTTTTCATCAGGCATCGTGCAATGCAAAAATGTTTTTGCATCATTTTTCAATCACGTTAAGGCGTTGGAGAAATTTTGGAAATATGGCAAAGATCTTTTTGCATGCTTTTGTCGATCTCGGGAAAGTATAATATGATTGCTTTTTTATCTTTGGAAGGTTCTGAAGAAGAATGGCGTTGATGGTGAGTTGTTACAAGCCATTGAGGCATTCTATGGTGCAAACTGGAGTTTCATGGTTGAGTGAATGGCTGCAATCAAAGCTTTCCATAAAAGCATTGAACTCCGGCAAGAATGCGATTTGTTTCTTCTCTTCTTTATTGTTTACATGAATTGTATCGACAAATGCAACCAAGCTGATCAGTTTGCTACCACAGGAAATTGAAAAATCAGTTTTCTGCTATGTGCTGATGATTTGATTCTACTTCCAGAGAATCTGGCCTTCAGCGCATATTACATAGGTTTGCAGCTGCTTATGACACTTCAGGAATAAAAATAAGCAGGGTCAAAACTAATATGCTTTATGTTTCAAGAAACCATAATCAGCGCTTGTTGCTACTGAACGGAGCGACACAGAAACAAGTATACAAGTTCAGGTATCTTGGGGTTGCTTTCGCGAGTGACGAAAGGCAAAACAAAGAACTTGGTATTCCTATTGACTGGGCAATTGCAACAATGAAAGCTTTACACTATTCAGCAATTATGAGGCGATTCAGTAGTTGTGAGACGAAAATTGTCAAAAATGAAGCAAAGCTCTCGATTTTCGAAACAGTCTTTGTCCCTTCTTACCAACTCTATTTCTGTATGGTCATGAAAAATTCGGTAATGATTGAAAGGGTGCAATTGCAAGTGCAAGCGTCCAAAACGAGGTTTCTCCAGAAAATTCAAAGGAGTTACATCATTGACAAGGTGCACATCTTTTAACATTCGAAAATCTCTAGAGCCACTACTTCTTCAAATTAAAAGATCTCAGCTTAGATGGTTTGGCCATGTAAGCAGAATGCATCAGGAAAAACTTCAAAACAAGCTTTGCTCGTCAAAGCAAATGAAAAAAAAAAGTTCGACGACCCAGAACTACTGTAGATGAATCAATATTACATTAAGGATCTTGGGTGTAATAGTTTGGGACTTCACCCAAGCAACATGATGGGGTGATGGAAAACTGTGAAGTGTGGTAGCTTAATCTCAAGCTGCTGCCCCCGCAACCCTCACAGGAAATAGGGCAATTAGGAGAGAGAGATTTTTCTTGAAGTTTTCAATGGTTTTGTTTGCTTTTCTACTGTTTATTCTGTTAAACTTGCATTTGTGCAAATTTTTCATTTCATCTACCAGCTTCTTTACTTCCTCAATTATTTTTAATTGACGAATTGTAGGAGTTTCAGCTTCGTGGGGGGAAAACATGTGCTTTTAATAGTATTGTCATCAGGCCTAGAAATAGTTCCTGGCAGCCAACTGCGAGAATTTACAGATCTAGTGATAGTATATTGCTAGTAGATTTACAAATGTCTATGTTTTATAGAGCTTGTACCAAGTAGATTGCACTAAACTTTGCATCTTACACAGCAAAACATAACAAATACGGTTTTAGTAAGCTGCTGCTGTAACTATATATAAGTTAGAACAGCAGTTTAATAGATTTTAATGACTAGGCCTAAAGCATAGTCTGCACTGTCATTCTTTAAGAAAGTAACATTGTAGGCTATGTTTCACTCTGTTTTACTCAGCCAGCCGAAATAGATACTGTAGGTCTAACTCAAATAGAGTTTCTGTTGTAGTTTCCTGCACATAAACATGATCAATTTTGACCACTATTAATTCTGAAAAAACAAACAAAAAACATAAATGTAAACAGTATTAGAAGTTGTATTGAAATTTTTTTGAATGTATAAGGCCAAAAGTGAATGCTCAATTTTGCAATGACTCATTAGTAACAAAGATTTCACATAGCACCATCTAGCGGCACGAAACAAAGCAAATACCAAATCCCGAGTAAAATAGATCTTCGTGCGACCCCTAAACCTCAATTTTTTTTTCTCAAACTTTGTATTCTTGATTTTTTTTGGAAACCTCCTATTTTGAAGAAGATAGAAAAAAATCGGAAGGGATCGGGGCAGCTGCCACACCCTAATGGTGATTGATCGTAATGAAACTACTCGTTGCTGATAAATTGTGACGTAATAATAATAATTGTGTAATAAGCGGAGTTGGAGTCCTCGAGGACGTCCTTGGCCTCGAGGACGTCCTCGATGACACATTTTGAAGTCCTTGGCCTCGAAGCCTCAAGTCCTCGAAAATTGCCCTGTCCTCGGCTCGAGGACAGCATTATCTTTTGAATTGTTAAAATTTTGTAGTTCGCCCGAAAAAAAGTTTTGAAGATTTCATTTTTTGGACATCGCCGAAAAAAATTTTTCGAAGACCTTTTTTTTTGAGAACGCCTGAAAAATTTTCTTGAAGACCTTTCTTTTGGAGAACACTTGCGCCTGTGTCCTTGGGCCTTGGCCTCGAGCATTCCTGTTCTTGGCCTCGAGAGGGTCTGTCCTTGAAAGGGCTGTCCTTGGTCTTGGCGTCGGATTTTTTTTGTGTCCTTGGCCTTGGCCTCGAGCCTTGTGTCCTCGACTCCACCTCTGGTAATAAGTAATGACATTGATGTTTAAACGAAATCGTGATTCAGTGTTGCAAAAGTTATTTGAATTACGCTTTTATAACATTTCAAAAGCCAAACCACGAGACAGTCAAGTACGTACATTAAGCTCGAATTAATCCCGACATTTTGCCAATCTTTAGCCCGAACCTGACTCGAAAAGCTAGGCCCAACTTACACAACCCTAGTTGGAAGCCCAATTGTTTGTCACTTAAAATTTTAAGTTTAGTCAAATAATTATCAAGCTTGTTGCAGTGTATACAGTAGGGTGGTCCTTAAATACATAGCAAAAATTATACAATAAAAATTATCATGGGAACCGAAGTAAATGTGTTTCTTTTAGGCTAAAACCATGGTGTGTGAAAAATCTCCGAGATAGAAAAACATTTAGAGATTGCACAAAGGCAGTAAAGTTTTTCATAAATACCCAATTTGACAAAGATAAAGGCTTCGCTGTTTGCAGAGTATTAGCTGTTCAATAGCAGTAATATTCTGGCTGTAACCCAACTCATTGTATGTTGCCAAGAAAGTATTGTCCTATCTTTATTCTCACAGAGCAAAAATCATGCGTATGGTATGCTTTGAGGCGAAACGCATGTGGAACTGAAAATGATCTTTATCACATTTTCAATCAGCCAGACGTATTTCTATATAAGTACCACTGCCCCACCACACTCTGCAGTTGCATGCGGGACTAGGATTTTTTGAACCAACTTTCTTTCTGCCATCAATGAGCCTGATAATAATTCATTCCAAGAATCAAAGTCCATTGATAGAAATTTTTGATACATTTTCATTTTTTGGAAAAATCCTATTAATTGCGTTTAATCAGCCAATTACTTTTTCCAATTGTTGTTTATTAATGGCACACTTGGTAAAGTTTTCATCTTCGTAAAGAGCTGCAACGATTCGTCACTTCATGCCATCATGCACCTGCGTTTCAAAAAAACTTAAACCACTAGTTCCTTAGACATGTACCAAAGCCGATTAAAGAATTTTTTCATTGCGGTTGCCCCAATTCTCTTGTCAATGTGATTTTGCCACGTTTTTGCAAGTCCAAGATTTTTCTACATTTTGGCAAGTTTAGTGCAGATACAAGAAATGATGTTTTGGTCTATGCTCGCCATAATCGGTTTACCATGCAGTTCTGGCGTATGGTAAACTGATTATGGCGAGCATAAGTTAGGGGCGCCATAATCAGTTCTGGCGCCCTTAACCAATTTCTGATTTTGATCAAGTTTTTGCTTTAATGAAGATGCAAGCACCAGATTCTTACTTTTAGTGTTTGAGACATTCATGTCAAAAAACATATTAGTGATATTACCCCGTAGCCAGGCGCGTAGCCAGGATTTGGAAAAGGGGGGGGGCTATTTTGATAGAGGAGAAAAGTGCAAACGACCTAGCCCGGATTTTCATTGTTCTTGATTCAGTTTCACACAGTTTGTCCGAAAATTGAGACGAAATTTCTCGGAAAGCTCGAAATTCAAAGGTTTTTTCGGCCCAAAATCAGGTGGTCTCCAAAAAAAAAAAAGGTCTTCACCGAAATTGAGACTGATTTTTCGGCCAAAATCGGAAATTCAAACGTTTTTTCCGCCCAAAATCAGGTGGTCTCCAAAAAAAAAAAAAGGTCTTCACCGAAATTGAAACTGATTTTTCGGCCAAAATCGGAAATTCAAACGTTTTTTCCGCCCAAAATCAGGTGGTCTCCAAAAAAAAAAAAAAAAAAGGTTTTCACCGAAATTGAGACTGATTTTTCGGCCAAAATCGGAAATCCAAACGTTTCAGGGCTGTTTTCCTATGGGGGGGCTATTTTCAATTTTTCACAAAAAATCGGCCCCAAAAGCACCAAAAATGTGCAATTTTGCCTACTTCCCAAGCCAATGGGGGGGCTTGAGCCCCCCCCCCATGGCTACGCTACTGCCCGTAGCAAACACTTTCTCAGCTTATCCTCATTCTTCTAATGCTCAAACAATGTAATTTGCTTGAGACTAACTGGTCCCATTAGGAATTGGGGCAGATGTTTTATACAGATGCCAAAGGTCGAGTTGTGAGAATAACTTTGAATGAGATTGAAAGTGGTTCAAATTATTATTTGAAAATTTTTTCAAAAAATAGAGTTTGTTCAGACTATTATTTTTTAAAATTTCTTAAGATGAACTTTCAAATTCTTTGCTCAGTTTATTATTTTGGACTTTCCAGTTGCCACTCTTATATCCAATGTTCCCATTGATTCTATTCTCTAACATTCCCTGTTGAGCCGGAGAACAATTTTGATATCTTTGTCATGAGGGTTTATGGATCAGAGAATTTGCACTGTCCACATTAAAAAAAATTTTTCATGTCATCTTTTTTGTTACTTGTGGTAGCCTTAAATATTCGCTAAATATTTTGACAAGTTTAATAACTAATCAAATATCGGAAAAACATAATATTGTTTTGTAGTGTATGAGATTTGAAATTTATCCAGAAATTAATACTTGACAACTTAAAGATTCCAGTCAAACTTATTCAGACAAACTACTCCCGACTACAGGAGAAGGCATATAAAAAATATATGATTTATAATTGACTTGTAAATTGTATTCCCAGTTTCTAATGTGCTCAATGGACATGGGCCCCCCAGTTAACGGTACAGAAAGTTCAGTTACAAATTAGAAATTTAAAAACCACACAACTAGCTGTCTCCCCCTAATGGGTTTGTCAGGTGGGATGGAAACAAAACAAAAACAGTAAAAGACTTCAGTACACTACCCAAGTCTACCCCTCCTCGCAACGGAAGCCCTGTGGCGTGCGTGCCCAAGCTGTCCCCAAGGGTTATGTGCGGTACGCACCAGCCTGGGGCTGCAGCCAGGGTCAATGGTGTGGAGCCGCACCTGGTACAAAACACTGTAAGCATTAGCTGTGGAGGCTGAACAACTTAAGCAAACACTGCTGATGGGCTGATGCATGTCTGTAAAACGTTGTGAAAAACACTGTTAAAATTTTAAACACTGTTCTAGATAAAAAGCGGCATTTTACATTTAAGTGATCAACCGATTTGCGTTAAATGTGGTTTCATAAGCTTAATGATTTCTTGGTTTACTTGGCTTTGTGTCAAAACTTTGATACAATTTCGGTTCTTTGGTTGAAAGGGTTAACGAAATTTCCTTGTAGTATAGCAATTTTTTCCTCTAAACAAAGGTTACATCTGGTAGAGCCGTTCTGATAGGGCCATTCTCGTCTCGTGATGTACGAGGATCATTCAATAAATAAGGTAAATTTTTCAGTGTAAGGACTTATAATTCAGATGGAAACTAATTTTTTTTTTTTTTGTCTTATTCACATGGATGCAGGGTTGGAAATCGATATTAAAAAAGTAAAGAATAATCGATATTCGATACTTCAAAAAAATAGTAAAGATTAGGCGATATCGATAATGAAAAAAAAGTAAAGAATAATCGATAATGTAATCAATAACTTTTTATGGAGCCAAAAAAGAGTGTCAACATATTTTGACATTACGACTAAAAGTAAATATCTGTATGCAAGTGACATTGCACTTCAATGTATGTATATTCACTTCAATGCAACTGGTACCATTATTGGTTCTGGTTCCAGCACTGCCAGTAGTTTCCTTATTAGAATTATCCCCAGAACTATTATTAATTGTCACTGCCATTGGTAAAGAAACATATGCTTCACTTTCCATAATTATAAGTTGTCACTTGTTTAGGCCAATAGGTTCAAAAATCTCTTATTTACTAGGCTAATAAAGTACCAGTATGGCACTACGTTATTTGATAGCCTAAGCTTCAATAAACAAATTGATTACCTAAAGTATAGGCTACAAAACTTTGCATTAGAACATAGAGGATTTATAGAAAACGTGAAAGTTAAGCATACCAGTAGGCTACTTGGCAAAAAATAGCATTTGATAATGGCTTGTAAAATACCAGTAGGCCACCGCCAAATGAGTACAACTGGGATAGCCTACACATGTGCGTTCCACCTCTACCATGTTGATGTTGAGATAAGCAGTGGTTATAGCATCTGTCTTGCAGTCATCAGTCTTCTGGCCTGGGTTCACTACTAGTACTACTTCAGTAGGCTACCTGATTACTAGGTAGAGTCTTGCAAAAACTTCAAAAATTGGTATTCATAGCTTTCCTGCTTGACATTCCAGGCCTATCTGTAAGCTGCTAGATGCCATTGCCTTATAATTTTGCATAATTATTCAGAGTTGCCTCAGCCACGAAACAGCTAAATGACCGTAGGGTTTTAGAGTCGTTGCCACCTGTCTACTACACCAGTAAAGCTTCACACTATCCCTTCAAGTACTGAGCGCCAAGTTGGAAAGATGTGAATACCATTTTTTAAGTGTTTTGGTATGGCTCAATAAAGGAATCAAATTCAGGTCTACCGACTGTGAGACCAATGCTCTAACCACTAGGCCTAAGCCACCATGCCACTTAAAGCAGTCCCTAGCCTACCAGCTACCACTTCACTGTGACTGTACTATAAAACTATAGCAAATATCAATAGCAATGATAATTACTAGAGCTTTTCGCTTTTCAGATGAGTGCCTAACAATATCATCTGACCAAGTCCTACTCGGTACGACGGTACATTGCAAAGAATTTAGGAACTGACACCTCACAGTACTGCTTGACTAGGCTTACTGCAACACTCTGCACTGCTACCACTGGCTACAAGAGCATTATTGTGTTTGTATGACTTGGACTGGAACCAAAAATGATTAGGATGCGAAATTTTGAACTATTGCATACATTAATGAAAGTGAAATTATAATTATTTCTAGAGATGGTGCGGTCCACAAAATTTTTGTTCGCAAACTTCACCGCACCGCTCAATTCCATCCGCATACCGCACTGCACCACAAAAAGTTTGTGAACTTGTTACACCGCACCGCAAAAGTCAAATTGTAATGGTTACGGTATTGCTTAACGCCAATACTGTATCTTACTGCATGCGAAATTGCAAACCAAACAGGTTGGCACCCTATGGTCCACCTGATGCTAGTCAAACAATAGCTTTAGATAATGTTTTGGTCTAAATTGTTGCTTAACTAAACAAGTCCATTAACCCAACCCTTGATGATAGTTCTTAGTTCAATTTTACATAATAAAAAACTATCCCAATCAAGAATCAACCCATGGACAATTGGACTTTATGTTTGGCATATTGAATATACAGTATCATCACTTCCACTTTAGAAGTTCCAACTGCCAAAGTTTGAGGGCTGAATTCATGCAAACAGTAGCATTAAAAGCACAGTCACACCTGACATCATCACTAGGCTTGCCAGAGTAAATCATGGTCATGCTTGATAAGTTACAGTGTATGTATATAAATCTGTCCTTTAAATTTAATTGTAATTTAATACCACACAACTGACAGGTATGTACATTTTAAGTTTCATATCAATGTTGCTCTAAAATTCTATACCGTAACTGGTATTGCATAAACAACTTTAGCTCAAAGTATCTTAAGCCTAAGGTGAAGAATCAATACGCAAAAGTAGTTTTAACCATTACATCTTATTTTTTGTAACAGGTATTACATATGATAAGAGAATGCTAATAATTATAAACGAAAAAGGTGGTTTAAGGTTAAGCGCTTTGTGCTTCTACACGATCTGTCAATGAGCATTGACATGTTGAATTTGAACCAATATTACAAGCAATTATTACCAACTATGGTATATATATCTATTGTTAATTTGGAATGGAGAGAAAAAGATACACTCTGCACTGACATCTAAATATGGCTGCTTTTAAAACAGTAGAAATAGAACTCTGAGGCTACTTTTTACTGCACTGTAGGTTACAGGAATAGGTTTTCGTGTGGGGTAGGGTGACTGATAGTGATACTAACTACAATCACATAAGAAAAAATTTCAAAGTATGAATCTAAAATTCCTAACTTACTGCTCAGACTACAATACTTTGGTAATGTAGAATCAAGCAGTCAATAAAATTTTGTCATGCTCTCAGTACCAGTACTGTAATGCTTCAATGATAAACTTTAATGTTTATTGCAATGGATCCTTCAGTTTTTAGAAATAGCCACTAGCCTTAAATCTGCGATATACATGCAACAAACTCAACAAAAGCCTCGACTTTACTACATGTCAAAAAGCTAAACTAGGTATGCCTACCGAACCAGAATACTAGTCCCTGAGTCAGCCGGTATTTCATTAGGCCTACCAGTATCACATACTAGGTATGATACCAGTATCAGGCTACCATATTTGGCTTCATTCAACTTACAAGTAGTAAGTATCGATACCTGCTCAGGCGCGTAGCCAGAAATTCGCAATGGGGGGGAGCTATTTGGGGGGTCTGAGGGCGGAGCCCCCAGCCGCCGGAGGCCAATGGGGGTCTGGGAGCAAAGCCCCCAGCTGCTGTAGGCTGGGGATTTGGGGGCAGAGCCCCCAGCGCTCGAAAATTTTGCATTTTTTTGCAAAAATAACTTCATTTTAGGACTGTTTTGATTAAAAAATAATGATTTTAAAACGTGGCTTAGAAATTGGCAGTGCAAACAAGATTAAACTGGTGGCATAAATGGGCTATTTGGGAGGTGGCTAATGGTAAAATGTAGTTCTCTTGTTTAGATGCTGGTAAATTATAGAATCGAATACTTCAATAAAACTCACACGGCGTAATCTATTTCGTATACAGTTTATAAAGAAAAATAATTGGGGGGGAGGGATAATGAAAAGAGATTTGAGAGAAATGATTGGTAATTAACAAATACTGAATAGTCACCCCCCCCCCCTATTCCTTAGTTTATAGTATATTTGTTGATGACACCTATGTTCAGCATTTTTACACTTCAATCAAATTTGAATGCTTATTTCTTACCATTTATCAAAGGTTTCGTTTATTTGTTGGTTTTATTTTTGTCAAATTAGCCCCTCCCCTGGACATATGTTTCAAAAGATGTTTTAAATCACTATTTAGTCCACTCCAGTGCATAAAACAGTCTCAAAGTGCTAAAAATGTAGTGTTTTTCCCATTCTGCATTTTGGTCGACATGTCAATGGCGGGGGGGGGGGGGGGGGGGGGGCTATAGCCCCACCACCCCCCCTGGCTACGCTACTGGCTAAAAACGTGGTATTTTCCTAATTGTGCATTTTGGTCGGCAGTTCATTACCCCCCTTCCCCTAAACAAAGCTTTCAAACTATGCTTTAAAGCATTTTTTAGTCTAATCCAGTGCAAAAGACAGTCTTAGAAATGCTAAAAACGTGGTATTTTCGTTATTCTGCATTTTGGTCGTCAGTCCATCAGCCCCTTCCCCCCAAACAAACGTTTCAAACTATGCTTTAAATCATTTTTTAGTCTAATCCAGTGCAAAAGAGAGTCTTAAAAGTGCTAAAAACGTGGTATTTTCCTTATTCTGCATTTTGGTCGGCAGGCCAATGGGGGAGGCTATAGCCCCCCTCCCTGGCTACGCTACTGTACCTGCTTACAGTTTGACTATTAATAATATCACCTTATCTGTTCGTGTCTGGTGTTATGCAATACCGGTATGTAATGGCCTAGGGTTAACCACTATTGTACCAGTGCCCATCTAGCCCAGCTTACCGGTACAGGCTGCATTACGATTACGGTTAGACATGCACGGTAGGCCTATGATTTGAAAGATAAACCTAGGCTACCGATAAACCGTGGTACCTAACACTAACAGAACTAGGCTGGCTACATTGAGGCTAAATTTAACAACTGAAGTAGAGTGGTTGATTCCTAACCTAATTCTAAAAAGTGGTCTCATCCTCGACGCTGCAACTGCACTGCAAAACTATTGGAATTTTTCCCGCTGCGCGGCGCGGTGCTGTTGGTCGAACCGCGTACGCGGCTGCGTACCCTGCGCTGCTACCATCTCCAATTATTTCTAGAATAAAACTGCAGTACACAAAAAAAATGATTAACGTGTTTCCAAAAAAATTTTGCTTAACTTAAAAAAATATCGATTAATTATTATTGATTTACCAGGCAAAAAAGTAGGGAAAAGGCACATTCGATAATGAAACTAAAAAGTAAAGAATTTTTGCATTCGATAACCAAAAAGTAACGAATAACGATATCGATTATCGATTTCAAGTCGATATTTCCAACCCTGCATGGATGAAATTTCTTTTGCAGATTAAAATAAAAAGTTTAAGAGTTTTGGTAATAAACAAAAATGTCAGATAAAGCAGCATGCTCCAAGATTGAACAGCGGTCAGTAGTAAGTAAGTAAGTAAGTAAGAAATTTATTTGACTTTAACCTATAGGTGGGCACAAGTCCGTTAATCGTTAATCCGTTAATAACGAAGCTAACTTTTTCCTTAACTCGTTAATCCGTTAAAAAGTTTTTTCATGTTAACGGACTAAATTAACTTCCGTTAAGCTCTGTTAACGGACTAAAGTAACTTCCGTTAAGTTCTGTTAACTTCCGTTAAGGTTTTTATCGTTAATATCTTGCACCATTCATTCATCGGACCAGTACGAACCAATTTGCACTGGTAGCACTTGTTGCGTATTAGCACGAGTTTTGTAGAAGAAAGCGAAGAAACGAGCTCGTTTTTGTGACAAATAATAAGCCGCAGCCTCAGAGATCTATTGATTATCGCTGTTCGCAATTTCCAAAGATTTTCCGATCGCAGCTTCATTAGTGCATTTGAACTTATTTTTATCTTGAAATTAGATTAAACTGTAAAGTGTAACTTCCAAAACCCAAAAAGACCACCATAGCAATAAATATTTTCTTGCAATCAGCTCAACAAAGTCAATAAGTGTTCTAAAAGCGAGACAATAAAAAGAAATGTAAATCACACACAAAATATTAACGGATTAACGGACTTCATTAACTTCCGTTAATTAAAGCTGAAAATAACGGATTAACGTTAACGGAGGAGTGAAGTTTGTTAACGGACCAGTGGTTAACGAAGCTAACGTTTTGCATTAACTTGCCCACCTATGCCTTAACCACAAACAACATTATTCAAACAAACATTCATGTAACATAACATTGGATAAGGCCAGGGAGCACCGAGGAACGTTACCGTTTTCGAGTCGAGATGCTCCCCGGCTCAAATCATGAATTGCGAGTTGTAGTACAAGCATCAGATACAGGCGTACGATTAAGCAAACGTTGCAATATACGGCAGAAAAAAGCAAAGTGATAAAACTGCATGATTTAATAGGATTCGTACGTTATGAGATCAATAGCAATCAACAAGGTATTTTCTGTACTTTTTTTTGAACGTAGTCCAGGAGAAATTTTTTATGTCAGATGGTATTGGTGACCAATGTTGTGGCCCTCTAAACGATAATTGAGTCTTCGCCATTTGCTTAGATACTCTTGGTAAGAATAATTTGGTTGTTTTTGCTTGTGTCGTGTTATATTTGAGCAAATCTTCAATTTTAGTAAAGAGTGATTGAATAATAATTGGTAACTTATTCCAATTTAGTTGGTACATAAACTTTCCTAATTCCAGTTGATAGATATCATGTAATTTAAGAAGTTTTAGTTGTTTGAAAAGCGGTGTAACATGGTCAAATTTCCGACTACCTGTAATAGTTCGAACAATGTTGTTTAGTCTCACTTCCAATTCTCTCAGTACTGATTTAAACGTAGATTCCCACAGAATTATTCCATATTGAACTCGACTATAAACAAGACTGTAGTATAAATAAGCAAAATGTGGTTAGGTACAAGGTTGCGAATACGATAAAACAAACTCGAATATCGTGCAAGTTGCAATGAAAGATGTTTTATGTGAGTAGTCCAGTTAAGCTTATCATCGAGATATACACCAAGATAGTTCACACTGTTCATTCTGCTTAATCCAGCATCATTTATGGACAAGTTGAAGTCACATTCAACAGTTTTGTGAGGGTGCTTATTAATTAGCATAAAATTTGTTTTATTGTGATTCAATGATACGAGATAGTTTATTTTTCCTAAGCCAAAAGTTTCTATTTTGAAGTTCCGTATTAACACGAATTTGTAAATTGTTTATGTTTGTGTCCGAAAGACAAAGATACGTATCATCCGCAAACAAAGTAGTTTGAAATTTGGATGCTTGGGGGAGATCATTTATGTACATTACAAACAGGAGTGGGCCTAAGCATGATCCTTGGGGGATACCACAACTAATACTTTCATAACTAGACATAGTGTTCAATATCTTGGTGTACTGGTAACGGTTCATTAAGTAGCTTCGCATTAAACTTAATACACATCATCTCATTCCAAACGATTGTTCAAGCTTATGCAATAATATTTCGTGATCTACTGTGTCAAAAGCTTTAGACAGGTCTAAAAACAAACAACAAGAATAGCGATCATGTCAACGTTTTCAAGTATATTTTCATAAACATGGCTAACAGCATGAATTGTTGAGAAGTTTTTTTAAAGCTTAACTGGGTTTCACTTAGCAAGTTATATTTTTCTAATTCTACTATAGATCATTTTTTCAAAAAGTTTATCTAGCTGTTACAGTAATGAAATGGGACGACAATTGGTGGTTTTATTTTTGTTGCCTTTTTTGAATATAGGAATTACTTCAGAAATTTTGAGGTATTGTGGAAAAACACCTACTGATACACATAAATTAAACAAATCGCTCAATGGAGTAGATATTACAGTTTTACTATACTTGATAAATTTTGTCTCAATATCATTATGGCGCTTTGATTTTTTATGGCTTAATTTGTTAATTATTGCTTCTACTTCAGCTGAAGTTGAGGATTCTAAAAAGAACGAGTTTTTAGACCATTTTGTTTTGACAATCTCGGGTCTAATTGGCGCAATCGATGAACCCATTGTTTTTCCAGTATTCGCAAAGTAGTTATTGAATGTTTCTGCAATAGTTTGGGAGTCACTAATTTCATTTCCATCAACAATAAGTTTGCAAGGAAGTACACGTTCCGATTTATGTGAGCCAACTAATTCATTTAGTTCCTTCCATAAGCTATCAGGTGAATTTTGATTAGATGACAGTAATGCTTGATAATAGATTTGCTTAGCCAATTGTAAAGCCCTATTCAGTGCGTTATGATAGGCCTTGTAAGCTTTGAAGTTATCTTCAGTATATTTACGCTGCAAATTAGCATACATTTTGTTTTTTCGTTTAACAGATTTCAGCAGAAGGGTAGACAACCACGGCTTTTATTGTAATCGTTTTTCTTTTCTTGAAGCTCGCTTTAAAGGCGCATGCTTGTCTACCACTGCAGCATAAATAGAAATAACTTTGTTGAATAAAGAAAGTAGTGTGTGGCAACCGCCCGATAAATTTGAGTCTTTTATCGTGGCAGCTTTTACTTTAGCTCAAGTTGGAGGCTTCTCACAAAAACCAATTTGGTCAAGTTTCGTAAAAAATTGTCAATGTTTGGGGGTAGCACAGTGACATCAAAATTTTGGCAATTTAAAAAAAAATGTTTTTTTTTTCATTTTGAATGTTTTTGGACTATGAGTCGAACTTGTGATCACTTTTGATCATTTCTATTGTTTTTGGAGTTGTTGTTTAGTACATACCCAACAAGAGAACTTCTTGAATCAAAGTTATCAAAAGTTGCGTTGTAGACCTGCTGCCACAAGCATGATTAATACCAAATTATTGCATATTTTTCTAATTGATTAGTTTGATATCTGGCTCTAATTTTAAACTAAAAAGCGCTCATTATTGTTATCTACCCTATGTCAGTCTTTTTTTGTTCTAGACAGCTGAGTTAACAAAAAGCATTTAATTGAAAAGCTGCCATAATTTCCGTTTCTTTTTGACAGCCAAAGTTTTTCTTTTATTCTCGATCCTGGTTGTTCAATCAGTCATTATGCTATGCAAAAATGTTTTTTCTTCATTTTTCAATGATGT
Source organism: Trididemnum nubilum (assembly GCA_963965965.1). Taxonomy (NCBI): domain Eukaryota; kingdom Metazoa; phylum Chordata; class Ascidiacea; order Aplousobranchia; family Didemnidae; genus Trididemnum; species Trididemnum nubilum. The sequence continues at coordinate 16,113,048 of OZ014487.1, forward strand.
TAAGGCGTTGGTTTGATGACCAAGATTTCATTGTTAGGTTCAATTTTTTTTTCTATTTTTGAGAAATTTTGGAAATATGGCAAAGATTTTTTGCATGCTAGGTCGATCTCGGGAAAGTATGATATAATTGCCTTTCTAACTTTGGAGGGTTCTGCAGGAGAATGGCATTGATGATCAGTTGTTACATGTCATTAAAGCATTCTATGGTGCCGACTGGAGTTTCGTGTTTGAGTAAATGGCAAGCAATCAAAGCTTTCCACATTGACGTTGAACTCCGGCAAGGATGCATTTTGTTTCTTCTGTTTTTCATTGTTTACAAGAATTGGATCGACAAATGCAACCAAGCTGATGAGTTTGCCACGATAGGAAATTGAAAAATCAGTTGCCTGTTATGTGCTGATGATTTGATTCTGCTTCTACAGAATCTGGCTTTCAGTGCATATTAAATAGGTTTGCAGCTGCTTATGACCTAGCAGGAATAAAAAAAAGGTACGGTTAAAACTTCATGTTTCAAGAAACCCTAATCAGTGCTTGTTGCAACTGAATGGAGCGACACAAAAACACGAATACAAGTTCAGGTATCTTGGGGTTGCATTCACGAGGGACGGAAGGCATGATGAAGAACTGGATATCCGAATTGGCAAGGCAATTGCAATAATGAGAACTTTGCACTATTCAGTTGTTGTGAGACAAGAATGGTCGAAAAAAGCAAAGCTTTCAATTTTTGAAACAGTCTTTTTTTCTTCTCACCTGCTGTATATCTGTATGGTCATGAAAATTCGGTAATGACTGAAAAGATGCGATTGCAAGTACAAGTGTCTAAAATATGGTTTCTCCAAAAGATTTAAAGGAGTTACATTATTGATAAGGTGCACATCTCTTTGAATTTGAAAATCTCTAGGGCCGCTACTTCTCCAAATTGAAAGATCTCAGCTTAAATGGTTTGGCCATGTAAGCAGAATGCCTTAGAAAAAACTTTCAAGCAAGCTTTACTTGCCAAAGCAAAAGGGAAAAAAACAAATGGACGACCTGGAACTACTGCAGATGAATCAATATTACATTGAGGATCTTGGGAGTAATTGCGTGGGACTTCACCAACGCAAAATGATGGGGTGGTGAAAGAACGTGAAGTGTGGCAACTTGATCTCGAGCTGCTGCCCCCCGCAACCCTCACGGAAAAGAGGGCAATGAAGAGAGAGAGAATTTTCCTTAAAGTTTTCAATGGCTTTATTTGCTTTTTTACTGTTTGTTCTGTTAAAGTTGCATTTGCACAAATTTTTCACAAGTTTTCCAGCACATAAACTTGATTAATTTTGACCACTATTAGTTCTGAAAAAAAAAGCAAACAAAAAACATAAATGAAACAGTTTTAGAAGTTGTAGTGAAGTTTTTTTGAATGTGTATGACCAAAAGTTAATCTTCAATTTTGCAATGACTCATCAGTAACAAAGAATTCACACAGCACCACCTAGCGGCACAAAATAAAACAAATACTAAATCGTGGGTAAAAAAGGTCTCTGTACGACCTCTAAACCTCAATTTTTTTTCTCAAACTTTGTATTCTTGATTTTTTTTGTCAACCTCCTATTTTGAAGAAGATAGAAAAAAATCCGAAGAGATTGGGGCAACTGCATCACCCTAGCGGTCAAATATGAAGTTTTTAGTTGCAGAAGGGTGCAAAGCTGTGGAAATTTATAGGAGAATGTCAACTGTGTATGGTGGTTAGTTATCAAGTTTTTAGTTGCAGAAGGGTGCAAAGCTGTAAAAATTCATAGAAAAATGTCAATTGTGTATGGTGCCATCTGTTTCATGAAGAACAAACATAAAAAACAAACGCAGTCCACAAACATAAAGAACAAACGCTAAAGAGACATAAAGAAAAAACGCAGGGGTCAACACTCAACAGTCAAAAGGAGTCATCTGGCATCTTGACAACGCAAGGTCTCACACAGCAGCCCAAACGATGCAGATCATCAACAACCTAGGCTGGGAACTGCTCTTTCATCTCTCCTACAGCCCAGACCTTGCCCCTACAGACTTTCACCTATTTGGTCCCTTGAAAGAGTTCACGAGAGGCACAAAGTTTGAAAGTGACGATGAAGTCAAAAGTGTTGTTAGCGACCGGTTGAAATATCAGTCTAAAGATTTTTATGCTGAAGGAATACGGAAGCTTGTGCACACATGGGAAAATGTGTGAAACTGATGGGAGATTATGTTTAAAAAAATCTTCTACCTGAAAAATTCACCTTATTTAGTAAATGACCCCCGTATAATTGTATATACTGTACAAATGAATAATCTCAGATTTTTGCTGTTCATGTGCAAACTGTGAACTTTAATTTTTTTCGAGATATTTTGCATATACAGCTTTTTATTGAAAACGAACAAATTTAATCCGGTTCCCGTATAGTTTTCCAAAATTTTGAATTAAAAACCTCCCTAGTATACAGTGTAATATACAGTATTATTTTTTGAGAATTTGTGAAAACAGATAAAAATTAAGGAACTGTAGGCTTTCATTACTGCTAAGATGCTTAATTTCACCTTTATGTGTTGGAAATACTTTTGCTTGTTTTAACCAAATCGGATATAGATTCCAACATTGGCACAATCGTAAAAATACTGCACAGCGTCACTGCTATTGGCTCACAGGCGATTTCAAGAAAATTGATTGGAATTCCATTATACCTACTGTAAATGCTTTTTTTCATTGAAATGATAAGCCACGCATCATAATAAATAGTGTACAGTAATTGGTTCAATATAAAGGTATTTTCTAGTAATGAAATTGCTGTTAAAGAGTTAGCCCCGGTTTAATTCACTACCATTTCAGGTTTTAGAAGCCATATTAATTCCAACATTTACAAAAATGGTATTTAATTCATAATAAATTTTTTGGGTCTGTACTGTTTTTTTTGTTTTTGCATATCTGTCAATAGCTTGTTTATTTTGATTTCATTTGTCTTCTGTTGCTCGTCAGTATAGCTAGGACTAGCGGTATTTAATAGCTAGGACATGCAGAAACTGGATTCGTAAGTGGTTGCTAAAGCTTGGTGATAGAAAAAAATAAAGAAAAAAACAATAAAAAAGAACAGACCCCAAAACAACGATAATTGTATTTTTCTTCGAAGGTTCTCCGACATCGACATCCGTCACCACCACCACTGAAGATAGGTCGACATCCGTCACCACCACTGAAGTTAGATCGACATCCGTCACCACGTTTACTGCAATTAGCTTCTCCAAGTCGAAAACCAATACAGGTAAAGAAGCTGCTACCTCTTAAGTCCAAATCAATGGAGCAAATGCATATTTTTATGATGATGATGGTAATCAACAACCCAATTCAAAAAAAAGTAATTAATTTCTGAGATAATCGTTTATTATCTATAGGCTATAATTATAAGATAGGAAAAAACGCAATTTTACTCCCGATTAAAAATATCACTGACAAGTCATACTGCAAATATTACCAGATTTCGTTATACATATCATTTTATAACCACCAAGCTGGCAAGCAGTCTTCTCGCAGCTCGTATTTCAACAACGCCATTATTGTCCTCAAGTTGCGGTTCGTGCGCAGTATTTGTAGATTGAAATTTTCAAGCTTTATCAGCGATCTGAATCTATCAACTTGAGCACTATTGACAAATAGAAAAAAATCGCATAACTTGAGGCGAATAAGTTAGCTCTACAAATTCTTGAATGGAAAATTTGGAAGAATATAATAATAGACAATTGAGTGGAAAGAAGAATTTCAAGAAGTTTTCCAAAGCAGTGTTGCGGTTTGATCATTGGTTGCTAGTATTTTCATTTTCGCTATTCCTGCTGTTTAGCTTTGGAATTAGGCAAAACTTGAGTCCAGGGCAGTGCTTTAAAAAAATTGTCCCCGGTTTGTTTGTTTGTTTGACTCAAATTTGCCTTGTCCATGGACGGTTGGTTGGAGTCTTGCTTAATGCGTGGTTTGTTGCATGCTGTTAAGCTATAGATTATTGATTTCTGCCACCCTTTTCACCAACAATCAGCTATATTGTACTGCGGGATGATTTTTATTTTGCAATATATATATATATATTTTATATATGTTTATTATTAAACAATCTACCTCACACAAAACAAAAAGAAGAAACAAAAACAAGGCATACACAATTGACATACGTAGCGCAGACAAATAACAGACGTAACAAACATAATATTCAATAGCATGTTTCCAAACAATATATCTGTTGATATCATAGACCACCCCATTTTCCATAATGTTTATATAATTTCTGATTTTTTTCTGCCAATTTTTTTTCAGATAGACACACCGTTCGAATATAGAGTGATGCTTCATTTGTAGTTGGTAAATTTCCTGAAATTCTAGATTTGTAAATATCTAATACGCAGCAATACACAATTAATCAGTTTGGCCTGATTTTTTCTCTTTCAACTCCAAACGAAATTTCACTCGGTCGAAAATCTAATGGTATTCTAAGTTTTGAAGATATCCAATCCATTACATCGTTCCAAATAACGTGGATAATTCTACATTCAAAAAACAAATGTAGCAGGGTTTCTGGTTCTATTTTACAAAAACTGCATTTGTTTGTGTCCGATATACAAAACCCATGTAGTGCTACATTCGTTACAATAGCCCTTAAATTGAGTTTGATTTGAAAAGATCTAAGTTTAGTTTCAATCGTACTGTTGTATACCGATCGATACACGGAATTCCATTGTAAATTATGGTCTTTCAGTTCAGAGGATCATTTGGCTTGCTGTTCAAATGGTAAGTATGTGGTCTTTTCTATTAGATAACGGTAAATAGCTTTGACGTTTGAGAGCTGATCAAAAACAGTTCGTACATTATGAAGTTGTTTAAGCAAATTTGGCACTTTGGTTCGAATTTCATCCTTGTCCCATTGTTTTGGAAGTTTCGCAACTAATTTGATATAAGCACAAAAATCTTGATTAGTTTGAGGAAGACCAAATTTCAGCGTTAGGTCATCAAACCTTAAATATTGTTTTTCAGGGCTAAGTTGGTGTTCATAATCAGTTATTCCAGCTTCTGCAAATTTTTTCATGATAAACAGTATGCTCTTGTTTAATTTTATTTTGCAATATTATTCTATTAATCTTTTATATATAGGTCTGCCGCCAACTGGTGATGATCTGATTCTATTTAGGTTGCCGCTTGAATCGAAGACCCATGTGGGGTTTGGGGGTTGGTATCCAGAAGCTCAGCTAACTTGCTTTGTTCTGCAAATAGTTTTTCCACTCGATCCCGGTATTCTCCTACATTTTGATGTCGATAATAGCAATAATAATGGTGTAACATATTCTGCAGTATAAATGCGAATTCCAATTGTAATGCGGTCAATATTTCCGCCGGACTTGACAATATTCAGCTATTGCACGCGGATGTATGAACTTTAATCAATTTTTGTGCTCGATAGCTGGAATAATATTATATTATCGTTATTTTTGTTCTAAATTGAGTTACCGGTAACCTATTACAGGAACCACTTACTACAATATTTATGCCCTAGTGGCAAGGTTCCTTTGTATCCGACCTATTTCTTTTATGAAGCCTAAATAAGATTGTCTTGTTTCGTTTCAATACAATTTTGTAGCATCGTTAGGCCTACCATAGTTTACATGCTCAAAAAGAGGGTAGGTTTTTCCAGCAAGTAAAATTCAAGTACGATATGAACATCCTACTCACCAAAGCAAGACAAACTTAATTCACAGCCCATTAGCCCATCAATATTTTGCGGTTCTCGTAAAGTTTTTAACGCAAAGATCAGCTTAAAGGGGTATTCAAGTCAAGTTTTTCACTATTGACCGAAATGTTAGGAAAAGCCTAAAATGCATTCTCAACAAATTTGAACTTTCTCCGTCTTGCCGAACCTCAAGATATTGCAGCACAAAGTTAACCATGTACCTCTTATTCAGTGTTGCCATTATTGTGACAGAAGATAATCTTTTGGAAAAAGGCTTGAATTTACTTGAAAAGCAGCTAATTTACAATTCTAACTCTTTGCTTTGTTTTGACCACACTGCCGAAAACACTCAGAGTTATAAACATGCAGTAACTTTTTGAAAATTTGTTTGTAGTTGGCAACCACGGCAAAATTTCACAGGGGAAAAAGTCCTTCTAACGGGAAAACCGAGAAAAATACTTTTTGATCTGAATGCCTTTTTAACGCAGTGCCGTCGCTACGGAGGGGCCAGGGGGGCCGTGCCCCCTAACGGTTGCATGTGCCCCCCCATTTCGGTTTAATCAGAATATTTTTTTGGAGCATCACAAAACAAGACAACAGGCAATAATGGAAATAGGAATAATAATTAACTTTCAAAAAAAATTCTATTTTGAAGTTTTTGCGATTCTTTCCAAAATTGCTGGCCACCAACTGCTGTACATAAATGTGACGCTATGATCTGTCTTATTAACATGCCTGTACGGATGTGTCTCAAAATACCAGTACATCGTTAGTGACTATGACCTCAAACAATTCGTAAAAACATTTAAAAAAAAACAGATGTTTTTGTTTTTGTAGAGCACACTCAAGATTTCTTTAGATCGCGGTCAGTTGCGCAACCAGGGTAAGGGGACTTCAGTCATTTAGAAAATATAGCCCCCAAAAAACTAGCGTTAAAACATGTTTTGGACTTCAGATTAAGAGAGAGTGCAGGCAACGTCAATGGTTGTATTAAAAGTTAGGACAATCGCATTATATTAGATTAGCGTTAACCCTGTTCTTCTGAACTACGCCGTTTCAGAAATATTGTACTTCAAACACAAGGTGACATTTTCCAGGATTTTTAGTGCAACTTTACAAATTTTATTGGCAACACTGACGTTGATTACTGTCGCCGTAGCTACGATCGGAATTCTAACGTAAGGCAATGGCATCCAGCGCTGATTAGACTACAGTGAATCGAATGCTTTCGCTGCGTAATAGATCGGTTTAATCCAATCACCAGCTCAGAGCCAAGTAGGAAAAAGTACCGGTACGGGTACTAAACAGGTATTGCAATACAGCCAGTGGTGGGCAAATTACTGCACAAAATTACTTCACTAAAAATTACTTTAAAAAAGTAATGAAATTACCGGTACCCTAATCGTTACTTCTCAGAGAAAGTAATAAGTAATTTGTCGTTACAAATTACTTTTAATGAAACATTCAGTCAAAATGACAGTGGTCTGCGTCAACTTTTTTAATAAGGCTGTGCGAGAGAAAATGTTGGATCTTGTCTATGATTCAAGCACCATTATGATAGGCATATGCAATGTTCAGATGATGGCTTTCATTATGCTGCCTCTTCGACACAGTTCAGCGTTAAAGAATTTTATTTTAATTATTTAACCTGAGTGAGTACGGAAATATTTGAAAACTAAGCAGGTTTTAAACTTCGAATTATTTGTTTCCGCGGTCAAAGATTATATCAAAACTCTTCGGCTATTGTGGCTTTTGGAGCGCTAAAGCAAGGCTTTCAACACCAACAATATGAAACAAAATCGAGCAATAAAAATTTAACAATTTTGCTTGATTCATAATCTGAAATATTCTATTCAACAGCAATTGCAGCATTACAACTCTCAGCAGCTAGTCTTAATCTAAAGTCCAGGCCTACCCGCATTATAGACAGCAAAAACTGATCCATTTTTTTGTGACAATCTTAATAATAATATCACATTTTTGGTAATCCTCATATCGTAATTTTTTTTAAACTTCTTATTTTATTTGTCATTACCAGTATTACAGTGATTTTTTTTGAACAGTTGATTGGTGGTACAGAACTTGAAAATTGTTTTTGATTAAAATTGGAAAATATGAATATTTTAATCAAAAAAATATTTATCTATGTTTTTTTTTCTGATATTGTTTGAATTGTATTGCACAACATGTTTTCCAATTTTTTGTAGTGCGGTAGTTGGCTAGTTGCTACGACAAGAATTTGATTTATTGCGGCGGAATTGGAACGATATATTGCTATTCTGTTACAATACTAAGCTAATCTTTTTGCAAGACAGGCCTGCAGAACTCGCTGCAGTACAAGGGCCATAACAACGCAGACCTACTTGTCGCGGACAGTGTGCTTTCGCTGTTGTAGCTACCACCGTTACGGCGAAACGTATTGAAAACGTGGTATGGTAAAAAACAAACCGTAACATCTCTACCTGCATGCTAAAACATCTAATTGTTGTATTTTGGTAGTAGTAGCCTCAGTAACCATAGGCGTAGCCAGGGGGGTTCAGGGGCCCCGTTCTCTCCCCCCCGAATGGAAATGCCACCAGTGATAAAAGTGTAACAAAAAGCCACGTTTTTTTGACTTTCAGTTTCTTTTATAATTATTCGCGTGCAAGAGCACACGCGTACAACAGTAATTATTAACAATAATATTGACAACCAGGGGGCCTGGGCCCTCTCAGTTCAGTATTTGCCCACCAGTTTAAATGTATAACCTGGGTGAAATTAAGAGTTTTTGTCCTAAAAGCTGCTACCTCAGGCCCTTATCTAATCTTTTTATGAATGTAATACTATAATCAGGACCGGATTTACCATGTGGCTCAGAGCCCCGCGCTCAGATGGTTAAAGACTTTTTTGGTCTTCACTTATATTTGGAAGATGTTGCGAAAATCCCCAAAAAGCCACGGGCCCCGGGCAATAGCATGATCAGTAGGCGTAACTATCTATTGCACCATCTTTCAATAGGAACAATTCACCTCCACCTCGCCAGTTTTTACGCAAAAAATACTTTTGAAAAACAAAATAGCAAGAGGAAATGCTCATAGAACAAATTATTGAATTTGAATTGAGGGGGCCTGGGCCCCCCGCCGTACATGTACTCCTACAACTGGTTATTTTTATGACAAAACAAAAATCTCTTAAAGATAATCTGTGAGTGGATCATTATTTACTGCTAAAATATTGCAGAAGGCAATATACCTTACATCGCTCTTCGTGGGCCAAATCATTTCCAAAATTTAACCCCGAAATGCAAGAATTTAAACGTGTTTTGGACTTAAATTGCAAGAAAAAGGAGAATTGAACAATTTAATTTTTTCTAATTGGCTTTCAAACATTAAAAATCTAGTTCTTTCAAATGGCTATAAACACTTGCGAAATGTGATCCAATGGCATTAAATATTTTTTTCTAAAAATTTACAAAAAATGGCGCTGCGGCTGGGGCTTCGCCTCCAGACCCCCTAGCCTCCTGCGGCTTGAAGTTCCGCCCCCAGACTACCGTTTGTGATCCGTTTGAGTTACACCACTTTTGCGCAAGGCGTCTCCCAGTTCAGACATTTTCGCTTTTAAACTATTGATTTAAGCCATCTCCCTTTAGCAAAATTCTGTTTAAGTGCTGAACCAGGCCATATGGCTTCTGATCTTCCATTCTACAATATCTTTGTCCCACAAAAAGTTCCCCTATCAAAAAATTCTGATGACGTCATTGCATGTGATTTGTGGTTTGGGCCCCCCAATCAAAAATTTTGGCTACGTCCATGACAGCAACAGTGGTAGCAGTAGCACATTCGTTGCGCGAAGGTTTAAAATAGTTTTGATCAGAGCGAAGACTGGTACCAAAACTTTATGCATTAAGTCTGTTTTTACTAGCATCTAATTCATCGAAAATCCTATGTTGGATTTCAAAATGGCGTCTAAGATTATATTCTTTTGAACTGAAACCACGTTACGGCAAACTAAACACGGCACTTTTGAGTTTACAACTGTTAACAAATATTTGTTATGTCTATTTTGAGTTAAACACTCTGTTCTCAGATCTAATGTTTCTTTTCTTATTTTCAGTGATGGTGGTATGCTACACAAGCAACACATCTGACAGCTTGCAGACAAATAAACTGAAAGCATAAAATGCTTGTCAAAAAAGCACACGCCGTAGATTCCCATTTTACGCACATACACACAACTGCCTCAGCTATCGCATCTCAATACGACAAACATGAATTGCTCAAAAGAGATTATGCTTGAGATCACATTAAATCATTTCGAAAATCGCAATAAAAAGCTTCGTTGGGCCGTATGTTGTGCAGGCCTGCTCTGGAAAGTCTAGATTACTGAGATCGTCAGATCGATACCCGTTATTACGTGATGGACTATTTTTTGTCTGCTTTGCTATACGTTCAACCGGTTCAACAGCCCCTAATCAGTATTAAACAAAAAAAAAATTTCGTAAATAAAACCAGTCTGCTATAGAGATGGCAACAGCGCAGCGTACGCGGCCGCACGCTGTTGTTGGTGTACCGTGCCGCGCAGCGTGGCAACTAAAATCTACTTTACGTCACAGCGTCAGCACAGCGCTGCGTACACTAATTTTTTTACATTTTTTTACAATTATTGCTGGTGATTTTCTCTTTATGAACAACTATGGTTAGTCTGGATGTAACTATTACGGTATATGAATTGAAGACAATGCATGTTACTAAAACAATAAAAGGCGCCTTCGGTTCAACTTCATTTTTTCAGAATTCGGAGCATCCTAGAGTCGGCTATTTTGGCTACAAGAAACTTAGTTTTGATCGGCTGAACGTGTTTCTTGACACCAACAAAAAGATTTTGGTTTTGGTAGGCTAGACTAGGAAAAGTTCAGGACCTTCGGTGAGAAGATTAAAAAAGGCAGACAAATGTAGCCTAGAAGAAACAGGTTTGTGGGAAACAATCATCAGAGTAGAGGCACAAAACAAAGCCTAGCAACATACTCACCTTGTATGCAGTAGGCCTATGGTATTGGTGCAAGCCCAAGGCTAGACAACAGTTTCTACTACACATGCGCCTGCATTTCAGAGTGACAGAGTTAGTTCAGTGTAGCCCAGTGGTGGGCAAGTTACTTTCTAAAAGTAACTAGTTACAAGTTACAGTTACTTGGCAAAAAAAGTAACTAAGGTACAGTTACAGTTACAAATTTGAAAAAGTAACTAGTTACAGTTACAAGTTACAGTTACTTTAGTGATTAAAAATTTGAACTAAAAACAGGCCTGACGGCTTTAACTTAAACTTTAACCAGCAACCACATGTATAGTCCAGTGAACACAGTGAAGAAAATATGGATAAAAGGTTATGGTTGATCAGACATGCGACTGTGCGTCCTGTGTTGGCTTTGTAATACAATTATTTTGAATGGAATTCATAAAAAATCTGTAATTTGGTTCATAGCATGTTGTACAAAAAGTAACTGTAACTGTAACTTTTTTTAGGGCTCTAAACTGGTAACTAGTTACAAATATCGTTACATCTGAAAAAAAGTAACGAAGTTACAGTTACAGTTACTAAAAAAGTAACTAGTTACAGTAACTAGTTACAATTGTAACTAGTTACTGCCCACCACTGGTGTAGCCTATTCGTCACTAGGTCTTGGCATCAAGGATTAGGCTTTCAGTCCTATGTCTGTAGCCTATCTCAGATCTGGTAGGCCTATGTAGTAGAGTACGAAGACTAGGCTACACAAATTTCCAATTACAGATTACAGAATAGCCTACGTTGTAGCAAAATTTATTCCACATTCAAACACACATGCAAACAGCAAAGATATAATACATAGGGTCGTTACATACAAGTGTAGTAGCTTGTGACAGCATGCAGAGCACGTGATACCTTGTATTTCATTATTTGAGCTACTGGTTCAGGATTAGTACAGTAGTTGCGTGGAGTCATCAGATAGACTGGTAGATTGTTTTTGATTGCCAAAACATGGTCTGTGGTGCAGAAAAACTGCAAGAAAACACACACAAGGCAGATTAAACCTGAAGGCGTATAATTAAAAAGACTGATCTCGCGTTGCATGTTTTTTAGTTTTGGAAGTGTCTAGATCACTGGTCCGGTTTCCGACATCAAATCGCTAGAGCACCGGCAGCGTATTGTATTGCTTTTTTCTCATTGATTCGATTTAAATACGGCACTTTGACACATCAACTACTAAGCCCTGATAGTGTAGTGGTAAGCATGCTTGGCTGCCATGCCGAAAGTTTGAGTATTGATTCTCGCTGGACACCCTTGGCAAAAATAACGCTACAGAGCTATTACGCTGCATAATCCTTTTTTTCTCTAATACCTTATGATTAGAGTTAGGGTTCAGGTAGTGATGCCAGCTTGAGAGATAGTGAATTGAGCAGTAAAATGAAACGATCGGCGCCGCTGGTGCAGCAGCGATTAGATGTAGGACACCGGGCCGGTGCAGCAGACACTGCTTTTAGTTTTTATGCGGCCATTTTCAAAGTTAACGAGTGCAAAGTTTCAGACTTTTACCTATAACTCGAGAATGATTTGGTCTAGCTACATGAAATTTTGACAGCAGTTTGAGATTCACAAATTATTTGTTTGTGCCAAATTTCAAGGCAACGAGTCCTGTAACTTCAGGTTTAGGACAGGAAAACTACCCCAAAAGTTTGGTGTAAAAAGTGGTCTTATTCAAAATCAGCTTAAGTACGGTAAAAAATATTTCACATGGTTATACGTCAAAAGATACCCTTTCATCCCTACCTACACTTTTAGCCGCATCGAGGTTTTTTCTTTTTTTGCTTTCTAAATTTTGTGCACTCTTCTTCTCTTAAACCACACAACATCGATATCTAATTTTTGTGTGAATTTGTTGAGCTGCAAATGCAATTTTGTCTCCTGAAATTTTTTGAGGCTTCTCCCCCAGAATTCCCCCAAAAATGGGGCCCTAGAAAACTAATTTTTTTAATTGCTCAAGCTAAGGTGATAGTTTTTTGCCAATATCAGTAGATCTTTAAGCCATAAATAGTTTGACATAGTATGGGGGTACCACCCCCCCCATGGGGTCCCAAATGGACTCCCTAGAAATCAGTTTTTGAGCGGCTCTAGCTAGGGCATTACTTTTTTTTATATAAGCAAATGTTTAAAAAACAAATATTTTGGCATGGTTTGAGAGATCGACCCTTTTAAAAACTCTCCAAAATGATACCCCTAAAATCAATTTTTTTATATGTTGTAAGCTAGAAAGCTAATTTTTTTCTGATGTTAGTGGAAATTTTAAGGATATATAACTTGCGGTGCAGCACGGTGCAGCGTGAACTTAGTTGTGTTTGGATGCCGTGCAGTGCAGCATGCGGACAAGGTTTGCGGACGCAGTGCAGCATGCAGAAGCATTTTTTGTCATCCGTGCCATCTCTAGTCTACTCTTATTTATATTACACTTAAGCAAACCGACAACAAAATGTAACTGCGAAACTACAGTATAAAACTTGATCGTGATTTTTTTTATGCTATTGCGCTTGTGCTGCTTACATTTAAAGTAATTTATCACATTTATCGTCTTGTTTGACGCGCAGAAAGGTATGCGGCCAATGGCGCGACCGTGAGTCATTCTAAGACACAAATTATTTTGATTGGTTGGACATCTAACATAAGCAGCCAATCAAGTGTTACTCCTTGATAGTGCCAGAACGGCGACGTCATCACAAACACATTGGGACCTAATACACAGCGCGTTGTTTCAACTGCAAACATTTTTTTATGATCTGCACCTTGTCCGTAAGTAACATTTACAAAGTAATTTGTAATTAGTAATTTTGACAACTCCAAAAAGGTAATAAAACTACCACAAAAATTACTTTTGTGAAAAAGTAGTGTCATTCCCATGAAAATTACTAAAAAAGTAATTCGTTACTTAAGTAGTTCGTTACTGCCCACCACTGAATACAGCATAATATGGCATTTTATAACCCCAACTTTAAACTCAAACCGTCTGACCATGGATTCTAATAAAGAGTCAATATGGCCTCACCGTAGTCCTACTTCGCCAAATATGTCTACAAGAGGACCTAGGTTATGCCTTTTATGCCTACCAGTTCTAGTATACTTAGAACAGTAGACCCAGCATTCTCATACCTTTATAATGAGATAGCCCAGCTTAGCTAACAGTAATACTAATCTCTTTTCCAATTCGGTTCTGTTTTTATTCTTTTTCTGAGTTTGTTGCTATTCGGTAGTTGAATCGCTAAATGCCGGAGATCACCTTCACTCGAAAACTGCTAAGTTCTTCTGGGCTCCTTACATAGCCTTAAACATCATTGAATTTTCTACGTTTCTAAATCTCTTATTCTTATTGTGTTTATGCTGCTAACGCCGAACCAATAAACTTTTCGTTCTGTTCTGCAGCCTGGTTTAAATTAATTTATTACGCAGCGAAAGTACTCGATTCAGTTTAGCCTAATCAGCGCTGGATGTCATTGCCTTACTTTAGAATTTAGATCGTAGCTATGGCGACAGTATTATTACTATTATTATTATTAAAGGGCAGCGGTGCAAGTGAATCTGATACCAATTACGTAAAGTCCACCTACACATTGCGTAGGCCTCATTTGGGCCCATTGCAATTATAGCTGCTAAGTTGCTGTATTTTGTTTGGTTACTGGTCGAACTCAGAAAGCCTTCCAGCTTCCTTTAAGTACGTGGCCAGTTTGTTAATGTTACATTTCGTTACCACATTGTGAACAGTGGTTTTGGTAGTTCCAAAATATTTAACACGAATATCTTGGTAAACTTTACAATTGCCTACATGATGATTTGGTGTTTCATCCTCTAGGCTACATTTTGGACACAGGGAAGACTCGGCACGACCTGTAGTTTTCTTGTGCCGCTGTAGATTGCAATGCCCAGTCAAAACTTGCACTACTCTATTCAATTGAGGCCTCTTAAGGTTAAGGAGACGTATTGTTAGTCGTGAAGACGTCCAATCTACAGTCTCCTTCATCCTCAAGCAGTCTTTCCGTTTATTCCACATAGATTTCCATCTAACTGTGGACCAGTCCGTAACCGTGCTAACACAACTGGCATACGGAACTGTAATAAAAGGTTCAGGACCATACATTATTGATTTAGATCCTGATTTGGCTACATAGTCTGCCACTTCGTTACCATGTACCCCTGCATGTCCAGGAATCCAGGCAATACTGACGTGGTTTTGTTTGCCTAACTGATTTAGGCTTCTGATGCAGTTGAGCACTGTAATTGATGTTACAGTGCTCTTTATGAGTGCTTTGGTAGCCGCCTGACTATCAACCAGCACAACAATATTTTGATTGTGCATTTTTTCCAAATGCAGGTTCTTTGCCACTTCTGAAATAGCTAAGACTTCTGCCTGGAACACGGTGCTGTGTATTCCAAGGTGGAAAAATGCTTGTTTTGGGGAGTTGTTTGGGTATTCTGCGTAAAAACCCGCCCCCACTCTCCCATCTAGTTTCGAGCCATCAGTGTAAACCCTGATAGTGTTGTGATTTAGAATGCTTTCAGATCTGATAGCATTCTGTTTATCCATGATTTGACATTCGAAGTTTCTCTCGAATACCTTTGTTTTCTTTATTCGGTCAGCTGGCATTTGCAGCAGAGGTAAAAATCTTCTAGCCTCATTGCAAATATCAACATGACTTTTCGTTTTCCCAAAGGAACCAACGGGCTTGGCATGCCAGTGTCCACTCACAGAGATTCTGTATGACCCTCGCACTGCTTCGGCCAACAAGAATTCCTCGATGGGAGTAATGTTGAGCAGTATTTCCAGAGCACCAGTAGGGGTGCCAGGAAAAGCTGATGAAATCATTAAGCAAGCAAGTCTCTGTACCTTTGTGAGTTTCCTCACTAGGTACTTTTTGTTGAGACCGCCAGCCCAGGACACACAAGCGTACGACATGATTGGACGTATCACAGCTGTGCATATCCATTTCATAATAGATGGTTTTATTCCCCAGGTTTTACCCACAATTTGTCTACATTGCATTAAAGCCGTAGTTGCTCTGCGGGTAATTCGGGTTATATGTGGTTTCCAAGTTAGCTTGCTATCCAGAGTAACACCTAATAGCTTTGCTTCCTTGGAAAGTTCGAGCTTTGAACCGTTCATTGTCAAGGAACCCAAATCTGGATTCCGTTTGTGAGTGAACAGTACAATTTCGGTTTTCTTGCTGCTGAACTGTAGCTCTTGTTCCGAAGCCCAGTTTGCGGCAATATTTATTGCTTTCTGGGCCATACCTCTGATCCAAAGCATATCAGCACCAGTGACCAATATTGCTAGATCATCGGCATAGGCTTGAACATAAAAGCCCCTGCTACGTAACTCTAGCAATAGGTTGTTTAAAACACAGTTCCACAGAAAAGGCGAAAGGATACCACCTTGTGGGTTCCCCTTCATGACTTCCCTTTTAACTTTGTCTCCATATAGTTCTATTTGGACTGTGCGATGTCTTAGCAAATTCTCTATCCATGAGGTGAGAATCTCGGACATGCCCAGCCCTCGCAGAGCCGTGGCAAAGCCACGGAAGGTGACATTGTCGAAGGCGCCGACAATATCCAGGAAAATACCCAAAGCCGGCTTTTTTTTAACTAGGCATTGCTCTACACGGCGCACAAATTCATGCAAAGCAGTTTCCGTAGAAACACCTGCACGAAATCCATACTGCGATGCATAAAGCTTTGCTTGCACGTTTTTGTCATCATTAATATGATACAGAATTAGTCTTTCCAGACATTTCAGTTGGAAAGAAGTTAAGGTGATCATACGGAAAGATTTAGCTTCGAAATAGCTTTCCTTTCCGGGTTTGGGGAGAAATATACCTGTGCCTTCTTTCCATGCCATTGGCACATAACTGTGTCTCAGGCATGCTTGAAAAATGACGTGGTAATATTCTTTTAGTTGGTTCCAACCTTTCTGTAACAGAACAGGATAGAGCCCGTCTGGCCCTGGGGCTTTGAATGGTTGGAATTCGTTAATAGCTGCTTCCATACGCTCGAGTGAGCATATGCTTGCAATCATTTCAGTGCCTTCAGGTCTCACGAATGGGTTATCCACTAAATCAGACCTGGTTGTATGATTTTCTGTCTGCTGGCTACCCGGTGACAAGATATCTAGCAGGTAGTTCATTGTTTCTAGTGGAGACTTTGTGAATTCTCCGTCGTGTTTAATTACGTTGCTAACACGCACCGTTTCATTGTTTCGAATAATCTTAACCAGCCGAGCTGTTGCTGTTAGACTACTCGTACTCTCCACAAAGCTGCGCCATGAATCGCGTTTCGCTCTTCTGACTGCTTTTTTAAAATTAGATAGGACAAGCTTTTGAGCCACCCAATCATTTTCCTGTTTTGTTTTAATGGCTTTTTTCCAAACTCGGCGAGCTTCGTTTCGAAGACTTGCTAGCTCAGAGTTCCACCAGATGTTATCTTTCTTACGAAGTGACTTACGCATCGGGCAAGCAGCTTCATATGATTTAGTTATCACTGAATGAACCTTGTTTACCAGCACGTCAATGTCTTCTATTGATGCAGGCACTGGTACTGGTGGTAATATTCGTTCATTTAATTTTTGTTCTAGTTCGTTTACATACTTATTCCAGCACGTACGACGGACATTTCGGAACATTTTGGCTTGTTTTTGGATTCTGCTTTTGACCTGGAACCTAATATACATGTGATCCGAGAATGATGGCACGTTGCTAACATGCCAACCAACTACTCGGTCCCACGCGCACCGGTTCACCAAGGTTAAGTCCAGAACCTCTTCACGTATTTTGTTTCTGTAAGTTGGTCTATTACCTACATTACAGAAATTCAGGTCTGCACTAACACAAAAAGCCAGCAGATCCTCTCCTCGAGGGTTTATATCTGAGGATCCCCAAATAGTGTGGTGTGCATTTGCGTCGGTTCCTACTATAGTAGGAATTTGTTCATTTTCAGTGAATATTAACAGATCCCTCAACAAAGTGGGTGGAGCTGGTTGTTCGGCTGCCATGTATGCCGATACGAAAACAAAACTATCTCCCTTTCGGCACACAATGTTAACTCTAACCGCCACAATATCCTCGTCCGAGAACATTGGAATTAGAGAACAGCTGAGATCAGGAGTAGCGTAAATGCATGCCCGAGGGCGATTACCCTTTTCAATACCTTGAAAGAGGTTCCATCCCCGTAGCTTACTCCTGATTTTGGTGGCATACGTCCATGGTTCTTGAGCTAACACTAACCCGGAACGTACATTTTTCATTACTTCACACATGTTGTAGCTTGCTGCTTTACATCTGTGTAGGTTAATTTGCCAACACTCTAAATTATGAGAGCATAACTTATGTGTCGTAATGGCTTTATTTGATTTATCGAGTTGTCCGCTGTAATCCTGAGCCATTCTTATCTATTTGATAGATGTACTCAAGCAGAGCGCTTTATTATTAGAACAGCTGATATGGCTACTTCCTTACTGCAGAGAAAAGCTCTGACCTCTATGCACTAGAGGTCACCGGCTTCTCTGTATCTGCCGAAGTGCCAGGCTCAGCTGTATCCATAACTGCCTCGCGAGTTTCATCGTCCTTTGGCGATCGTGATGACGTCTCCGGGTTCTGAAACTGCTTGGCACTTTTCTTCTTCTGGAACTGCACCCGACGAAAACCAGCATATGGGTTGAAGTGCAGTTCCTTCAGCGTGGTTAGCGAAGGTTCCCGGACGGATACTACATGTAGCACCCCTCTGTTTCCCTTCGCTTCATGCTTTGCTTCCAGATCCCTACGACAGATTTTCGCATTACATCGGGAAACCAGCGTAAGGGTATCTGAAATGCTTAAGCCTTCATCCTCTGGCAGCCAGATTCCGAAGGTTTTCGCTGGAGGCAAGTCTTTTGGGCCTTTTGCATCGTAACCTTGGTGAGCTACCAAGGACGGTACAATGGCCTCTACAACATGTTTTGCCCACTCCAAGGTCTTCTCATCCTTGCATATCATCAGCACTTTACCTTCAAAGATAAAAGTGCGTTCGATACGGACAAGAAAACCCGGATCGGCACGAAGAATCATTTTGGTGATGGCGCTTTGAACTTCACGAAGATCCATGTTGTTCATATCACCGTCTCCTTCAGACTCTTTTCGTGTAATTGTTAGTTTTGATTGCTGGCCTTCACCGCCCCAGCATAGCTAGTTGGAGTGCTCGTGCCAGCAGTCATTTCTTTAGCTTTGCCTCCTTGCTTACCGTGAGCGACATCATGCCGCCCACGCTTCTGCGGGAGGTTTGTTGAAGAGGACAAAGAGTCCGAAGATTCCCTGCCTCGTTTAGTTTGACCGGAGGAGTGAGCAGACGAATCGAGGTCATGGTCAGCAAGTGTCATGCCAGCCAGACCCACCATCATTCGCTTCTTTTCTCTTCTTTTTCGGTTTTTTTCATAATTTTTTCCCCGTTTCACCTCAGACCTGCAAGCAACATCCGAGGAGTTACTTGGATTCTGAGGCTCCACAGGGGGAGTTGAGGAGGCGTTCGGTTTCACAACCGACCAAACCCCTTTAGCTGTACCCTCTGTTGCTGTTGAATCCGATTCCTTTAACAAAGGAACCTTCTCAACTTGAGGGCTCATGTTTGATGTTTTTTTGGCATCTGGGCTAGAAGGCGCAGATGACCGAGTTTTATCTTTGTTGGCATTGTCACTCAAGAACTCATTGATTCTTGGTTGTGACAGTGCTACTTCTTCTGAATTTAGGGATGTAATCCGTGTTACTTTCTTCGTTCTATGTATCGACATTTTCATGATGTTGGTTTTCTTTGAACTGGGAAAAGTCCCAAAGACCAGATTATTCAGACAGACAGAAGTCTACGGACTGCCATTTCTACCGATAACGACACACCAACACTACAAACGACAGACTTATCTCTGGAGCACTGGCCTCGGCGGAGCCCCCCCAATACAGCTGCAGACCCCTACCCAGGTGCCATCTGGAACTACAGGTGCACGGGGATTTTCACAAGCTGATGGACACGAAGTCCTATGTTGGCTAGACTAGCACCAGCATCCTTTCTATCGTGTGGCCGCGACACGGCAACGCGTTTTATCCGCTGTACCCTATACTCGCATTGACATTCCGTCACAATATTGGCCTATCACTACCAGTTTCCATATTAGCCCCCAACCTCCTGTTGGCCTTTGAATCAGGGGTCGGAAAAATTAGAAGGCAGGACGTCACAGTGTCAGGCCTTCGCTTGCGCTATTGCCTGGTTGCTAATTCCTGCGCTTCTTAGCCTCGCCCATCTTCATCAGCCGGTTGCCATTGCCTCAGTTAGCCAGTGTTTCCACTGTTTCCACCCGACACCACGTGGAGGTTTGAGGTTGGATTTGTCGGGCTATGGCGACAGTAATCAACGTCAGTGTTGCCAATAAAATTTGTAAAGTTGCACTAAAAATTCTGGGGAATGTCACCTTGTGTTTGAAGTACAATATCTCTGAAACGGCGTAGTTCAGAAGAACGGGATTAACGCAAATCTAATATAATGCGATTGTCCTAACTTTTAATACCCCCATTGACTTTGCCAGCACTCCTCTTTTCAGTAGCCTATAAGGTAAGCTGAAGGAGTTGGACAATTTCATTCTTTTAATGACTTCTGAATTTTTGCAATTTTTTGTAATTATTCATATGGCTTCAAAAACTTGCGAAATGTGATTGAAATGGCGTTAAAATCGCTATATTTTGCCGCAAAATCACAAAATTCACCAGCGGCTGGGGGCTTCCTTGGTGATACGCTTGAGTTGCGTCGGTTTGTTCAGCACGGGGCCTAAGTTAAAACAATTTTTGTGCAAAAAAATTCACTTTTAGTTTAGCACTAGAAGTACCAGAGATTTTACACTACCCAGAAGTATCGAGTGGAGTCAAATTGACCCCCGGATATTATTGACGTTTCTAGCAATCATTAAATTCCCAAGAACCCAACTGCAGACTCAATAGACATAATTCATCTATTTCATGAATAAATCAAACTTAGGTTCGATTCCTAAGTGAAATTGTTTTAAATTTTGGCAAAAAATTTCGAAAATTTTAGCAATTCTTAAAAAAATTTCACGTAAATCTGTTAAACGTATTTATCTAAACGTAAAACCTACTTTTAGATCTTATATAGTTGTTTTGTATGCTTTGCTATAAAAATCAACATAACAAAAACACATGAACATCATAAGCAATATTTACTGGACACGAATCTTACAATTATTGAGTTTTTCCCGTTTTTGAATGCCTTTACCACAAACAAACTAAGTGCAAATGCAGCATGTTTTACGGGTTTTGTTGGTGTAGTTTTTGCTTTGGCAGCGCTTGTTTGTTATTGTTGATTTTCTGCATACAACTGTTGCTGTGACTGTACTAAGTAGACTCTTGTGAGTTATTAGCTTTTCTCTTTTCAACAAGTTTTGCACGAAGCTCTTCAGATAACCGCAAAAGATACCGTCGCCGTGAGATTTTTGACCCAGTTACCAACTTATATAAAATGTGAGCATGATCGCAGTTAAATCGAAATAAGCAGCAAAACGTTTTTAGCTGTTTTGGTTTGATAAACAGTCAAGGTGCAGCAATTATGTTCCAAAGCTTTTGTTGCGTAAAGATCCTCCTTCATTTTTTTGATTTCTTGCAGAATCTCTTTTCGGATGCGATTTACTGTTCCGACAATGCTGATTCCCTATTTTCTCAAAGTTTTAGCAAAATTTACCGAAGTAAAAAAATTGTATGTAGTCACATTTCGACCTGTCTTTCCGTAGGGTTCAATTTTAGTTGCAAAACAACATGTTCACCTAATTTTACTCCTGCTGGCCGAGAATCATCTATCCCTGGATAAGGAATACTGTGTATCACAAACTTTGTGTCTACATCAGCGACCATCCAAATTTTGATGCCAAATTTGTCTGGCTTCCTTGGCATGTATTGCGTGAATCTACATCGAGCTTCAGTAGGAAAAAGTTGCTCATCCTCAGTGATGTTGGTGCCCAGTCGATAATTTCGAAGACAATTTTGGACAAAAGTGTGCCAAACTGTTGATATCAGAGCCAGTTTGTCAGTAGCTAGTCTATAAGATCGTGTTTGCTTATAGTCAGGCCCGGCGCCAGGATAGCGTGACTGGGGGGGCAGAAATAAATTTTGGGGGGGCACGAGAAGTCTATTTTGTGTGAATTCGAAAGGGGCACGGGGGCACAAGACATTTATCCCTGTCTGGATCAAAGGAACAATGCGTGTTGCGAAAATTCAAAGTGATTTTCCGGCCGAAATCGGAAACTCAAGTGCTTTTTCCGACCGAAAACAGGTGATCTCCAAAAAAAAAAAAAGGTCTTCACTGAAATTTCAAGGGATTTTCCGGCCGAAATCGGAAATTCAAGTGCTTTTTCTAATTTTAAGTCCACAAAAAACACTAATTTGGGCCTCGATTTGCGCTCCAAAGCCCCTAACCTAATAATTTTTTCGGGGCACAGCCCTTGCTTGGGGGGGGCACAATTTTCGTTTGGGGGGGCACAAGCAGTCAGTTGGGGGGGCACGGCCCCAGTATGCCCCCCCGTGGCGCCGGGTCTGCTTATAGTCAAACCACAGAAATTTCGTTATTTCAACAAATCTGTTGCGAGCCATAGTTTCAGAAATAATTGGAATTTCCCATAACTAACCCACAATTCATGTACCTTGATCTCAGCTGCCTTGTGAGCTTCACGTGCCTAAGCAATCGCTAAAAATGCATCCAATTCATGTAAAGGCACTAGAGTGGAGCTTGGAGGCGAAGTCGGAGTGCCCTTTTTAAAAAAACAAAATAGGAGCCTGAGTGGAGCCGGAATCTGACTTCGAGATGGTCTTTTAAGTCGTTGTAATAGTTGGTAGTGGAATGAGCAACTATGTAAAAGTAGGAGATGTAGAAAAATTTGATGTAGGCTTATCTCAGGTAGACTGGTAGAGATGGTAGCCGAAAAGTTTACGCGGCCGCGTATGCGGTTGGACAACCGCGCCACGCAGGGTCATAAATTCCAGTAGTTTCGCAGTGCAGTGCAGCGTGAATGAGGAAGAGGCCACTTAATAGGATTAAGTTAGCAATTAATCACTCTTTACACCAGTTGTAAAATTTGTCCGCCAATGTATAACCAGCCTAGGTCTTTCATGTACCATAGTTTACCGGTAGCCTAGGTTTATCCTTCAAATCGTAGACCTGCCTTGCGTGAATATCTCGGTGTCGTTTAAGTACAAGCTGTCCGCGTTTTTCAAGGCTATTGTTGAGTGTTTTGCATATATTACAGATCAGTAGGCTAGTGGCTATTTCTAAGAACCAGAGGTGAAGTCCTCGAGGATGTCCTTGGCATCGAGGACGTCCTCGAGGACACATTTTGAAGTCCTTGGTCTTGGCCTCGAAACCTCAAGTCCTTGGCCTGGAGGCCTCAAGTCCTCGAAAATTGCCCTGTCCTCGGCTCGAGGACAGCAATGTTTTTTGAATTGTTGAAATTTTGTAGATCGCCTGCAAAAAATTTTAGAAGGCGTTTTTTACTGGAGAACGCTTGGAAAAAAATTTTTAAGACCTTTTTTTTTGAAGATCGCCTGAAAAAAATTTTTGATGACCTTTTTTTTTGGAGAACACTTTCGCTTGTGTCCTTGGTCCTTGGCCTTGGCCTCGAGCATTCCTGTCCTTGGCCTCGAGAGGGTCTGTACTAGGAAGGGCTGTCCTTGGCCTCGGATTTTTTTTGTGTCCTTGGCCTCGAGCCTTGTGTCCTCGACTCCACCTCTGCAAAGGACTGAAGAATCCATTCAAATGAAAATTAAACTTTATTGTTAAAGCGGTTCCGGGAGCATGACAAAATTTTATTGACTGCTTGAGTCAGCAGCACCAGAGTTGGACTGTAGTCAGAGCAGTGAGTTAAGAATTTCAGATTCGTAGTAAAATATCTATTATGTGATTGTAGTTTGTGTCACACGACCCCACACGCCAGCCTATTCTTGTAAAGTGTAAAGTAGTTGTAGCCTACTGTTTTAAGAGGAGCCGTATTTTGATGTCAGTGTATCATATCTTTTTTCTCCATTTCAAATTCAATATACAGTACATAGATAACACCGTTCTGCAGTTGGTGATAATTGCTTCTAACATTGCTTCAAATTTAACTTGTCAATGCTCATTGACTGATGGTGCAAAAGCACAAAGAGCTTAAACTACCTATTTCATAATATTATTATTATTATTATTATCAGAGGTGGAGTCGAGGACACAAGGCTCGAGGCCAAGGACACAAAAAAAATTCGAGGCCAAGGCCAAGGACAGCCTTTTCGAGGACAGACCCTCTCGAGGCCAAGGACAGCCTTTCCGAGGACAGACCCTCTCGAGCCAAGGCCAGGGACCAAGGACACAGGCGGCAAGTGTTCTCCAAAAAAGTCTTCAAAAAAGTTTTTCAGGCAATCTTCAATTTATAGGCGTAGCCAGAATTTTTGATTGGGGAGGCCTAAACCACAAATCACGTGCAATGACGTCATCAAAAATTTGCCTCTGTCTCTTAACCAGGATTTTGCAAAGGAAGTGGGCTTAAACTAATATAGTTGAAAAGTGCAAATGCGTAACTTTGGAGACGTTTTGAGAAAGCCAAAGTAACTCAAATGTATCACAGACGGGGGTCTGGGGGCGAAGCCCATAGCTGTTGGGCGATTTTTTGTAATTTTTTGAAAAAAAGCTATTTTAATTCCATTGAATAACATTTCGCACACGTATAGAGCCATTTGAAAGCACTAGATTTTTGACATTTGAAAGCCAATTAAAAAAATTAAATTGTTTAATCCTCCTTCTAGTTGCAATTTAAGTTCAAAACACGTTTAACATCTTACATTTTGGTGAGTTTAATTGTACGTGATTTGGTCCAGGTAGGGGGAAGTAAGGTGCATTGTCTCCTGCAACATTTTAGCTGTAAATGAAAACCCACTCGAAGATTTTCCTTAGATATTTTTGTTTTGTCATGAAAATAACCAGTTATAGAAATGCATGTTAGGCCAGGGGGCCCAGGCCTTCTTAATTGAAGTTCAACGGTTTGTTCAATCAGCATTTTCCACGGCTAATTTGTTTTTAAAGTATTTAGTGTGTAAAAACTGGCAAGGTGGAAGTGAATTAATGAATTGTTATAGAAAAATAGCACAATAGATGGTTACACCTACTAACCATGTTATTGCCGGGCCGGATTTGCATCGCACTGGGCCTCTGGCACTTTGGAGATTTTTGCAACATCTTTCTGCCAAATGTAGGTGAAGACCATAAAAAGTCTTAAGATTTGAGCGCTGGGCCCTCGGCTTGTACTGCGCCATATTGTGGTAAATTCGGCCTTGGTTAATGCCAGAGGTGGAGTCGAGGACACAAGGCTCGAGGCCAAGGACACAAAAAATATACGAAACCAAGGCCAAGGACAGAAATGCTTGAGGCCAAGGCCAACGACCAAGGACACAAATGCAAGTGTTTTCCTAAGAAAAAAGGTCTTAAAAATTTTTTTACGGTCAATCTCCAAAAAAAACGGTCTAGAAAAATATTTTTCGGCCGATCTGCAAAATTTTAACCATTCAAAAAATAGTGCTGTCCTCGAGCCGAGGACAGGCCAATTTTCGAGGACTTGAGGCTTCGAGGCCAAGGCCAAGGACTTGAAAATGTGTCCTCGAGGACGTCCTCGAGGCCAAGGACGTCCTCGAGGACTCCACCTCTGGTTAATGCATTACGTTCATAAAAAAGCTTGATATGATCCTGAGATAGCAACTTTAGAACAAAAACTATCCATTTCTTCCAGGTTTACGTTTAAATTGGCTGGCAAAAGTTGATTTGAGGAGGTCCCGGGGCCCCTGGTCTTCAATACTATTGTTCGCTACTAGTGTAAGCGAAAAATGCTAAAAAGAAACTGCAACTGAAGAAACAATAGACTTTTTTGTCACATTTTTGTCATTGGTGAAATTTCAATTGGGAGGGAGGCCCGCTTGGCTAAGCGTATGCTACAATTGCGAAAAACAAAAAAGGTATTTGCAAATTTACCGCGAGGTTTCTGGCGTTTTCCAACAAAATTTCGATGGTTCAAAAAATAGTGCTGTCCTCGAGCCGAGAACAGGGCAATTTTCGAGGACCTGAGGCTTCGAAGCCAAGGCAAAGAACTTGAGGCTTCGAGACCAAAGCCAAGGACTTCAAAATGTGTCCTCAAGGCCAAGGACGTCCTCGTGGACTCCACCTCTGATTATCATTATTTCCATACCACATGTAATACCAGTAACAATAAATAAGATGTAATGGTTGAAAGTAGAAACTGTACTTTTGCATTACAATAATTCTTCACCTTACTGCCTAAATCTTAAGAACACCTTAAACTTAAGAATCTCAAAGCTAAAGTTGTTCATGCAAAACAAGTTAAAGAATTTAGAGTTAAATTGAAATAAAACTAAAAATGTATATAGCCTACTTGTGTGGTATAAAATTGCAAATAAAGGACAGACGTATATAGCAAATAAAGGACACTGTAGCTTATCAAGCATGATCATGACTTACTCTGGCAAGCCTAGTTATGATGTGACAGTGCTTTTAATGCCTGATTCTACTGTTTGCATGAATGCAGTCAGCAAGTTCGAGCTTCTAAAGTGCTAGTGCTGCTATATTCCAAACATGATGTCATAGAAAATTTCTGAAATTATTCTGGTGTTCTAGGCTAGCTTTAAGAAATTACTCAGGTGCTACTCAAAAGACTAACTTTATTGCTGACGTTTCGCTAGTTAGAAACAAGTAGCTTCATCAGAGCACTGCTATCAGTAGTGATGGCAACTCGCTATCAACTTCTGATAGAAAAAAAACACAAAAACAACCCCACACATTGCTGTAATAGATGGTTTTACTGTTTTTTGCTATCAGAAGTTGATGGCGATTTGCCATCACTACTAATAGCAGTGCTGTGATGAAGCTAGTTGTTTTAACTAGCAGAGGTGGAGTCGAGGACACAAGGCTCGAGGCCAAGGACACAAAAAAAATCTGAGGTCAAGGACAGCCCTTCCGAGGACAGACCCTCTCAAGGCAAGGACAGGAATGCTCGAGGCCAAGGACTAAGGACACAGGCGTAAGTGTTCTCCAAAAAAAGGTCTTCAAAAACTTTTTTCAGGCGATCTCAAAAAAAAGGTCTTCAAAACTTTTTTTCAGGCGATCTCAAAAAAAAGGTCTTCAAAACTTTTTTTCAGGCCATCTCCAAAAGAGGAGAACAAAAAAGGTCGTCGCAAACTTCCGCGAGGTTTTTGGCGTTTTCCTACGTAATTTAAAAATGAACAAATCCCTACTATTGTAGGAATCGATGCAAATGCTCATCACACTATATGGGGATCCTCCGATATAAACCTTCGAGGAGAGGATCTGCTAGCATATTGTGTTAATGCAGACCTGAATTTTTGTAATGTAGGTAATAAACCAACATTCAGTCCTAAAACGCGTCTAGAAGTTCTAGACTTCACCTTCGTGAACTGGTGTGCGTGTGACCGAGTAGTTCGCTGGCATGTTAGCAACGTGCTGTCGTTCTCGGATCACATGTATATTCGGTTTCAGGTTAAAAGCAGAATCCAAAACCAGGCTAACATGTTTCGAAATGTTCGTCGCTCGTGATGAAGCAAGTATGTAGACCAACTCGAACAAAAATTAGATGAACGAATTTTACCACCAGTACCTTCCTCAAAAGAATACATTGATGTGCTGGCAAGCTAGGTTCATTCAGTAATAACTAAATCATATGAAGCTCCTTGCCCTATGCAAAAATTGCTTTGTAAGAAAGATAACATTTGGTGGAATTCTGAGCTAGCAAGCCTTCGAAGAGAGGCTCGCCGAGCTCGAAGAAAAGCCATTAAAACAAGAAGATTTTGAGGCTCAAAAGCTCGCCCTATCCTATTTCGCAAAAACTACCGGAAGAACAAAGCGCAAGTCCGGGCATAGCTTTGTAGAGAGCATGAATAGTCAAACACCAACAGCTCGGCTGGTTAAGATTATTCGAAGCAATGACACGGTGCGTGGTAGCAACGTAATTCAACGGAGAATTCACGAAGTCTCCACTAGAAACTTTAAACTATCTGCTCGATATCTCATCACCGGGTAGCCAACAGACAGAAAATCTTGCAACCAGGTACGGTTTAGCGGATAATCCATTCATGAGATTTGAAGACACTGAAATGATTGCAAACATATATTCATTCGAGCGTATGGAAACAGCTTTTAACGAATTTCAACCATTCAAAGCTCCTGGGCCAGATGGGCTCTATCCTGTTCTGTTACAGAAAGGTTGGAATCAACTGAAAGAATATTACCATGTCATTTTTCAAGCATGTCTGTGACACAGCTATGTGCCATCGGCATGGAAAGAATGCACACGTATATTTCTCTCCAAACACGGAAAGGAAAGCTATTTTGAAGCTAAATCCTTCCATATGATTACTTAACTTCTTTCCAACTGCAATGGTTAGAAAGAGTAATTCTGCATCATATTAATAAAGACAATAACGTACAGGCAAAGCTTGTCGCATTGCAGTATGGATTTCGCGCAGGAGTTTCCAATGGAAACGACTTTGCATGAATTTATGCATCTTGTAGAGCGTTTACTTGTTAGAAAAAAGCCAACTATGCTGCAAATGCTAGCTGACCGAATAAAGAAAACGAAGGTATTCGACAGAAATTTCGAATGTCAAATTATGGGTAAAAAGAATGCTATCAGATCTGAAAGCGTTTTAAATCAGAACCCTGTCAAGGTTTACACTGATGGCTCGAAACCAAATGGAAGAGTAGGAGCGGGTTTTTGTGCAGAATACCCAAACAACTCTCCAAAACAAGCAGTTTTTCACCTTCGAATACGCAACACTTTGTTCCAGGCAGAAGTATTAGCTATTTCAGAAGAGGCAAAGAACCTGCTTTTGCAAAAAATGCACAAAGTATTGCTGTGCTGGTGGATAGTCAGGCAGCTATTAAATCACTCATAAAGTGCACTTTAGCATCAATTACACTAGTGCTCAACTGCATTAGAAACCTAAATCAGTTGGGTAAACAAAACCACTTCAGCATTGCCCGGATTCCTGGTCATGCGGGGGTACATGATAACAAAGTGGCCATGGATCCTACAAAGAACCTGGATTCCTGGTCAGGCGGGGGTACATGGTAACGAAGTGGCCATAGTTCTTTGTAGGATCTATGAAATGACAGACTATTTTGCCAAATCAGGATCTAAATCAAAAATGCATGGTCCTGAACCTTTTATTACAGTCCCGCATGCCAGTTGTGTCAGCATGGTTAAGGACTGATTCACAAATAGATGGAAATCTATGAAGAATAAACGGAAAGACTGCTTGAGGATGAAGGAGTCTGCAGGCTAGACGTTTTTACGAGAAACAATTCGTCTCCCTAATCGTAAGAGACCTCAAATAAATTGAGTGGGCAAGTTTTAACTCGGCATTGCAATCTACAGCGGTACAAGAAAACTACAGGTCATGCTGAGTCTTCTTTGTGTCCAAAATGTAGCCTAGAGGACGAAACACCAAATCATCATGTTGGCAATCGCAGGCTTTACAAAGATATTCGTGTTAAATATTTTGGAATCGCCAAAACCACTGTTCACGATGTGGTAACGAAATGTAACATTAACAAACTGGCCACGTACCGTACTTAAAGGAAGCTAGAAGGCTTTCTGGGTTCGACCAGTAACCAACAAAACTACAGCAACGTAACAGCTAAAGTTGCAATGGGCACAAATGAGGCCTACGCAATGTGTAGGTGGACTTTACGTAACGACAGCAGATCCGCTTGCATCGCTGCCCATTAATGATAATAATAACAATACATAATCATAACGGTTCAAATAATAGCGCTATCCTCGAATCGAGGACGGGCAATTTTCGAGAACTGGAGGATTCGAGGCCAAGGCAAAGGACTTGACCTTCGAGACCAAGGACTTCAAAATGTGTCCTCGAGGACGTTCTCGAGGCCAAGGACGTCCTCGAGGACTCGACCTCCGCTAACTAGCGAAAAGTCAGCAATAAAGTAAGTCTTTCGAGCAGCACCTTAGCGTGTATAGAGACTTAGCGTGTATAGATAAATGAGTGACATTCTGGAAACCAGAAAATAACGGGCTCGGCGTTTGAGTGATTGTATTGTTTTTGTTTAAGAAGTGTACAAAATCAAAGCTCAAACCTTTTTTATGATGTATTCACTGAAATTGCTAGAAGCAATATGTTTACGAAGCATGACTAACCCTTGGGAAACAAAATGTTTTGGGACTGTAAAAAGAATAGTACTGAGTTGGTTATGACACAAGTTGCGTTAATTTGATTGAATTGTTCGATTCTCTTTAACCCCCGTTGTTTTTCATAACAAATAACTGCCCCCGCATCGGAAATTGAGTGACCAGCTATTCGGAACACAACGTGATGACTAATTTGTTTTTGCTGTTATTATGCTTTATCAATTTGGCTTTCTATATCGGAGATCCACAAGTCCCATTTATTGTAGTATTTTGTGCAGTCAGCGAGCGGCTGATTTTAACCCCAGAGCGATTTCGCTTTTTAATCCAAGCCTTATCCACTTTGGAAGTAATCTACCACGGGTGCTGTATTCCGGAGCTGATGCAGAGAGTCAATAAAGATTTTTTGGGAAAAATCAGTGTGTAGTTTTGCTTCAAAGACGGACGGCGCGGATCGAGAAATCTACGAAGTTAGTTTCTCACGAGATTTTAAGGTTGTGTTATACGGTTATAACGCAGCCAGTTCAAGACACGGTTGTCTTGAACACTGAAGTAGCAGCATTTTTACAAACTGCTGGGGCACATTATATTTCGAATATTTTCTAGCCAATGTCATAACGGTTTAGTGTTAGCTGTTCGTCAAATTGCAAATAATCTGTCACCAATAGCTAAAAAATTGTAACTTCTTTTTTTGGCCTTTCGCATAATATCATTAGAAAGAACGTCTAATAATTTAGCTTGTACCCTTCAGTTCTTTTTATGCGTATTTTGTGCACGTTTTGTGCTGCTCAAAACAGGTTTTTCAAACCGAAATTTAACCTAAAAAGGTCTTTAAATTGGTTCATTTTTTTCCCGAGACCCCCGTCCAAAGTCACAAATTTTAACACCTCACCCATGCCCCCCATTTTGAAAATTTTTCGTTAGATACATTAAACAGTGAACAAAAACCTTCTGTAAAAAACCGGTCGACCGGGCCGGTCAGAAACCGGTCGACCGGGCCGGTCAGAAACCGGTCGACCGGCCGGTCAACCGGCGATGATTGTGAAATTTACCGGTCGGGTCGAGAAAATCCTGACCGGTTCCATCTCTGTATCGTATGGACTATATTTTCTGTCAATATGAATATATAGTTGTATTATGTAGTAAATTAGGTTATTGTTGCTGAAAAATTACTTGTTCGTGCTTCTAGTTTAGATATGTATCGTACTTTCGTTTGCTGTATCAAAACTTCTACAGTAGGCTTACACCAGAAAGCGAGTTCGTACTGCATACATTACCTGCCGCTAAATATTGCTAAAAAATAAACTGGATGCCAGCTGGATGTAATTGCTATCCCTAGTGTAGCTATAACAACTTAAGATTTTGATGTTCACAAAAATGAACAACTTTTTCGTGAGAAAATTGAATGGCTCTGCTGTGTACATCAAAACCAGCTACAAATCAATCACAACGGTATCTCAACTCTACTGTTTTCGTGAACGTTCTTTGTGTTGTGACAAACATCAAAGACGGAATTATCGCCATCAAAACGAAAACGAAAGTCTCCTGCAGATACTGCCGCGAATTACAATTACTCTGTCCTGGCATAAATGTTGACCTGGGTTTTCCAAGATGTTTATGTTCACAGAAACGATAGAAAACAATATAGGTCAAAATGACCCGGCTAGTACTTCCAGACATACCACCGCCTACAAGCTAATTCAAAACATATTTTTTATGAAACTGCCACTAGCATGTTCGACTACGCAAGTTAGGAAAAGTCAAAAAGTTTAACGTGTTTATTGCAATCACCCTAGAAGCAATACACTAATAACTTGGCGCTACTGGTCAAAATGACCGCGATGGTACTCCGAGTGTTAAACCCCCTCCTCTTAGCGAAACCCTGGTTGCGCTTCTGGTTGCATTCACTGCAGCTGCTAACAGATTTTTCAAGCAACTATATGCGCCGCAAACGAAACGAGCTAAGAAACGCTGCGGGGCTTATTCATATCTTTCTTCAACCACGAATACAAAGTTTAAAAAAAACGCTTAATTTGTAGCCGTAAAATATCAGCTTTTGTGTGCAAAACTTTAATCTGTTCTGGTGTGCTCCCCCCCCCCCCCCACTTTCGGCTACCGCTCCCTCACTTCTCTTGCTCTGGCGAAGGCACTGTTTTAACGTGATTGTAAAATTGCTTACATGAAATACGATTGAAATTGTACTAAATCTTTAACATGTTAGAAACGTACCCAACCAAGAGGCATTTTTTTTTTTCTTGCACCCCTGTGGCTACATCACAGAAAACAAGCGTTTTGCATAAGAATTGAGTGATTTTTGACAGTTTACTACGAAACTCTACACTACAGTGTTTAATTTACAAACCTACACGCTACACTCACAGACCCTGCTAAATACTTTCTCAACTCATTTACGTCGAACACAGGACACTCTGACTCGCAAAAACTATAGTCAATTTGTACGTTTGTGTTGTAAGAACAGAATGAACAATTACCGATGGATGTTACGCTTTTGCATTAGATCAGTTATATCCATAGGTGGGCAAGTTAATGCAAAACGTTAGCTTCGTTAACCACTAGTCCGTTAACAAACTTCACACCTCCGTTAACGTTAATCCGTTATTTTCAGCTTTAATTAACGGAAGTTAATAAAGTCCGTTAATTCGTTAACATTTTGGCTGTAATTTACATTTCTTTTTATTCACTCGCTTCTGGAACACGTATTGACGCTGTTGAGCTGATTGTAAGGAAATATTTATTGCTATGGTGGTCTTTTTGTGTTTTGAAAGATACGTTTTACAGTCTATAATCTAATTTCAAGATAAAAACAAGTTCAAATGCACAACGAAGCTGCAAGATATTAAAGATAAAAGCCTTAACGGAAGTTAACAGAACTTAACGGAAGTTACTTTAGTCCGTTAACAGCACTTAACGGAAGTTAATTTAGTCCGTTAACATGAAAAAACTTTTTAACGGATTAACGAGTTAATGAAAAAGTTAGCTTCGTTATTAACGGATTAACGATTAACGGACTTGTGCCCATCTATGGTTATATCAAAAACAAAATATAAATTTAAATCAACCAAATGTAAATCAAATCAAATGGTAAAAAAAAACATTTGGCTGTTTTTAAGTGTCCTCGGAGAACCATTCATTTTTCGTTTTTGAAATAAGAATAGAAATCCTCCTAAAAACGACGTATAGTAGCCTTAAGAATCACATAGCTGAGTTTTCTGTATTTTGTTTTAAAATTGCTTTCAGGTAAAATATGGATTCCACCGATTGTAGTTATAATTGTTGTTGGTCTGGCGTTTATTGCTTTCCGCCTAAGAAGAAAAAGAATATCCACCGTTATGAAGTATGTTGGATTGTGTTGGATTTTAGTGTTTTACTGTTTTACATGAGCATTTTTTACATGTCCATTTTTCAAGCCCGGTTCTCGGTGACGGAAAATTTTCGGAGTCATTTAAAAAAAAAGTGCCGAACAAAAGAATTGCGCCAAACAAAAAGGCTACATGCTGACAATGTTTGCTCTTTTGGTAATCTAAGCATTACACTTTTAAACTTGGCACTGTGATAAGAAATTTTTAGTTGATTGATAAATTCAAAAGCATTTTTCGTTTTCTCGCAGCAACTGATTTTGCGCTCGTGTTCAGGTACTTCGCAATTTTCTTTGCGCAGTTGTCAGACCAGTGGAGCACTATAGTACTGTCTTCGAATATTACAGACTTTGAAATCTAGTTTTAGCGTTGCCATTATAAATTTATCATTACTGGTTAGTTTCAGCGTTCTTTTATCCATAGTAAGCAAATACTTCTAGTACTTTTGTGCATAAATTAAGATACTTGTTATGATTTGTAGCATGCAATACCACGTAAAGTCGTAATTTTATGTATATAGCAACAAAAATACTGTCTAAAAGGGAGCCATTTTAAATAGGCTACCACCATATGTGGGCACAAGTCCGTTAATCGTTAATCCGTTAATAACGAAGCTAACTTTTTCATCAACTCGTTAATCCGTTAAAAAGTTTTTTCATGTTAACGGACTAAATTAACTTCTGTTAAAATGCCCGTTAACTTAACGACAATGGTTCATTAACTTACGTTAAGTTGCGTTAACATAAGGTTTTCATCGTTAATTTCTTGTACCATCCATTCATCGTACCGGTACAAACCAATTTGCGCTGTTAACACTTGTTGCGAAATTAGCACGAGTTTTATAGAAGAAAAAGCAAAGGAGCTGCGAGATAAACAAGCGAGCGCGGGATCAAATGAGCTAGCGCAATAAGAAATGCTGCAAATATAATTTTAATCATGCAAGTATAAAGTAGGTTAGATCTTAGATGAGTTGAACTGCGATACTGCGATAGACCCATGAACAATCTGTTATTGGTGGTAAAATGGAAGTGACTAGCATGGCAGCGTTAGCAAGGAAAGTGGACATGGATAGTTAGTTAGCCTAACCTGTAGCAGAAATGATCTCGATTATAATCGTAGTCTACAATCACTAATTTGTAATCAATTACGCAATTTTCAAATTATCGTACTCAGAAATCAATTACAAAGGATGGCAATCTTCGAATTGCAAATAATCGAGCCATAGCTGGCTACTACTATAGGCTAGGCTTCCAGTACCAAGCAAAAGCGTGAATGATGATATAAGTGTATAAACTCTATCATGGAAGGGGTACTGTGGACCAACTACAGAACAGAATGCAAGTGAAAGACATGCATGATTGCAATTTTAATAACAGCTTAAAAATATTGATAATGCAAAACAGAATTGCAGGGTAGATTGCAGCAAAAATGTAGGATAGATTCCGACTTCGTAAGTGCTGTTACAAAAATTATTTTTAAATTTTGGCGAAGCGATGTAATCGTAATAGCGATGATTAAAATTAAAGGTGAAATAATCACAATGGAAAATCGATTGCATGGGTGCGTATTTGTAATCGTAATCGGCGGAATCGATATAATCAAACCAAAGACCATTGAAAGAACAGGATGTAGGTACCGGTACTAAAACACAGCTGTAAAAACAGTGTTTATTTTGAGCTAAGTGTTAATGTCATCCAAAAACTTGGAAGTGTTTGCATCCACGGATCGCGGATGGTTTCAAAACGTGAAATCTACGTAGGCCTACACTGTGCAGTGGTTGGTGATAGGACTAAAACGAGAATGAATGACGAATATTCATTCGTAATGTTTTTAGTTACTTTTTTAAGAGTCAAGATTAAGCTTTGGATTAGGTTGGATCTCGACATTGTCTAGAAATTGTTTTGCAAGCCATAGCTTAAATGGTTAATTTTAGATGCTGTTGTAGCGTGAAAGCACAGAGACTTAGAGTAATAGTGTCGTGGCACTGAGTAAGCAACCGTCTCTATCTAACAGTTTCCATGATGTTTAATCGTTTACGTACCATCTGGCCTAAAGGCTACCAGCAAGGAAGCCCAGGGAAGAGCCACCAGAAGGGCGACTACTTAAAAACAAGCAATGCGAAAAAATGGCTCTTCTTGGGCTTCTGCGCTGGTACCCTTTAGGCAGGGCCACCGAGAGGGGGGAAGCGAGATGAGACAATGACCCCGTTGCCCATGGAGTTTAGGAGGCCCATCAGGTGCCCATGGGCTTCAAGGGGCCCTTGGACTTCAGGGGGCGTATGGAAATGACACTGACAAATCAGTTTGTGGAATATCGAGGACCTTTTTTTTTGGAGATCACATCAAAATCCGAAGAAAATTGTTGCATTTTCCTCTTCTTTTTTGAAGTTCACAAAGCTGGAGATGCCCAATATTTGAGCTGACCCCGAGCCTACGTTTGGCTCTCGGTGCCCCTACAAACAATTAACGATATACCTATTGCTTTTTGTGGCAAATAAAAAGCTGCAGGCTCATAAGTCTATTAATTATCGCTGTTCGCAACCTCATAAGATTTTCCGGTCGCTGCTTTGTTACTGCACATGAGCTTATTATTATCTTAAACGTAGATTAGACTGTAAAATGTAACATCCAAAACACAAAAGACCACCATAGCAATAAATTTTTCCTTACATTCAGCTCAACAGGTGATTACGCGTGTTCTAAAAGTCAATGAATAAAATGAAATGTAAATTATTCTCAAAATGTTAACGGATTAACGGACTTCATTAACTTCCGTTAATTTCAGCTGAAAATAACGAATTAACTTTAACGGAGGTATGAAGTTTGCTAACGGACTAGTGGTTAACGAAGCTAACGTTTTGCATTAACTTGCCCATCTATGGCTACCACCATGTCATTGCTACAACTAAACTATTATTTGAATAGATGGCCTAATTTTCGGTTTGCCAATAAGTCAATAGTAAGTGAACATAGACTTATTTTGTTTTAGTTTGGTTTGTTGTTGTGTTTTGCTTCACTTGCTATGTGAAGGTCAAATTAGTACAAGATTTCGTAAGCTTTTTTTTTTTTAGTTTGATGGATAAAACTCACTTTGATTTTAATAATGAAAATACTGATTTCGGTATACAAGATGAAGACTGTAAGTACTTCAGTGTTTCTCAATATTTCAAAATTGTTAAAAATCATAAGTTCTTCAATCAGCTAGCTTTTGTAGATTTGAATATGAAATTCTTTCCAAAAAATAAGCTCAAAATAAATTCTTTTTTAGGACAGTTGTCCGATGATTGGCTACCTGCAATAATAACTATTACTGAAACTGAGCTCAATAATGCCAATGCTAAATCAGTTAATATAAAAACTATATGTTCGAACACGTTAACTCACTTTCCCATGCTTGAGGTGTAGGAATATACGTAAAAAGAAAAGATTTACAATACTTTGTCAAATCAGATACTATCAATTGTCCTGATTATGTGAAAGTTTATTTATTGAAATTCTTAACAACTCAAAGTTGAATAAAAAAAAAACAGTAACTAAGCCTTTGATTGTTGGTGTCATTTATAGCCATTTATAGACACCCATCCTATGTATCCTACAAGGAACAGTCAAGTAAAACTATGCAAAATTTCAGCGGGTCAGATACAAATAAAGTAAAATAAAACAATACGATACAAAATTATCTAAATGAAATATATTCAAACGCATGCTATTTTTTTATTTAACAAATTGTTACATCGTTTTCTTAATTTTTCTTTGTTGCCCCCTAGTGGCCTGTGCTCTTATTGTTTTGCTGACGCTAGTTCTGTCGATGATTTTTGCCAAGTTGCTGGAAGTAATGTTTCATTTTCACACTGACCTAATTTTCACACTTGGAGATTTGGTCAATTCAGTTTCAGCAATCGTAGTAGTAGAAGTTTCTGATTTCCTGGAATTTTTCTCTGTAGTTACAGTTAGCTACCGTGAATTTGCACTCCTCTGATTACCTGGCAAAAATTATTCGGTATGTATTTGTTTGTGATTTCTATTTATGGTTAATCTTCGTATATCTTGTGTTCTATAATTTTACTGTAGTGATATGGGAGCCGGAACGCACATTTTTTTTAGTAATTTTGGGGTTTGGGTGTGGTTAATCTGGGCATTTGAATGCTTCAAATGGTCTTGGCTCGGATATTTTTACAGGCCTCACAGTAATTGCTATATTGCGTTTGAAACCTTTTCGTTTGCTTTTAGAAACGGCAGTACGCAGTAACACAACTCCATTAAATCTATGCTTGAAAACTGCGCGTTACGATCTGCTTTCTGTGCACAGGTATCGGGCTGCGCCAGGAGCCCAGAGTGTACCCCACTCAAAGTTTCGATTGAGTTTATTCTTCACATAAATCTAACGTTAATGAAAGCGTTATTTGCATGTTCGAATTGTACTCACGTTTGCTGTGCAATACTGGCCCTCTAAGATGTAGAACTCAGAAACAATCTGTCAAAATTGTGTTTAAGAGCGAAGCGCTTGATGTGTATTACTGTAGATCAAGTTTATCTAAAAGCATAGACGCTGTTTCAAGTTTAATTCAAACAACCTTTGAAAAATGTTTGGCAATTCGAAAGTCTGATGAATATTTGGATAACCAAGAAATTGACGCTGTTGTGAAAAATAATCACGAATTTAACGCATGCTTTAATGATTGGCCTAAATGTTAGTTTACTTCAGACGCAACTAGCAGTACAAAGGTATTGGAAGACACTCTCCTCTAGGGACCTCGACATGGCGTTTTCTAAATCGTTAACTCCCAGTGTCACAGCCACCGGTAGCCGTTCCACATTTTGTTCGCGATCAACAATAAAGCAACGAGAGGCCTACGCGATAATGAAACTGTTAGAATTAAGAGCTGCCCGTGAGGAAAAACGCGCCCAAGAGGACGTCGAACACAAGCGGCGCGAGACGAGGCGTAAATTGGATCTGGTTGCTCTCAAACTTAAACTATATAGGATAATGATATTTGCGATAACGAATTTCCAATAACTCAACATGATAAAACCAAAGGGTGGGCATACCGAATTATTTTTGTACCGAAATACTGTACCGAATTACTTTTCCGCACCGGTACTGGTACCGCCGGTACTTTTTAAAATATGTACCGATTCCGGTTACGAATTACTTTGATTTTGCCAAATCGGTATTTTTTCCAGTACTTTCTTATTTTCCATTCGATCAGTATTTTTTTAATTTTTTTTGGAAGGTAATAACAAAAATTCTGGTGCAAAAACGCAGTCACATCACATGAAAAATTTTGAACATTTAAACAAAATCGAAGTTTAGTCTTCTGCAGTTCAGTTGGCAGGCGTTAGCATTGTTAGCGATAGACAGTTGGTAGGCTGAATCCGTAACGCATTTGACTAGAGTCTTCAAGCTTAAATTGATTTGTTTTGCAGCTGGTTTTGATTCCATCAAGAACCATTGCAAAGCGAAAAATCGCAAGTGTTTGAACGTACTTTTCGTCTTCAACAAGTTGAAAAACTTTTTTGCAATTGTTTTAAACTGTATTGGTTGTTAATATTTAAATTTCTCTTTTGTATTTCGTTTTAACCGTTTTAAAAATTATAAACATAAGCTTGCATGAACCATTGCAAAACTAAAGCTCACAAGTTTTGAAAATAATGTGCTTTTCGTCTTTAACAATTCGAAAAACTTTTTTATGCCATTGTTTTAAACTGTATTGGTTATTAACATTTATATGTTTCGTTTGTATTTCTGTTTTAACTGTTTTAAAACTTTTAAATGTAAGCTTGCGTGTAATTTGCAAAGCTTTTGTAGAATTTCTCGAAGCTTATTTTTACAGAATTACAACCAAAAATATCGTGAACAAAATGGCAACCTTGGCTGCAGTAGCGTAGCCAGGGGGGGGCAGGGGGGGGCTATAGCCCCCCCATTGGCCTGTCAACCAAAATGCAGAATAAGAAAAATACCACGTTTTTAGCTCTTTTGAGACTGTTTTTTGCACTGGAATTGACTAAAAAGTGATTTAAAGCATCTTTTGAAACATATATTCAGGGGGGACTAATTGTCAAAAATGAAAGTCACGAATCAATAAAAACTTTTAAAAATGCCGAAAAATAAACAATCAAATTTGATCGCTTGTGTAAAAACGCCAAATATAGGTTTTTTGTACAAATATAATATAAATTTAGGAATAAAGGGAGAAGGGGGGCTATTCAGTGTTAGTTAATTACCAATCACTTCTCTCAAATATCTTTCCATTAGCCCCCCTCCAATTATTTTTCTTTGTAAAATATGGACGAAATAGATTACTCCGTGTGAGTTTTATTGAATAATAGCATTTTATGATTTACCAGCATGTAAACAAGAGAACTGCAATGTTATCATTAGCCACTTCCCATATAGCCCATTAATGCAACCAGTTGAATCATGTTGCGTTGCCAATTTCTATGCCACGTTTAAAAAGCATTATTTTTTATTAAAATAGCTCTAAAATTAAGTTATTTTTGCAAAAAAATGGAAAAATTTCAAGCGCTGGGGGCTCCGCCCCCAGACCCCAAAACAGCCCCCCCATTTCGAATTTCTGGCTACGCGCCTGCTTGGCTGAATGAAGTAAAAGAGCTCTCTAGAAAACTTTCTACTCTGGAACCAACATTATTTTCTGGATATTTTTTATAGATTGTGTAAAGTTCTATGTTATTGGAATATTCTATTTTATTTTAACCCTCGTTATAAACTAAGTTCAGTGTTATTTTTTTTATAAACTCGTTAGAAGTCACGGAGAGCCTTACTAAGTTAATTAAATACTAAAACTACAAGATTTGTTTTCAAGATAATGGTTTTTAATTCTTGTGAGCAGGCAGAAATAAGTACATGTACTGTACAAATTCATACAGCACAGAAAATTTGCTACTAATGTAAGTCTTGAATCCAATCAAGAACCAAAGATTTGTTTGGACTGTGACTCCACAGACTGAAACTGAGTTTTGTACTGAATAACCAAAGTTAAAGCCGAAATAACATTTTGCGTTAGTGTAATTCGTTCAGAAATTAGCGTAAGACGCAAACTCACTTGTTTTGTAATTGTGTTGTCAGTTACCTATTCTCGCCCAAATTCTAGTTCGGTGCCTAGTCGACTTCAATAAAAAGACCAAGTTTCCATTACAAAGAGTATAGGATAGTTTCATACAAGCAACAACTTAATATTTATTAATCGGAAGATATAGATATCGATATTTTAGTAGCGACTGCCAGTGAGGAAAACCTCAAGTTTTTTGCAGAGCCAGATTTACAAAGCATTGGCCCCTAGAGCTCCGGGAGAAATCGATCTCCAAAAACAGTAAAGACGGGTTCACACAGAAGCCGTCAACGCTACCGTTCCGTCGCTGATACGTCTAACGTCAAGGTATTCACACAGAAAATTTTTGCATTGATGGAAGTGATTTTCTTGATTTCTTACGTCTTCGTTGAGTTAAAATCATTTTAACTTTTTGTAAGTAACGCAACTGACTGGAGCAATTTCAAAGCATTTTTTTCTCGTTTGGGACAAATTTTTACCCAAAAAAACTAAAAATCGTAATAAAATAATTGGTTTTAGCTGAAAAGTATCTTTCAGGAGACTATGTTTAAGTGCTTAAGGCTGTAAGCAGTAGGCTAGGTTTAGTCATGTACCTGTACTTTGCAGTATAGGTAGGATACAGTGGCAATGAACTGGTACCTAGCCTACCGGTACTTCAGACTGGATTTCTTTTTTTTCTGTTGGGGAAAAGAAGAGAGAATGGGATAATGAAACTAATTGGTAGCCTACAGGGTAGGCATGCCAAACCTGAGATGTTTGCTAGCAGCCAGTTGAGAAAGCTAATTCAATTTGGCTTTCCTTGCTCTTTGTCTCATACAGCATAATAATTTGGAATGCTCTTGTTATGATTATTTTCCATGCTTAAATGTAAACGTGACTGCTTTACTAGTTTTGCAGCCTTTTTAGTTTAGTATGTTTGAGATAATTCTTTTCTAGTATGTTCTACGATCTTCCACAATTTTTGAACTATTTGGTTGTTTACCATTCTTAATTGCTATATTTAGACTCGAAGTTTGCGACGTCATAATTATGTTGCAATTTGTAATCATAAGTTCGTATACTTTTTCTATTGTAATGTATCGAGGATTTTTCTGGGATATTTTGATAGCTTTTGCCGTAGTATAAGTAGGCGGGTTGTTTTATATTTTAATATTTTAGGAGTGGGATAAGTTTAGATATTAGTTTCATAGGCAGTTAAGCAGAGTTATATATCTATAGTTGGCTGGTATAGCCGTTTAGTGGTAAGTTTTAGTGGAGCGGTTTTGCTCAGTGAAAGTTGCTTTGTGTTTCAATCTTAAATAAAAGTCTTAATTTAAGATTGGTGTGCTGCTTCTTGCGATTCAAGAAGCTCAAGAAACTATCAATTGCCATTTTCGATTTGTCAATTAACATCTTAGTCGTTCTCTGGTTTAAGTCGACGTGGACTATTCCGGAGATTAAAGGTTGTACCCTAGCCAAATATCAACAATTGCGACACTCTTGTTTTGGTACAACTGGCTAAAGTTCAATTCTGAATTTCAATTAACTTGACTCTTGAAAGCTAAAATTATAAACTACTGGAAGCAATCAATTTCCATAGTAGAGACCTTCAAGTTATTTGCTTAAAGTTGCCACTTCTGACCATTTTGGATGCTTGTCATCAATGGTCATGATCATATAGTGCACTGGTACTCTGTACCAGTACTGGTCATTATCAGATTATTGCCATGATGCATGTTAATACTGACCAGTGGTTGCTCAGCTACTGATACCATAAGCTCTTAACTTTTTTTTTAATTTCAGGAACTCATAAGCCCATCTATTTGTTAATACAATAGCCTAGTTAGGTACAGGCTACTGGTAGTTGTTGTAGTTTACTCTGCAGTTTGTTTTGTGTAAACACTGAACAATTACTGAAGTGAAATTATATGATGTGAGAATAATCTTAGCAGTGGATCACTGGATGCAAAAAAAAAAATAGCTGATTTACACCAGTATTGGTACAACACAAGTACAAAGTTGGCTGTGGTTTTGAATTGCATTGAGCTTTATTTGTACTAAGCTTAATGCGGTTTGGGGTTATAGCTACTTTGAAAAATCAACAAACCAGTACCATACATTGATACAACCAAAGAGAACAGAGAAAACATAGGTACTGTACAGTACCAAATCAAGAGTTGAGTAGTGACAGTTTCGGTGCAGTTTGGTTGCAGCTGATAGTTTACGCATATGCTGGTTCTGTAGCAGTTTGCGACAGCCAACCAGTACAGTAGACTATCGCCTTGCAATATAACAGATGTCGAATACGTGATATCGATTTCTGACATTGCACCCATACCGGTACCTGCTAGAGATGGCGCAAGTAACAAAAAATGCATCTGCATGCTGGGCTGGGTCCACAAACTTTGTCCACATGCTGCATTGCACCACATACAAACGCAACTAAGTTCACGCTACACCGCACCGCAAGTTATCTATTCTTCAAATTTCCACAAACATCTGAAAAAAATTAGCTCTCTAGCTCATGACATACAAAAAAAACAAACGATTTTTGGGGAATCATTTTGGACGGTTTTTAGAGGAGAGGCCTTCTCAAACCATGTCAACGTATTTGTTTTTTTAACATCTGCTGATAACAAAAAAACTAATGCCCTAGCTTGAGCCAATCAAAAATTGCTTTTTGGGGGTTCCATTTGGGGGCCCCTGGAGGGGGGTGGTATCCCTGATGTATGTCAAAGCATTTGTTGCTTAAATATCTACTGATATAAAGACAAAACTATTGCCCTAGCTTGAGCAATCAAAAAAATTAAATTTTGGGGACCCATATTGGGGATTTTTGGAGGATTGGCCCCAAAAACTTTTGGGAGACAAAATTGCGTTTGCAGCTTAACAACTTTACACAACTATAAGATTTCGATGTGTTGTGGTTTAGGAGAAGAAGAGCGCACAAGATTTAGAAAGAAAAAAAAAAAAGAAAAAAAACTCATTGTGGCCAAAAATGGGTTGGTAGGGATGAAAGGGTATCTATTTTTTCCGTATTTAAGCCGTTTTTGAATAAGACCACTTTTTGCACACAAAACTTTCGGTTTTCGGGTTCTAAAACCGAAGTCACGTGACTCATTGTTGTAGAATTGCGTAATTTAGTTATTCACGTGACTTTTATTTGTGCCTTCTCAACGCTAATTTGCATTTACGTTGTACACTTCCATGCACGCTTTGAATTGCAAGCGCTTCGCAGTTGCGATGGTTCAATGCTGACAAAGGACTTTTAGTTCTAGTAGAGTAGTATTGAGCACTTTATGTTGCTATATAGATTATGTTCAGTTTCTATTCAGTGTAGCTTATTATGCTCTTTTGTTTAGATCTTGCTTTATTTTAGTTTATTAAAGCCTAATAAAGGTAACAAACAGAAGAAGTTTTGTTTTACTCATTACCTCGAAATTTGGCACAAACTTATTAATCGTAAACTGCTGTTAAAATTTCATACAGCTAGACCTAACTGTTCTCGAGTTATACGTAAAAGTCTAAAACTTCGCACTCGTTAACTTTGAAAATGGCCGAGTAAAAACAAAGAAACACGGAACGCGAGGTCAGTCGTTCTAATTATACTGGTTTTATCTGCCTTGTGTGTGTTTTCTATCAGTTTTTCTGCGCCGTGTTTTGGCAATCAAAAAACAATCTACCTGTCTACCTGATGATTCATGAAACTACTGTACTAGTCCTGAACCAATAGCCCAAATACTGGTATACCACGTGCTCTGCATGCT
Source organism: Trididemnum nubilum (assembly GCA_963965965.1). Lineage (NCBI taxonomy): Eukaryota > Metazoa > Chordata > Ascidiacea > Aplousobranchia > Didemnidae > Trididemnum > Trididemnum nubilum. The sequence goes on from OZ014487.1 coordinate 16,157,207, forward strand.
GTCACAAGTTACTACAGTCATATTTAGCTGTCTAACTTGATAAGAACAACTTTGCTGCCTCCCAACGTAAGCCTATATACGGGAATTCAGTATTGTGTAAACTACCAGTAGCTTACTCATCTGTGAACCTGGAACCCTCTAATCATCTGCTACTACCTCGTAGGCTATTTTGTCATTGCAACTTTTTGTAACCTAGTCTTCTTACTCTAACACATACCAGATAAACAACAGACATCTAGGACCAAAAGCCTAATGCGTTACGCCATGAACTGTTGACGAATACCATAGGCTACACTGAACTAACTCTGTCACTTTGAAATGCAAGCGTTGTACCAACAAGAAGTGTATGTGTCGAGGCTATGTGCCTCTGCTCTGATGATTGTTCCCCACAAACCTGTTTCATCTACTTTTTTTTTGTCTGCCTTTGTTTCATCTACTCACCAAACGTCCTAAACTTTTCCTAGTCTCGCCTACCAAAACCAAAATTTTTTTGTTGGTGTCAAGAAACAAGTTCAGCCAACCAAAACTAAATTTGTTGTAGCCAAATAGCCTATTTTAGGATGCTCCGAATTCTGAAAAAATAAACTTAAGCCAAAGATACTTTTTACTGTTTTAGTAGCCTAACCATGTGTATTGTCACAACATGATATTGTTATTGTCTTCAATTCATATTATAGTTGCATCATGACTAACCATTCTTGGACATTAAGAAACAATTCACCAGCAATAGTTGTAAAAAAAAAATGGAAAAAACTATAGTACGCGGCGCTGCGCTGACGCTGCGACGTAATGCAGATTTTAGTTGCCACGCTGCGCGGCGCGGTGGACCAACAACAGCGCGCGGCCGCGTACGCTGCGCTGTTGCCATCACTAGTGCCTGCATAGTAGTACCAAAAAATACAGCAGCCTAGACCGCATCGGTTTGGGTTAGATTTTGGGCTCTTTTGCTGTTGCACTTGTGATTCTGTGTGTTCTAGTAGTATGCCATGTGACAGATAACGTATGATATCGGTTATCGAAACGATTTGCAATAAGGTACAACAAAATTGATTTCTGTCAGCGCACACATACTGTAATAGCAATTTGCGATTTGATTACGCGATTGCGATTTCTGATAACGAATGCCGTAAATTGCACTTGCTATATCAGATATATATCAGAGGTGGAGTCCTCGAGGACGTCCTTGGCCACGAGGACGTCCTCGAGGACACATTTTCAAGTCCTTGCCTTGGCCTCGAAGCCTCAAGTCCTCGAAAATTGCCCTGACTCCGGCTCGAGGACAGCACTATTTTTTGAACCGGTGAAATTTTCTTGGAAAGTGCCAGAAACCTCGCAGAAAATTTGCAAAGACCTTTTTTTGCTTTCCTCACGTGGAAATCGCCTAAAAAAAAAATTTTGAAGACCATTTTTGCCTGAAACTTTTTTTGAAGACCTAATTTTGAGATTACTTGAAAAATTTTTTTGAAAACCTTTTTTTTGGAAAACACTTGCGCCTGTGTCCTTGTTCCTTGGCCTTGGCCTCGAGAGGGTTTGTCCTTGGCCTCGAAGTTTTTTTGTGTCCTTGGCCTTGGCCTCGAGCCTTGTGTCCTCGACTCCACCTCTGGTATATATTTCCTCACTTTCTTCAGTTCTGACCAGCTGACTGTTGTAATCGATATTAGTCAAAAGTTGTAATCACACCAGATATTGAGAGTTGAAACATTCCAAAAACTCAAACACTGAATTACTGCAATTTTGAGTATCGGTATGAAAATTTTTAGTTCTGCAAGTTTTGAAGTAGTTTCTACCAGTACTTTTTGAATTCCTCTACAACTACTTTTGAATTCTTCTACTACTTCTACTTTTTGAATTTCTTCTACCAGTACTTTTGGAAGTAGTTTCTACCAGCACTTTTTGAATTCTTCTACTTCTTACATTACTCACTACTGCAGTACTGATTAACCAACCAAATTTGCCAAATTCAATTTTCAATACTGTACCAAACTATATCTTCCCCACTGATTATTTCTGAAAAACAAAATCTAGTGATTAGGCTTTTTGAATTCATATCATATTGCTTACAGTAAATTTATATTTAAGTTACACACCACCTTAAAATTGTTTATGCAAACCTAAATCATATAAATGCGTTTAATAACTAATCACTTTTTTACTTTTGCAGAATAGACTCAAGATCTGTGATCATATCAGTATTTGACTGTTAATGAAATTTACTTACTCAATAGAAATTTACAAATATGTAAGCTGTAATTTAGCAAAAAATCTCAGCAGTGTTTTGAAGAGGTCTATTTAGCTGAGTGATTCAGATAAACCTTGCATTCCGCCCAAATTTATAACAGCCTAGATAAAATCATGTCTAAATGGACTTTAAAGGCGATGAATCATCCAGCCAATGCCGGTGGTTTACAATAGCTAAAATTGAACAACAATTTTTGATATTTTTTGTTTGGATTTTTGGGCTGCGGTTGCAAAGATATTCAACAAATACAAAAAGATATCCCCCCAAAAATTTTTTTGGAAACTCTGAGTTTTGTTCTTCTCGCCAAAACCACAGTTCTCTAAACTATTAGTCCTACTGTGGTTTTGGCGGGAAGAACAAAACTCAGAGTTTACAAAAAATTTGGGGGGATATCTTTTTGTAGTTGCTGAATATCTTTGCAACTGCAGTCCCAAAATTAAAACAAAAAATATCAAAAATTATAGTTCAGTTTTAGCTATTTTAAATCGTCGGATTGGCTGGATGATTCACCGCCTTTAACTTTGTGGTTATACAGTTTGGCTAGGGCACATAATTGGAGTCAATTTAATTTTTGTTAAGTACCATTTAAATCCAGAATCTGTGATTACTTTTCCCTGAATCAAGGTACCGGTATCCAGTGATGATATTGGATAGGCTAATCATAAAAGCCATACCACCAAGCAAGTTGAATGCTACAACACCAAGACATCTAGTCTACCCTTTGGCCCAATGCTACAGGCCTACCCTTTGCTTTTGGCCGGACTTCCAGGTAGGCCTATTACCAGTGAATGAGTTTTGCTTTGCAATAGAGGTGCAACTGCGCAACTTAGTGAAACTAAAGTTAAAACTCATCACTGGTTTCCGCAATAGTCAATGATACTTGAAAAGCGATTTTGGCAAGCACTTCAAAATTAGCAAGTTAACACAACAGGATAAAATGCATTAATAGTATAAGTAGCCTGTAAATTTATCAGTTGCTCTCAATTTAAACGTAGTTTGATGGTATGGTGATTACAAATCCCAAACTTGATAGGTCTATTGGTCTATTAACAAAACTGCTGTGCAAGCATTACAACAAGTTACAGGTTCTGGGTTATACGCAACGGACAACGGTGACGGATCGATATGAACCTCTCACGTAGCAGGTTACCGTCAGTGGCGGATTTAGGGGGGGGATGGGGGAATGCATCCCCCCCACCAGCCTAAACATAACGTGCATATGCATAATATTAAACATTAAAAAAAAAGCAATCAGAGAATATTCGATGGGCCGGGTGACTGCGATGTAATTTCTGAAGTATTGGGGGGGGGGAGTAAGGCGGGGGGAGGAAAAAGTTATTTTTACAGCAAACTTTTTACAAAGCAGAAATTAGTTTTTTACAGGTCCGATTGATTTGAAAGCGCCAAACTAGCAAAATTCACAACTCGCACTTTTCAAAGATAAAGGCATAACACAACAGGAGTTCAATTATGGCGCATTTTCGCTCAAACCTCACGCAATACCAGTAGCGTAGCCTGGGGCGGGGGAGGGGCTATAGTCCCCCTATTGATATGTCGACCAAAATGCAGAATGGGAAAAACACTACGTTTTTAGCACTTTGAAGACTGTTTTATGCACTGGAGTGGACTAAATAGTGATTTAAAACATCTTTTGAAACATATGTTCAGGGGGAAGGGCGCTAATTTGTCAAAAATAAAACCAACAAATAAATGAAAACTTTGATAAATGGTAAGAAATAAGCAATCAAATTTGATGGCAAGTGTAAAAATGCTAAACATAGGTGTCATCGACAAATATATACTATAAACTTAAGGATAAGGGGGGGGGGGCTATTCAGTATTAGTTCATTACCAATCATTTCTCTCAAATCTCTTTTCATTAGCTCCCCCCAAAATTATTTTTCTCCATAAACTGTATACGAAATAGATTACGCCGTGTGAGTTTTATTGAACTATTCGATTTTATAATTTACCAACATCTAAACAAGAGAACTAACATTTTACCAATAGCCACCTCCTAAATAGCCCATTTATGCCACCAGTTTAATCTTGTTTACACTGCCAATTTCTAAGCCACGTTTTAGACGCATTATTTTTTGATCAAAATAGCCCTAAAATGAAGTTATTTTTGCAAAAAAATGCCAAATTTTCGAGTGCAGGGGGCTCCGCCCCAAGACCCCCATTGGCCTCCGGCGGCTGGATGCTCCACCATCCCCCAACACAGCCCCCCAATTGCGAAATTCTGGCTACGCGCCTGCGCAATACAGTAGTGCGGTTTCGCACAAAAAGTGTGTCGATTTGATAAAACATCAGATAAAATGTCTTCTGGAATGTAGTTATTACATTGCTTTTTACGGTATGCTGAATGAACACTTGAACAAAATAGACTTTTGACAATAGAAATATCAAAGTCCGATGCAGATAGTTTTTACTCATTCTGTGTGAGTAGCGCAGCCAAGGGATGGGGGGGGGCTTTTGCCCCCCCCTCACCCATTGGCCTGTCGACCAAAATGCAGAATAAGAAAAATACCTCGTGTTTAGCACTTCTGAGACTAGATTTTGGACTAGAATGGACTAAAACGTGATTTAAAGCATCTTTTGAACCATATATTCAGGGAGGCTAATTTGTCAAAAATAAAACTCACAAATCAATAAAAACTTTGAAAAATGGCCAAAAATAAACAATCAAATTTAATATAGCTCATTGCAAATGCTTAACATAGTTTTTATCAACAAAAATATTATAAACTCACGAACAGGGGGGGATCTATTCAGTATTGGTTAATTACTAATCACCTCTCTCAAATATCTTTCCATGAGCCCCCCTCCAATTATTTTTCTCTATAAAATATAGTCGAAATAGATTACTCCGTGTGAGTTTTACTAAACCATAGGATTTTATGATCTACCAGCATGTAAACAAGAAAAAATTTTACCACTAGCCACCTCTCACATAGCCCATTTATGCAACCGGTTTAATCATGTTTGCACTGCCAATTGCTATGCCACGTTTTAAAAGCATTATTTTTTATCAAAATAGCCCTAAAATTTAGTTATTTTTGCAAAAAGATGCCAAATTTTCGATCGCTGGGGGCTCCGCCTCCAGACCCCCAAAGCAGCTCCCTCATTGCGAATTTCTAGCAACGCGCCTGTTCTGTGTAGATGCAGACGGTTATGCTGGCGAAAGTTTAAGTAATACGATTTTTGACGCAGGAAAGACGAGAAGAGCGTTTTTTGTATCGCGGCCAAAACAAAGCCTAGCGACACATCCACCATTGATTTAACCAATTTGAATTGAATTGGTTAAATCAATGACATGAAACTAGCTTTACGTCATTGATTAAATTAAAAAAATATATTTTATATACTGGTAACGTTTTTGGGATGGGACGGATCAAAAATATCCCCAACAAGTTTGCGCGAGGTCAAGAAAATTAATCATAAACATGCAAAATTTTGAGATTATGCACAAATTGTGCTCATAAATTTTATCATCCCCCCCACCAAAATTTTCTAGATCCGCCACTGGTTACCGTCACCTCGAAATAACGGTAGAACGCAGAACGGTGACGGAACGGCGACGAAAACGTTGACGGCTTCTGCGTGAACCCCGCTTAATACTAATACGGTCGCAGCAGCGCGAACTACGATGGGATGTCAAATGGATGGCCGGCCTTCTGTTCATTAAAATTTATGTTCGCTCTGCTAGAAAAAAATTCTTTTGACCTACTTTTAAAAAAAATTAAAAATACCGGTACCGAAAACCCGAAAAGTAATTTAGTACTTTTGTTACAGAGTTCCGGTACCAAATTACTTTTGAAGGAAATTACCGAGTACCAGTACCGAATTACTTTTGGAGTACCGGTGCCCAACTTTAGATAAAACTAATACAAGTAGTATATCGTCTGAATCTATTCCAGTTTCTGAACGTTCTGTAACTTTAAAAAAGCAAACTGTTTCGAATATCGCTTCGACCGTTTCCGTTCAGACAATGACTTCTATTACCGCAAACACAACCAAACGCGAAGAATCAAGCCACGAGCTCAAAGGCAAACAACCTATACGGCCGAAATGTTTTTCATCTGCTAATGGCACTAGTTTTTCGGCTTCACCCAATGCCGACTTAAGTGTTAATTCTCATGGACCACCGCCTGTAGTTACGCTTTCTACTCCGCCCATGCAAAATGCTTTGCATGCTTTAACGCAACGTAATTATGGCACAAATGGCTTTTTTCGCAGCGCCCATTCTTTAATGCTCTCAATCCTAGTTTTCATTAGCAATCTGCATGGTTCTGGGCCCGGTGCGAGGGGTTTCTTCTTACCTAGGAACAACTGACCACATGGTATAATCGCGTGGGATTTCGTCATTTCTTCAGTACCCTGTTTTGTGTTATCCTGGAGATAACATCTTTTTGCCTAGGCCTGAGTTGCCTGAGTTTAATGTAGACCCGCTGAATTTTACGACCTTCAAAAATGAATTTGTTAAATACATTGTACCCAGTGGTGCAAATCTTTGTTGAGCATTGGGGGGGATAATTTGCAATTTTTCCCCAATTTTGCCTTATTTTCAACATTGGGGGAGATGAACCTCGACCAAGACTTTTTTCAGGTAAGTAAATTAAGTGAAGACCAAAAAAAAATGTCTTCAATGAAATGGAACACTTTTTTCCCCCGAATTCAAGTACAGACCTGCGCTCCGATGCACACCAGAGTCAAATTATTGAAGGGGATCCAGGTGAAGACTAGAGATGGCAACAGCGCAGCGTACGCGGCCGCGCGCTGTTGTTGGTGCACCGCGCCGCGCAGCGTGGCAACTAAAATCTGCATTACGTCACAGCATCAGCGCAGCGCCGTGAGCAATAATTTTTTTACATTTTTTTTACAATTATTGCGGGTGATTTTTTCTTTATGAACAACAATGGTTAGTCTGGATGTAACTATTAGTATTACTATTATAAGAATTGAAGACAATGCGTGCTACTAAAACAGTAAAAGGTGCCTTTGGTTTAAGTTTATTTTTTCAGAATTCGGAGCATCCTAGAGTCGGCTATTTTGCCACAAGAAACTTAGTTTTGATCGGCTGAACGTGTTTTTTGACACCAACAAAAAGATTTTGGTTTTGGTAGGCTAGACTAGGAAAGGCTTACGACGTTCGGTGAGAAGATGAAACAACAGCAGACAAATGTAGAAGAAACAGGTTTGTGGGAAACAATCATCAGAGTAGCGGCCAAAACAAAGCCTAGCGACACACCCACTCTGTTCGCAGTAGGCCTATGGTACTGGTACAAGCCCAAGGCTAGACAACAGTTTCTACTACACATGCGCCTGCATTTCAGAGTGACACTGACAGAACTAGTTCAGTGTAGCCTATTCGTCAACAGGTCATGGCATCAAGTATTAGGCTTTCGGTCCTATGCTGTATGTCTGTAGCCTATCTCAGATCTGATAGTGATAGACCTATGTAGTAGAGTACGAAGACTAGGCTACGCAAATTTCCAATGACAGAATAGCCTACGTAGTAGAAAAATTTATTCCACAATCAAACACACATGCAAACGGCAAAGGTATAATACATATGGTAGTTTCATACAAGTGTGGTAGCTTGTGACAGCATGCAGAGCACGTGATACCTTATATTTCATTATTTGAGCTACTGGTTCAGGATTAGTACACAGTATAATTGCATGGAATCATCAGGTAGACTGGTAGATTGTTTTTGATAGCCAACACATGGTGCAGAAAAACTGATAGAAAGCACACACAAGGTAGATTAAACCTGAAGGCCTATAATTGAACGACTGATCTCACGTCACATGTTTTTTAGTTTTTACTCGGCCATTTTCAAAGTTAACGAGTGCAAAGTTTCAGACTTTTACTTATAACTCAATAATGGTTTGATCTAGCTACATGAAATTTTGACAGCAGTTTGAGATTCATAAATTATTTGTGTGTGCCAAATTTCAAGGCAATGAGTCCTGTTACTTCAGGTTTAGGACCCGAAAACTACTTCAAAAGTTTGGTGTAAAAAGCGGTTTTATTCAAAAACGGTTCAAGTACGGCGAAAAATATTTCACATGGTTACATGTCGTAAGATACTTTTTCATCTCTACGTACACTTTTAGCCGCATTGAGTTTTTTTTTCCATTTTTTGCTTTCTAAATTTTGTGCACTCTTCTTGTCCTAAACCACACAACATTGATATCTAATTTTTGTGTAAATTTGTTGAGCTGCAAATGCAATTTTGTCTCCTGAAACTTTTTGAGGCTTCTCCCCAAAACCCCCCCAAAATGGGGCCCTAAAAAACTAATTTTTTTTATTGCTCAAGCTAGAGTCATAGTTATTTGTTTATATTGGTAGATATTTAAGCAACAAATAGCTTGACATAGTATGGGGGTACCACCCCCCCAGGGGCCCCCAAATGGACTCCTCAAAAATTAGTTTTTTGAACGACTCAAGCTAGGGCATTAGTTTTTTTTGTATAGGCAGATGTTTAAAAAACAAAATTTTGACGTGGTTTGAGAAATCGACCCTTTTGAAAACTCTCCAAAATAATACCCCTAAAATCAATTTTTTTACGTGTCGTAAGCTAGAGAGCTAATTTTTTTCTGATGTTAGTGGAAATTTAAAGGATATTTAACTTGCGGTGCGGCGCGGTGCAGCGTGAACTTAGTTGTGTTTGGATGCAGTGCGGTGCAGCATGCGGACAAGGTTTGCAAACACAGCGCAGCATGCGGATGCATTTTTTGTCATCCGCACCATCTCTAGTGAAGACCATACTCAAATTGCTTGGGGGGATACAGTCAAATTATTGGGGGAATACATCCCCGATCTCCCTCGAGTTTCGGCACCCCTGATTGTACCTAAGGCTTTGGATTACAAAAAGTTTCTTTATTATTTGCTGCAACATTGTGAAACTAAAGTTCGAGATAAGATTCAACACTCCTCTAATAAAGGAGACGCTGGCTTACGCGTTAAGGTGCGTTTAGACTGGACGCGAAGTAACGCGAAGCAAAGGTTGGCAACCTTCGCGAGTGGTTGCTCATGTAACTTGCAAAGGTTGCCAACCTTTGCAAGTGGTTGCTAATATTTGCGACTGGTCGCTTCGTAGGCTAGCTTTAATCACCTGCTTTTTCAATGCATTCAATGAGGAAAAAGCGTTGTGAACTTTATTATTGAAGCGCTGTTATAGTAATCACAGGTTCTGTTTCGTCATAGCGCGCTAGAATTTAAACGAAGATTGCGTTTGTATTATGTTATCACGCAATGACCGTGAACAAGAGTCTAGACTAATAGTCTAGGTAACAAAACACTCTTGAGAAAAAAGTTTGTAAAGTGTAAGTGAAAAACGATAAACGAAGTACAGTAGATCGAATCAGGGGCGCCGAGAGCCAAGCGTGGGCCCGGAGTCAGCTCAAACATTAGGCATCTCCGATTTTGTAAACTCCAAAACAGACGGGGAAAATGCCACAGCTTTCCTAGGATTTTGATGTGATCTCCAAAAAACAAAAGCTCTTCGGTCTTCCACATACTGATTTTTCAGTGGCATTCCGACGGGCTCTCTGCTAGGCCCCCTGAAGCCAACTGGCCCCTTGATGTGCCCCCTGAAGCCCATGGGCCCCAGGGTTATTGTCCCTCCCTGCCCCCCCTCTCAGAGGCCCTGGATCGAATTTGGAAATGAAAAGACAGGTTATTTCTTCAAAAACGTGGTAATACTTAGCCTATAGGCTAGCTATCAATGCTTTGTTTAGGTCCTTCTACTGAAAACTTGCCATAATCTGTTTTGACGATGACAGTCTTGCGTTTTAATGCAGAAACGCAAAAAGCTGGAGGCAGATGCCAAAAGTTCTGTTTAGACGTTTACTCAGTTAACAAATCCTTAAACGCTTTCTCACCATTCATGTATCATTATAGTAGGCCTACAGCTAGATCTATCTTGTATAGTGTAGACCAATGAGCTAGTCTACAGTTAAAGCGTTAAACAATGTTATTTTTTGATGGAATTTTTCTTTTTCAGGAAAGCATGTTATGATACCGGGAGTAAGCTTAAACATTTGTTTGTGATAGCTATTTAGTGCTGTTTATGAAGACTCCCAATGCTAACGCTATGACAGATGAGTGAATCTGAAAGCTGGATTTGTCATTAGTTATGTAGTGGATTTTTTGCTTATTGTGCAATGGATTGCTGTATTGATTAGCTGGAGAAAGCAAAAAAAAAGCATTGCATGTTTTGCATTATTTATCACTATCATTTATGGACAAGAATTTAGCTCAGTAATACCAGCAGTTGCTTTGAGAAAAAGTCAGCCTCTAGAACTACGTTCGGTTTTTTATTCGCTAGCAAAGCGCTTATCAATGTTTCGTGCAAAGTTAAATACTTTCGAGAGCATTTTATCAGTTTGGAATTTCTTGCGGTACCAGTACGTTGCGACGGTCGCGTTTACCTCCAAGGGCTTCGCTCCAAAACCACCGTTTCTACGATACAGACAAATTTATAGCTGTAGGGTCAAGCCCCTCCTTCTAAGCAATTTCTTGGTTATGCCCCTGATAAAAAACATTTAGATTTTTTCATGTGAAAATTGTTACTCAAGCATCTGAATAAAATTGTTGTTAGTTCTCACATTTTCATGATGCTTTTTTCCCTAGTTCAATTATTACTATAAATGGTGTATCAAGTTTTTTGTTTAATACTGACTGATGAGAATGGAACAATATTAATGGACTTGCTTGACAGCTACTTCTCTACCAATATCAGTAAACTCGGCAAAAAATAGAACTGATGTCATTTTCTTCTCGTGAGATATATATAGGCTTTCTAGTTCTATCTGATTACACTGATTGTAATAGTGATTGAACTTCACACTTGAAATTCTTCTCTTTGTCACTTTATTCACCACAAAGATTGCTCAAGAAAATCTTTCTAGGATAAAGCAAAGCAGAATAATTTTAAGAGTCCTCTACCTATGACATTAGAGGGAGTAAAAGGACATGAAAACATTGTATCTGTTTGGAAAAAGCATTATGAAAAACTTTTAAATAGTTATAGCAATGATAGTAAAATATGCAAGATTGATACTGAATCAACAAATTACAGTTGTACTTGTGAAAGTCTATTACCTTATTTATGTGATAAAAGTATGTTAAAACAACTAACTTTCAAGTTGCCATTAAAGAAAGCTGCAGGTACAGATGGTATTATGGCAGAACACTTGTGTTTTGCTGATCAAAGTCTGTTTCATTATCTGGCGGTATTTGTTAATCTCTGTTTGTATCACGGTATAATGCCAGGCAAGTGTATGGAAACAATAATTATTCCAGTACTCAAATGTAGCAATGGAGATGTACAAAGTCTAAATAACTATCGTCCCATTGCAATTACTAGTGTAATATCGAAACTGTTTGAAAATTATGTATTGTCACATGTCAAAAATTATCTGAACACTAATGATAATCAATTTGGGTACAAACGCAAGAGTGGAACTGATATGTGTGTGTTCTTGTTAAAGCAAGCAGTATCATCATACGTTGTACATAAATCACCTGTATATTCGGCGTTTATTGATTCTTCCAAAGCATATGATTGAGTAAATCACTCTTTACTTTTTGAAAAGTTAAGGAACAGAGGAACACCTACCTGCTTCATTCGTTTACTTAACCTGCTTCATTGGTATTCAACACAAACGATGAGAGTACGATGGGCAAATTATGTGTCTGAACCATTTACAGTCTCTAATGGGGTTAGACAAGGAGGTGTATTAAGCCCATACTTATTTTCTGTGTACATGGATGATCTATCAGATAAGTTAAATAATACTGATGCTGGATGCTGTATAGGAAATTTAACTTTAAATCATATAATGTATGCTGATGATTTATGCTGCGAGTGCTGGACAGCTACAAGATTTATTAGATGTGTGTAGTAATTATGCCAAATTACATGATTTTAATTGTAAAAAGACTGTTGGTATGATTTTTTCTTCAAAGGATATGTACACGTTTATGCATTGAAATATGAATATTGATGGTCAGAAAATTAAGTTTGTGAATAATGTGGTATATCTTGGAGTTAGTATTAGCAGTGATTTATGTGATGATACTGATATTGCAAGACAAGCGAGATATTTATATTGTGCAGCCAATAAGCTCAAAACTCGTTTTTTTAAATGTTCAATTGAGGTGAAAAACATTTTATTTCGTGCACACTGCATGTGTTTTTATGCTGGTCAACTATGGTGTAACTACTCCACATCAGCTATAAATCGGTTAAAAGTTGCCTACGATGATGCGTATAGAATTCTGCATGGCATGACTCGCTATCACAGTGCCAGAGCAAGTCAAATATACTATAACATTGATTCGTTTTATGCTCTACAGTGTAAAATTACTAATAAATTTATTGAACGCTGTCGCTTATCACAGAACCTTTGGCTTAAAATGTTAATATCTTCTAATTGCTTTTATGGTTCTATATACTATGATCATTCTTGTGGCATTTTGTATGTGAATGAATAAAAGATGATGTATGTTGCACCATTCAGGAAAAGAACAGCTCCTGCTGTACAGTGTTTCTTTTTTTTTGTGAGTGTGTGTGTGAATAGTGCTTGTATATGGATTTTATGAGTCTAAAATAAACACTGAATAATAATAAAGCAGTTTAAATTTTAACAAACACTGAAAAATTAAAGTCGGATACTACACAAAGACACAGTAAATGAATATTACACATTTACACTTACGTTTTCATCGCATAGGACTGGAGTGGAAAATCACTACAATATTTATGATTATAAAACTTGGGGGAGTCCAAAACCATTGCTTCAATTTCGACTTGATCATAGTCACAAACCTTCAGAAACAAGAAGACTTTTAAAAGGTTATTCAGAAGAAAAAATTCCATATTTGTTGCTATTCACTTAAGTAATTACTAATTAGGCCAATCCAAAACTTTATAAAATTTTTTTTGAGCTTTTTGTATCTATCTAGCTCTCTTATGTAGCTTAAAACCAATTCCAAATGCAGTTTTATTCACCAAGTTGGCTTGGCCAAGTAGACAGCGAAAAAACTTTTGCGAATTTTCTAGTATTCGAGCAATTGTTCAATTGTGGTTACTTTTAAAACAACAAGCTAACAAGCAATGAGTAAAAACACTATAAACACATTTAAAACTAGCCTGTTAGTGGGTTTTTTTACATTCTGCAAAAAAACACCATGTTAGTTTAAGACAAAAAAGCAAAAGTTGCTCAGCCAAATCAACCACTAGGCTGATACAGTAGATTCTGCTATGCTGCATAAAATAAAACTTTTTGTTTTGAAAGTTAGATGTCGTGGGACTTGGCCTACTGCTTTGGTGAATTCATTATAATGTAGCTCTGATATCAAGCATAGCTATGAAAAATCACTTTAAGATTTACAGCCTTAGCAGTTTAGATTTGACTGATGATATTGAAAGTTAGCGAGGCATTGCGTTTTTAGTTTCCCTAAAGACTAACGATATAGTAAAATATCGTATTAACGCAGCCAAATTAACTTGGCTTGCCTAGTGCTATCCCGCATCTAGCCTTGCCAACAACCTACTCTTTGGACCAACAAATAGGCGCTAAACCATCCAAATATACTATTTACATTATTTCCAAGCAAACTGCGATTGTAGAAATCCGATCAGTGATTTAGTAAGTTATCGTACTACAGCCTGCAAGCAAGCGATGTTGCACAACTAACTGCTTGCAAAGGTTGCGACCGGTTGCAACCTTTTGCAAGCTGTCAATGACATTGAATTGTGGTTGCCTTGCGTTGCCTTGTGCTGCCTTACGCTGCCTTGCGCTGCTTTGCGCTGCCTTGCGCTGCCTTGCGTTGCCTTGCATTGCTTCACGTCCAGTCTAAATGCACCTTTAGCCTGTGAAAGACTCAGGCGGAAATACGGCAGATCCAATATAATCGCTGACGCTTGTGAACAGCGCTTGAAGGCGTCCAAGGCTGTCACATTAAATGATCCTGTTGGCTTAAAACTTTTTTTGAATTTTTAGAGAAGATACAGATTACTCTGGAAGATATCCGGTATTTTGGAGGTTTAAGTTCGTTGGACACAATGGCTCACCACATTCAGAAACTTCCTTTTGATTCTCGTTGAACACGGGTAAAAGAATCAGTAAAAGTAGAGTAAGAAACAGGTCAAGCTGCTGATTTTTCTCGTTTTGTGAAATTTGTTAACCGCTTATCTGATGAGGCCAATTTTTAGTACGGTCGTCGAGTACTTGGAGCCCAAAGAATTAAGCCTCAATCTAAGGCTCAAACTACCCCTGATACTTGGCAGTCTGCCAGCTCTTATAACGTAACTTCCAAGCCCACCAATTCCAACTCGAGTAAGCCTCCTAATTCTAACCCATTTGCGTGCTTTTATTGCATTAACATTAGTCATGGATTACGAGAGTGTTTTAAATTTACTCTGCTCAATCCTTTGTCACAACGTAATCTACCCAAGCATCTAAAGATGCTGATGCTTCTACTCCCCCACCTGATCTTGCCACCAGTACCTCCACGAGTTCAAATGATAACTCTGCAGTGTCTTGCTCTGGTACTGTCTGCTCTGTTAACTCTAATGAATCGTCTCAACGTGCTAATGTTGTATACTTATGGTGGTACTCGTACTGCAATGGTCGGATACCTACGGCCTGGATCCGGCCAAGGAATTTCATCCCTCCGCAACCTTTTATATCCCCTGAACAGAGGTGGAGTCCTCGAGGACGTCCTTGGCCTCGAGGACGTCCTCGAGGACAGATTTTGAAGTCCTTGGCCTTGGCCTTGGCCTCGAGGCCTCAAGTCCTCGAAAATTGGCCTGTCCTCGGCTCGAGGACAGCACTATTTTTTGGAAAGTTAAAATTTTGTGGAGCGGTTGAAAAATTTTTTGGAAAGCGTTTTTTCGTGGAGATCGCTTGAAAAATTTTTGTGAAGACCTTTTTTTTTTTTTTTTTTGGAGAGCACTTGCGCTTTGTGTCCTTGGTCCTTGGCCTTGGCCTCGAGCATTCCTGTCCTTGGCCTCGAGAGTGTCTGTCCTCGGAAAGGCTGTCCTTGGCCTTGGCCTCGGATTTTTTTTGTGTCCTTGGCCTTGGCCTTGGCCTCGAGCGTTGTGTCCTCGACTCCACCTCTGCCCCTTAAATTGGGTGGGCCGGATTTCACGTGGCTTCTGAAAATTGAAAATCTAAAACCTCCTCAAATTATGGCGCAAATCTTTTTTTTTTTCTTTTTTGATTGATATTCATCAATAACTCCGCCGAAATGAACCTCATTGTCTCGCGGAGACCTTTTTTGTTTGGTCCTCGACATTAGTTCGTTCGAAAAATGCCTAATTTTGGAGTTGACCGCGTTTCAGAGATGATGGAGGCTGGCGGAGACTTTTTTATTTTTTATTTTTTGGTTCTCGCGGTTAATTCGGATGAAAAATGTCTAATTTTGGAGTTGAACTCGTTTCAGAGATAGTGGCGGCCCACTGGAACCTTGCTGGGAATGGATGTGGCCCACAAGGACGAAAAGCTTGCCGACCCCAGCCGTACGGGATGAAGATAAACAAGTCGTCACATATATATTTCTTGATCAAGGCTACACCCACGCTTTTTGTAATCTGAAACTAGTTAAGGCTCTTGGCATTTCTGAGGTTCCAAACAAACTTATTCAGAACATTTTGGCTCGAAAAGCCACCAAGGATGTGCTTTCAGTCTTTCTGTCTCATCGCTATCTGAAGATGAGACGTTTGATTTGCATGATGTTTTGTCCATTGAAGACCTTCTGTAACACCCAATGCTATTCCCGCAGGCAAATATTTACACAGCTCTCCTTACTCACGAAATTTGAAGCTTCATCAAGTCCACGGAGCTACAGTAACATTGCTTATTAGCGCCAATATACCTGAATTATTTTGCACGCACAAGGTTCGCAAGGGAGCTAGAGGACAACCCATAACTGTCCAAACCACTCTGAAATGGTCTCTATTAGGTCCCTCGCTTTCTCCTCTGCTCTCAGCTACTGTTCCGTGAATTTCGTAAAGTCCGATGATTTTCTACATATGCAAAGCAGTCTGCAGTGGGAGATTGATTTCGGCACTAAAACTTCCATTTTCGACATTCCAACTTCGAAAGAAAACCGCATTGCTTATGAAATCATGAATAACTGTTAAAACCGTAGCAGGGCACTATTAACTACCTCTTCCATGGAAATATCCAGTATGGAGCTATAGACAGACAGCCTATGAACTACCTACAAACAGACCGGTATGGACTATGATGGTGAAACGAAGTCTTTCGAGCTTGAAGAAAAGACTTACTTCAAGCAAGGTACTGTGCAAGAAGTATGTGGACGTAATGGAAACTTATATTAGCAAAGGCTTCGATAGACGAGATCCATATAACCTTCTACAGTAGTTACTAATAATGTTAAATGGTACTTGCCACACCATCCTGTCCTGCATGCTCGTAAGCCAAATAAGGTTAGAGTTACTTCCCATTGTGCAGTGAAATATAAAATGCATCTCTCTTAATGATGCTTTGTTTCGGGGCCCAGTTCTGACCAATTCTTTAGGGGGAGTTCTAATTTGTTTTCGGGAAAACCCTATTGCCCTAGTTACGAATATCAAACAGATATTCCATCAGATTAAAGTTGATCCCATTGGCTTTGATGCTTAGATTTCTTTGATGACAAAATGGAAATCTGACCGAGCCACCCGTTAGCTAGTACATTTGTATAGAACTACATTCTCACCTAGTTTTGCTGCCTTTTCTCCGCGTCAAACTGCTTACGACTATGGCAAGAAATTTCACTCTTCTATAGCCAACATTGTGTTGCAGAATTTTTATGTAGACGATTGCCTTTCTCAGTATCATCTATTACCGAAGATATCAAAGTAGCTAAACAATTGCCTGCCCAATATCGTAACGAATGATTTGGCCTAACTTAAGGTTAACTAACAATGAGCAAGTTTTGCAGTCTATTCCAATGGCAGAGCGTGCTTCATCAGTGCAACAACACGAACTGGATGGAGATGTTAAGAAAGGAGTGCTGGGCGTCTACTGGAACAATCAAGATGACAAGTTTTTGATTCAACGTTAGTCTACCGGAAAGACCTTCTACTCGTCGTAGGATCTTATCAACCGCGAGTTCTTTGTGTACCCCACTGTGCTTTGTTGCCCCAGCCATATAGTGGAACCAAAAATAATGTTGAAAAGCCTATGGAAACAAGGCTTAGGTTGGGATTCTGAAATTTCTACTTCAGAAATCCAAAATTGGGAACATAGAGCGTAACACTCTATTTGGACTCTCTAACTTACGCATTGTTAGATGTATTAAACCCAAAGCGTTTAGTGACGTAATTGAATGTGAAATTCACCGTTTTGCAAATACGTCGTCTGTAGCTTATAGACCTTGCTGCTATATTTCAATCACTTTCGAAGACTAAGTTTTGACCGATGATACATTGCTCACCGTAATGATCGAATCAATTCATGACCCCTAGTGCCAGAACAATTAACCCTATGGATAATGAACCCTCAGCCCCTAACCACTTGCAGAGGTGGGCGTTGCGCAAAATAGTTCGCAAGTTTTGCAAGTTGCGCAAATTGCGCAAGTTGTGCAAATGCGCAATTTGCGATGCGCTCTATGCCTTTTTCTTCAGCGCTTGCGCAATTTGCGTTTGCGAATCGTTAAATCTAATATTTGTTGCGCTTTATTTGAGAATTTTTTCCAAAATGCGCAATCACAAAATAATTTTTAAATGTTGATCTGCATGTCCCTGTCAAAAAATAAATAAATTCTGATTTTACAGATTTAAAGCATGATCACGAGATAGTTGATATATGCTGATTGCTGATAGAAAGATTTTTTTTTTGTTTTATTTTCTTTTGCGTTATCTACTTTTTTTTCTTGTTTTGTTTTCTTCCGCGCTATCTACTTTTAAACCGCTAAACGTGCTGTATTTAAAGTTTAAGCGATTGAATATATCAAGGAGGACTAGTGTGTGACAGAAATCAGGGGTGCCAGGTTGGGAGTTACTCCTCAATCAGGTCCTCCAAAATTTCAAACTTTTAAACCGTAAGAGCTAGATAAATTAGATTTTTAAAATGGGTAGATATCAAAAATAAACTAAGCGTAACAAAAATTGGGGGTGCCACAATGGGGGTTTGCCCCAAACGGTCCTCCAAAATTCAAACTTTTTAACCACTCACGCTGGATACATGAAATTTTCAGGGTGGACAAATATTTTGTGTGGCCTGCTCTTTTTGCACGGTTGATTTCTTCATGGAAAGGCTTACTATTTTCTGGCAAATAAAAAGATCTAACGTTTTTCTTTGCCATCAATGCGGCTAAAAAAAGGCTTGAATTTCTTGGTAAAAACTCTTGGTGAAAATGCATGTGGCCCGCAATAACTTTTCTTCTGCAATTGTGGCCCGTACCAGTAAAAAGGTTTGGCAGGCCTGCTATATGCTGTATACGACTGAAAGACAAAGAGTAATGTATTAATATTATATCAGGGATCGAAATTAACTTTTTTGAAAACTTTTCCGTCGGGCAAATGTTATCAAATGTCTACTTGCCCGAAAAAATTTCAACTTGCCCGAAACAAAAGATACTCTAAGTTTTGAGGTTAACTTGGAAAAAAAGCACTGGATTTGCAAAATCTGCGTAGTTTCGAGAATCAAGTTTTTGTATGCGACCGTTAAGATAATATGATGCAATCAGTAACACTTTTTCCAAGCATGCATCAGCAAAAATTGATTTTTTGATTGTAGATATTTCATGTAATATTTAACGATCATAATTATTAATTACCGTTGTGGTTTGTTGCAAGCGTATTTTTATTGGCGAATATTTTGGAAACTACACCAGCTAGAAAGCTAAAAGATCTTCAAAATAATCATAGCAAAAAATTGCAAAATTCTTGACGTTATCGTTATGCAGCGCAGAGTAATACTTGTGGTATCTGAAATTGAAATAGCTGTTAGCGAGGCAAGCGCCGGAAAACTTTTCCAGAAAAAAAAACGGAACATGTTGTGCCAAACAGTTGCTAAACGCGTCCAAGAATCGAAAAATCTGCGTGCGATTAAGACGTGTTAATTGCGATTAATAATTTGCGTACTATTAGACAATGCATTAGTTGTGATAACTACAAAGTGCTTACTAAAACAAAACAAGGAACAGCTTTCTCTACGTACAAATTTTACTTTATTGCAACAAAACCAGGTAAATTGCGTCTTTAAATAATCTTGTTTGAAGTTGTCTAATACACTGTAGTTTGTAACTTGTCGTAGGGGAAGTTAAGCTGAAAACTAACTTGCCTAAAGCGATTTCAGCTTGCCTCGGGCTAGCAGGCAGACGTTAATTTTGAACCCTGTATGTAGTTTAAGCTACCTTACTTAATAAGTACGAAATACCTTCTGTTTTTTTGTACTGTAATTAGTAGCCGAAAACTTGGCCTCTACAATAGGAAAAAATCAGATGAAAGGGTCGGAAGCGCAAACGACAAAACCACCAAAGATTGCTTTCTTGCCTACAAGAGAGATGCATGGTTGCAAAAATTCAAAATATTCAACACTGCTATTTCTAGTTCGGTCGCCGTCGAGAGATTATTTTGCGATCGAAATGATCGTCTATGACGAAAGAAAATTTTAAAAAGTTTGTTTTGCTGCGTGAGAATGAAAAGTGGTTAAAAAAGTCAATTTTTCTTCATGAATAACGCATTATTTCTGAATGTGAGTGAGTGGAGCTTTTTTGTTTTGGTGTTTATTTATTTTTATTGCTGTTTATTTTTATTATTTTTTTTGTTTTAGTGTTTAATTGCTTTTTTTCAACAATAAAAATAATTCTTTCTTCGGTCTAAGATATGTGCCTTTAGTTATAAAAGCTAAACGCAATGCAGTTGGTTTATTGCAGTGCAGCTTAGCTGAAGATGGTACAATGTTTGTACTTTCATATTTTTATACTTAACACCATCGTCTGCAGCGCGCTTTTGAAACTTCGATTCTGCAAAAATTTGTACTGAAAAACTTTTATAAATAACGAAATTTGTGTGCTCTTCTCAAGCAATCAATTCGTAGTTCCGCTGTACTATTTTCAATTTTTTGTTGCGGAATTTGTGTTCGCGTTTTAAAACGTTTAAAATTTTCGTCACGGAATTTGCAATTGCGCTTAAAGCTTTTAAGATTTTGGTTGCGAAATTCGCATTTGCGCTTTAAGCTTAAAAATTTTGGTTGCAGAATTTGCGCTTGTGCTTTAACCCTAAAAAATTTTGGTTGCGGAATTTGCGCTTGCGCTTTACCATGTGTTTTTTAAACGCCCAGCTCTGACCACTTGTTACTACTTCGTGGTACCGTTACTCTTTTCCCTGGTGTTTTTGAGAAAAGGGACTGCTATGCGCGACGTCGTTGGGCACAAATTTAACTTTTATCGAGCCAGTTCTGGCGCTGTTGGATCCGTGAATATTTGTCAAATTTTCAAGAGCGCCAGAAATGGTTCCAAAGTGAACGCAACATGACCAAGGACGATTGTGTTCTGATTGTCAATGACTTGCATTCAAGAGGGAAATGGTGCCTTGGAAAGGTCTTACAGACTTATTCTAAAGATGCTTTTCGCTCGGCGCTTATAAAACTGCCAACTCAATTGTGAAGCGCCCCATAACAAAACTATGACAAGTTATCAAGTCTACCACTAATTAATTCAACTCATGTCCACAACAAACATTTCAATCAACTATGACTTTTAATATTTGTGTGTCTTTGTTGAGAATTTATCCTTCTCGTGGTTCTTTTACATCTCTGGTGTCGCTCGATATTTAATTGATAATGTTTATGTTGTATGATCTTTCTGTTGTGGAATACGACTCGTGCACATCAAAAAAAGTCTACCTTTGTTTCCATTTTGCCGCGGGAATTTGTTACGTTGTATTCTAATTTTATATTTGTTGCCCCCTAGTGGCCTGTGCGCTTATTGTTTGGCTATGCTAGTTTTGTCGATGATTTTTGCCAATTCGCCGAAAGTAATGTGTCATTTTCACGCTGACCAAATTTTCACTCTTGGAGATTTGGTCAATTCAGTTTCAGCAATCGTAGTAGTAGGATGTTTCTGATTTTCTGGAATTTTTCTAGGTAGTTACAGTTAGCTATCGTGAATTTGTACTCCTCTGACTACCTGGCAAAAATTATTCGGTATGTATTTGTTTGTGATTTCTATTTATGGTTAATCTTCGTATATCTTGTGTTCTATAATTTTACTGTAGTGATATGGGAGCCGGGACGCACATTTTTTTTAGTAATTTTGGGGTTTGGGTGTGATAAATCTGAGCATTTGAATGCTTCAAATGGTCTTGGCTCGGATATTTTTACAGGCCTCACAGTAATTGCTATATTGAGTTGAAACATTTTCGTTTGCTTTTAGAAACGGCAGTAAGCAGTACCACAACTCCATTAAATCTATGCTTGAAAACTGCGCGTTACGATTCTGCTTTCTGTGTACAGGTATCGGGCTGCGCCAGGAGCCCAGAGTGTACCCGATACAAACCAACTAGGATAACTTCATTATCAGCCACTACTCTTGACCATATCTATCGCAACTCGCTACAAAACATTTCTGTTAGTGGGATTCTTATTAGTGATGTATGAGATCACTTAAGGCGGATTTACGCAGTATCCGATTTTCGTCGTTTTTGTCCGTTTTTTTACGTTTTTGCTTCTCAATGAAAAAGTATGCGCTTTTTCATCCGCATTTTAATATGTCTATATTTGCACCAGCGAGACTGTCACAAACTAGACAAAAGTTTTCCGAAAAAATTTTTTTGTTAAGGGGTACAGCTCTATTTTGAAATATCGCTCTTATCGTTCCTACAGAAAAATTTTGAACAAATTTTTATCTATATGTAACAGTCTACTTAGTGCGGAAATGCACTTATAAAATGCGGATGTAAAAGCGCATACTTTTACACGGAGAAGCAAAAACGAAAAAAAAACGGACGAAAAACGGATACTGTGTAAATTCACCTTTACCTAAATTCTGCATTAGGAAAAGTAACGTTCATAAACGCTTCACACTAGGAATAATTGTAAGAGATTAAAAAAAAAATCAATGTTAAAGCTTTCTCTTAAGATGTAAACAATACGCTTGAATACTTCTGTTATAGTCAATGTTAAAGCTTTGTGTTGCTGCAGTTAGGTAAAACTCGGCTTAAGTTAAACGCGTCTCTCCCAGTAAGCTTTCGTCTATTTCGAACAGTTCAAACAGTTGACAAAACACAAAGACGATTGAGCTAAGATCATGCTAAGATGTTGAGAATGTTGGGAGTCTTGCGGCGAAGACGCGTACGACGACGGTTTTCCCAAATAAATTCTACAAACTAAGTTCTAATTCTACGCAATAGTAAATCAAAATTATCGTTACAAAAGCATTGAAGAGATCATTAAATTATGATTTATAAGTTAAACGAAACTTAACAATATTGCAAACACAACAAAGCACTCACTAAACTGTTTACCGATCCAAATTGCAGCTAAAAGATCGGCAAAGAATGAACGAGGGTTTATAAACAACTTTGAAGTTATGACGTCATTAGATCGACGCGAGGTTTCGAAAAACAAAAAAGCCGGTCAAATCAGCAAAGAAGCGTGAGAATGGCAAGCGTGAGTCTTCTAAAGCGGTTAATAGTTAAAATAATCCTTGCATATAAATTAAATTTGAGCTTGGATGTAACACTTTGTTAATATTCAGTGTTAAAGCTTTCTCTGAAGATGTAAACAATAGGCTAGAATACCTCTCACGTAGTCTAAATGATGACCCTAATACAGAAATTCATAATATTTTTTGAGCTTTAACAAAAGTGACTAACTTGTATGAGCCATTAAAAAATTTTCTCAAAAAAAGTGAAAATCAAAGCAAGCCTTGGCTGACCAAGCATTTACATGACTTATTCTATTTCAACAAAAAGCAAATTATTTGAGCGATGCTATAAACAACACAGACCTCATTTGATTTCAAAATATAAAACTTACTTAACAAAGTAACAAAACTGAAAAAAAACTGCAAAAAGAAATTATTATCAAAACGAGTTACAAAAGCAGAAAAATAATATATCTATGCAACGAAAGAACCTAAATAAAATAATATGCCAGAAAGGGTTAGAAAGTAACTGCATTTCTTTAATATCTGACGAACAATGATATACTGACAAAAACATGATACCTGATTTGGACCAAATATGGATGCAAAAATACCTGCTGTCACCAAACATTTTACTTTTTCAAGTTTGTCTAACTCCTTTATTTATGATCCTGTTACAAAAAGTGAAGTATATTCACAAATTTACAACTTAGTCTTTCCAAAGCTGCTGGGCCTGAGAATGTACTTATCACACTTTTAAAAATATTAGCGCCTATAATATTTACTTATCTGAGGGATGCATTTAATAAATGCTATAAAACAAAAATTTTTCTTAATTCTCAAAAAAATACAAAGATAGTCCCAATCTACGAAGTCAAACAAAAAGATATAGCCAGCAACTACAGACCTTATCTTCCTTTTATCACATAAATCAAAAACTTTTGAAAAGTTGCTATATTCAAGACTTGAGTTTTTTTTCTAAAAATAAAGTAATTACTAAACAACAGTTTGTTTTTCGTTGTGGTTACTCTACTAAAATGGCATTAACAGATCTATACAACCAACTTTTTAAAAATCGAGATGATGGTTGCCATTCATGCTGTTTGTTTTTGAATTTTTCAAAAGCTTTTGACACTGAAATCACAAATTACTTCTGGATAGACTTTTTTTAATGGCATTCGAGAAATAGGCATAATTTTCTCTCCAGTTATTTGAAGGAGGACTAAAGGTAAAATCAATAGGGGTATTTAAAGTTAGGCGAATTGTATTAGACTAGAGTGGCAGTGACTCCATCCTTTTTGACGCAGCCATTCCCAAGACATTCTACTTCAAACATGATGTTGGGGCCTCTCTGTGATTGACAGTGCCAAAAGTCTTTCATTCAAGTAATTTGCGATTTACAGTATCAAACGCCTTTGACACTACAAATCACAAATTACTTCTGGATAAACGTTGTTTTTATGGCATTCGAGGAAATATGCATTATCATTTCTCCAGTCATGTAACTAATTGTCTACAGTTCACTGTTTGCAACAATATTCAATCAAAAGCCAGTACATTTGTGTGTGGAGTACCAAAAGGCTCTACTTTGGGACCTCTACTGTTTTCTTTGGACATAAATGATTTGCCACTTCATACAAACTTTTAAGTTAGCATGTTTGCTGTTGACACAGTTCTAATACTAAAAAACAAAAATAAAGCTTGTGCTCTGCAACAAGTTAATCAAAAACTTAATATTATTCATGAATGGATGAAATATAATAGACTTTCTCTAAATTATACCGAAACAACATATTTTGTTTGTGGTTTGTGCACCAAAATATAACTCAAGTTCCTTAAAAAAACTTATCCATAAAAGTATAGGCAAACATATAAATCCATCTATGGAATCTATCAAGTTTTTAGGTGTCATGATGGATCAACATTTAAATTGGAATGAACATAGGGACTATGTAGGCTAATCAAAAGACTGTCATATGCAGCCAGAATTCTATCTATCATCATACACAACTTTTACCAGCAAACACTAATCAAGTTATATTACAGTTTTGCTCATCTGTATTTAAAGTATGGAATTATTTCATGGGGCAGTGCTTGTCAAACTTCTTCGAAAAAGATTCAACTGATGCAAAGCAATATCATCCGTTTTATGAATTTCAAAATTTGTTGAAGATAAAGCAAAAATGTGTACTCTGTTTAAATCCATGAAAAATTGAAAGTGAAAAATATTTTTGAACTAAAAATTGCTAAATTTATATACTCTTATTGTCACTCCATGTTACTTGAGAATTTCGACAACTATTTTAAATATGCTGGCAAACATCGTGATTGCAAAACAAGATCGATTACTGCAGACGATTTTTATTTGGAACGAGGAATACCTCAAAACAGACAACGATTTTGCTCGTACATTGAACTGAAAATATGGAACAATATATTACCAGCTTTTAAACAATTGCCAAAATATTCATTTATCAAACAAATAAAATTGTCTATGATAAGTAATTATTGAAGTACTTACAGTCTTGATGAACTCAAGGTGAGACTAAGCATAGGCGTAG
This sequence comes from Trididemnum nubilum, assembly GCA_963965965.1. Lineage (NCBI taxonomy): Eukaryota > Metazoa > Chordata > Ascidiacea > Aplousobranchia > Didemnidae > Trididemnum > Trididemnum nubilum. Next base: position 16,182,629 of record OZ014487.1, read on the forward strand.
CCAAAACTTTTTGATTGGGGGGGGGCCAAACCACAAATCACAAGCAATGACGTCATCAAATTTTTTCGGAAGAGGGCTTTTGTGGGGGGCAAAAATATTGTAGAATGGAAGATCAAAACCCGCGGCTTAGTTTGGCACTTAAAAAAGGATTTTGCTAAAGGGAGAGGGCTTAAACACAAAGTTGGATAACAAAAATGCAGAAAGCGGGAGACGCGTCGAGTAAATTAGTGTAACCCAAACGTATCATAGACGGGGGCCTTGAGGCGAAGCCCATAGCCGCCGGAAGTTATGGGGTCTGAGGGCAAAGACCCCAGCCGCTGGGAGATCTTTTGTAATTTTTTGGAAAAAAAAGCGATTTTAATACCATTGGATGACATTTCGCACTTGTTCAAACCCATTTGAAAAAAAAAAATTTAACACTTGAAAGCCAATTAAAAAATTAAATTATTTAAAGCTACTTTTACTTGCAATTTAAGTCTAAAATACGTTTAAGATCTTGTATTTTGGTGTTAAATTTTGTAAGTGATTTGGCCCAGGTGGAGGGAAGTAGAGGACATTGCCTCCTACAGTATTTTAGCAGTAAATAATAATCCACTCGAAAATTTTCGTAAGAGATTTTTGTTTGTCATGAAAATAACCAGTTATAAGAGTACACGTACGGCCAGAGGGCCTAGCCCCCCTCAAATTGGAAATAAATAATTTGTTCAATGAGCATTTTTCCTAGCATTTTTTTTCTGAAATATTTTTTCGCGCAAAAACCGGCGAGGTGGAGGAGAATTGTAATTGAAAAATGGTACAATATATGGTTAGACCTATACTTACCAACATAGTATTGCTCGGGCCGGATTTACATTGCGTGGGGCCCTGGTTACGTTAGGGATTTTTGTTACATCTTCCTGCCTACTATAAGTAAAGACCAAATAAATGTCTTACCATCTGAGGGCGGGGCCCCTGGCACAGTGCCTTATGGTAAATCCGGCCTTGGTAATTGCATTATGTTTATAAAAAACGTTAGATGAGGCCTGAGGTTGCAACTTTAAGGACAAAAACCCTAATTTAACTTGAGTTAAACATTTACGTAACTTGGTTGCCAAAAATTAAATTGAAGGGGCCCGGACCCTTGGTCGTCAATATTATTGTTAAGTATGTTATACACGTATGCTGTTGTACGCGAAGATGCTAAAAGAAACTGAAACTGAAGAAACAATAGACTTTTTTGTCACACTATTATCATTGGTATTATTTTAATTGGGGGGACGGGCCCCCTGGCTACGCCTATGAGACTAACTGTGGTCTTTTCTTATGCTAACTGATATTTTGTTTGAATTTTTGTTTTGTTTATTTCGTTTGTTTTGAAAATGGATTAAAAAAAATTACTCGAAAAAAGCTAAGAATAATTTAATTGCAATAATAGATTATTCATAAGGGCAGCTTCACTCATTGACCAAAAAAAAGGTCTTTTGCTGTCCTGTTGCTTGACATTAAGTTACTTACACTACAGTGCTCATAATTTTGGAGTAGCCGATTAATTTCTACGCGTTCAGCAACAATTACTTCTGTTAAGTGTTAAATTAGCCAACATTTTATTTCCGTGATTGGCACTAACATTTATTCTATTTGTGTACGTGGATGTTTTTTTTATTGATATTAAGTTTCCGGAAATTGAACTCAGTGAACAAATAAATTTAATTGAATTGAAATTTATAGCTGCTTAAAAGCTAATTTTATGTGGTTCAGCTTGGAGCATAGGTGGGCAAGTTAATGCTAAACTTTAGCTTCGTAAACCACTAGCCCGTTAAAGTTTATACATCCGTTAAAGTTAATTCATTGTTTTCAGCTTTTATTAACGAAAGTCAACGAAGTCCGTTATTAATTCGTTAATATTTTGTGTGTAATTTACGTTTATTTTTATTCATTCACTTCTAGAACACGTAATGGCACTGTTTAGCTGATTGTAAGGATAAATTTATAGCAGTGGTAGTTATTTTGTGTTTTCGAAGTTATATTTTACAGTCCAGTCTAATAATTTGAAGATAATAATAGGTTCAAATGTACTAACGAAGCTGATATCGGAAAAGTTTTGAAAATTGCAAACAGCGATAATTAATAGACCTATGAGGCTGCAGTTTATTATTTGTCACAAAAAACAGCTCCTTTCTTCGCTTTTTCGTCTATAAAACTTGTGCTAATGCGCATCAGCAAGTGTTACCAGTGCAAACTGGTTTGTACCGGTATGACAAATAAATGGTGAAAGATATAAAGGATAAAAACCTTAACGGAAGTTAACAAAACTTAACAGAAGTTAATTTAGTCCATAACAAAAAAAAAATGTTCAATAAATTCGCGAGTTAATGAAAAACTCAGCTATTCGTTATTAACGATTAACGGATTTGTGCCTACTTCATGTTACGAATATTGCGACAGGCCCTTTTTTTTTCGAGACTCAGCTATTAGCAGGCATTAAAAACCAAATCTAAAAAGTAAATAAGTTTCCACTTTTCAGACTCTGTTTTCAAACTACTTTATTTGAATACGTTTTCACACCGCCTGAAGAACCCTTTAGAGGGAAACAGTCTGTAGAGCAGTAGCGTAGCAGCCACTTCGCGATTCTGGCTCTGCGCCAGGGGCGGCAAAATGAGGCTTCGCAGTGCACATTGCAAGTAAAAATCAAAAAAAGTAAAACAAGAAATGATTTACAAAGAGGCAGCTAGCATACATCAAAAAACTTAAAGTTTGAGTTGCTTTTTGTTTGTTGTTGGATAGTAGTGCTGTACTCCGCCTGTTGCTCAATTCATAGTAACATTTATTACGTCATAACTCTTTTGTTATAACCAACGATTCATTTTCTCTGTCTCAGCAGTCAGCATTCCACCATAGTTTCTGTTGTCAGATCTCGGGTGCAGTAAATTTGAGATATCGTTGTGTTTTATTGTTTTAGCCATAGATGGGCACAAGTCCGTTAATCGTTAATCCGTTAATAACGAAGCTAACTTTTTCATTAACTCGTTAATCCGTTAAAAAGTTTTTTCATGTTAACGGACGAAATTAACTTCCGTTAAGTGTTGTTAACGGACTAAAGTAACTTCCGTTAAGTTCTGTTAACTTCCGTTAAGGTTTTTATCGTTAATATCTTGCAGCTTCGTTGTGCATTTGAACTTGTTTTTATCTTGAAATTAGGTTAGACTGTAAAATGTATCTTTCAAAACACAAAAAGACCACCATAGCAATAAATATTTCCTTACAATCAGCTCAACAGCGTCAATACGTGTTCTAGAAGCGAGTGAATCACAAGAAATGTAAATTGTACGCAAAATGTTAACGGATTAACGGACTTTATTACCTTCCGTTAATTAAAGCTGAAAATAACGGATTAACGTTAACGGAGGTGTGAAGTTTATTAACGGACTAGTGGTTAACGAAGCTAACGTTTTGCATTAACTAGCCCATCTATGGTTTTAGCGATGGGGAAAGCACTGAGGCAGACATAGTGTCGAGAGTTGGCTGGCACTAAAGATTCAGTTTAGTTAAATCAAGATAGGCTTTCTGTGCCAGCATCATAATTTTAGCTAGGCGTTTATTTAGGATATGAGCCTTGAGGTAGACCACCGGAAAAAGACCACGTTCAAAAACTTGATTTTGAAAATATCATCGCTGATTTTGCTTCGGCAAAAGCTCGAAAAGTTCACTTTTAAGGCGGCTGTTGATCTTTTATTTGCCTAATACGTTTTTTCACCATTTTGTCTTTTACTTTCGGCCTTAACCTTGAGACAGTAAGGCTTCTTTCTCAAGCAATATGGAACTTCTGAGACCCGGCACATTATTTGTAATTACTTATTGAAAAGATTGCTTAAAGATGAAACTATTTCAAAATTGGCTGCTGTCCATTTAGGGCTGTATTTTCAGCGAAAGCCAGGGGTAGCTACGTATGCTCCTCCGCCACTGTGGTGGAGGAGTTTTTTAATTATTTTTAGTATAGTTAAAAATATTAACTGAACTTCCTGTATCGAGTTGAAAAAATGGATCTACGTAAAAACGGTATTTCTAAACTTAGTTATTTCATCATCTATTTGCTCATTAAGCGGCTTTTACCGAACACGTGCATTTACGCTTACACGAAAAAATATACGTGTACGCGTATAAAATTTTTACGCGTGCTGGCCTGTTTTATATTGTCATTTACTAAACATGCGTATATCAGCATGCGTATTTTTTACGCTAGGTAAAGTATATTTTTCAGGATTTACAAAGAAAGTTTTTGCGATGGACGTCAAAAGGTTCCTTGGTGTTGTGGTTATATTACTCGCTTTAGAAAATTTTAATCGGTTTTCGATTCTCACCAAAATCAAAACTTTAATTTATACGCAAACGTAGTAAACTTTTTTTGCAATCAATTTTGGGATCTATTGTTTGGAAATTTTTACAAATTTTCTAAAAGCAGGCCTAAAGTACTTGATTAATCGAAGTTTTTCTTTTGGTCTTTAGTTCCTAATCAAATCAAATCTTTCATTCTTGCTGTAATACGCCAAAGCATGTAACAAGTTGGCGGGGCCCATATCCGCGTCATTGCGCCCGGGCAACATAGCTTCTCTTTCGAAGAAATGTCATAGCGATGGCAAGCCGTTGGCGACATTGTGTATGATTTGACCAGCCGGAAATTTGAACCTCAGACCTCCCGCTCCAGATGCGAACGCGTTACCGCTCGACCAATTGGACGGTCGCTCCTTTTCATCGTGCTAAATATTGCTTGTTTTTAAACGTTTGATGAATTTGTGATGTATTTATTTATGTTTGGCAGTGAAAAGTTACTAGGCACTACTACCGTGTTTTTGCTAGCAAATCATAGTGAAGACTACGGAAGCAACTCATTCGATTTTTTGATTTTTTATTACGCAACTACCCTGGTTACTCAATTCACTGTAAGTGTGCTTTGTAATAAACTGTAACTCAATGAAAGTAATTTGACAGAGATTGAAGTATTTACCTGTTATTTGGATGGTTATGTAGGGGTGCTAATGAACATGAATCAAATGTGTGATTATTTGATTTGTTAATCAGACAACTTTTTGAAATAACATTTAGTTGCTCTAACGTAAAATTGTGAACTAGGCATTTCCAAGTTTTAGTTGTGCTGCGAACCACAAATAAATCTACCCAAATTCATACCAATATGCAATCATTGTGTTTGTTATCATTCTTTGCTGCTGCAAACAATAAAATGCGTGATTGTGCCAACTTTGGCCAGTGGCCTAACTTTGGGCCTTGCATAACCCTTTAAACTTGGAAGCTGAAAACCAAAGTAACAATATATCTAGGAATTAATATAGAAAGCTTCAGACTGCGAATTCGATTAAAGGTTTATGCTAGGTCGCAAAGACTCCTTGCGACAATAAAGGCTCTCAAAGCAATAGTTATTTGTGCATCAGCTATTGAGATGTTATCAGCGGCATTTTAACAATCAAATAAAAGTTATTATCAAACTCACAAGTCATTCATTTCAAGCTTTTAAGCTACGTTTGCTGAAATCCGCGTACGCGTATTTTCGCCTATCAATAAATTACCCTGCGTAAATACCTAGGTGTATTTTATGGGCGTATGCGTAAATACGCGTGTTCGGTAAAAGCCGCTTTATAGTCATTAATATCGGTTACGTCTCATGGGACTCGCATTTGTTTGGAATTGTTTCGCTTAGAAAACTGGCTAGTGAACACGATTAAGAGGTGAATTCTTAATCACTCATCCCGACTGCTAAAAAAAATTGATAAGTAGAAGGCTTTCGCCCTTTTGGATCAGTTTCCCAATGAGTAAACAAGTTCAAAACATGTTTAAAAGCTTAACATGGATTATATTTTTCAAGTAGTTAAAAGTGGCTGTGAAAGTTTTCAGCACATTTTCCTTCCGAGCTGCTACGCATTTCTCCACCAGTGGTACATCTGTAAATCAATGAAACAGTTAGTTAAATGTTAACCCTATTTTACACAGTGGGGTTTTTAGTTTTTTTGTGATAAATTTCTTTAAAAAAATGAAGTTTTTTCTTCAAACCAACTTGACTTTCAAAATTATTAACAAATCCAATTTGGTGGGTAAAGAAAATATTTCCAGTTTTGAGGTTTGTCGAAGAAACTCTATGGCTCATATTTAAATTGAATGACGTTACAAGAAGTATTTGTGGAATTGTTTGTGACGTTGATATGTTTTGTCATTACGATGGCGTCATCAAATCAAAACCAATTTTTCCAAAAATGTTTGTTTAATGCTTATAATGCTTATAATACTGCAATAATTTTAATGATTCAAACCTACCAGTGAAAAGAAGAGGCATAACCACATTTAGCGAACACATTTTTAGTTTTTTCTGAAATTTTTGCAGATGTGAAGTGCCTGAAAATGACGTATTGAAAAAAGAAGAATACAACGTTTTTGCCGGCAAAGTGCCCATTCTTTACCAACGCACCTAATCGTTCAACGAGCCGTAATCACAAATCAAGATGAAGCAATAACCAGAGCAAAGATGATAGCACCGACTTTATGAATGTTTCAAATGCTGTAGTCAGTGGCGGATCCAGAAAATTTTGTCAGGGGATGACAAAATTAATAAGCACAAATTGTGTATAATCTCAAAATTTCGTATATTTATGATTAATGATCTTGACCTCGAGTAAACTTGTTGGGCATGAGTTTGATCCGTATCATCCAAAAAAAACGTTAAACAGTGTATAATATAGTTTTTACTTTAATCGATGCAATTCAAATTAATAAAATCCGCTTTCGTTTTACCTGCTTCAAAAATCGCATTTATTAAACTTTCGCCAACATAATTATCTGCATCTACATAGATTGAGTAAAAAGTATCTGCATCGGACTTTGATATTCCTTTTGCCAAAAGTCTATTCTGATCAATTGTTTATTCAACATACCGGAACTAACTATGTAACGAAACTACACTCCAAAAGACAATATTTTATTTGATTTTCTGTCAAATCGACACATTTTTTGTGCAAAACTCACTACTGTATTGCCTGAGGTGGGAGTTATTTCTTTTTTCTTTTTTTTTTTTTTTTTATTTTGTGTTTTGAGCGAAAACGCGCTATAATTGAACTCCCGTTGTGTTTCTGTGCCTTTATTGCTGAAAAGTGCAAGTTGTGAAATTTGCTAATTAGGCAGTTTCAAATCAATTGGACCTGTTAATGACTAATTTCTGTTGTGTAAAAAGTTTGCGGAAAAAAAAAATTTCCTCCCCCCTCCCCCCATGGCTTTAAAAATTATATTACAGTCCCACGGCCAATGGAGTATTTACTGATTGCTTTTTTTCAAATAAGTTTAACATTATTCATATGCACGTTATGTTTAGGCTGGTGGGGGAATGCTTTCCCTCCAGGGGCGTATTTAGGGGGGCCATTGGGCCATGCCCCCCCTTTGGGTCGCCAGGATAATATAATTAGCAAAGAATAGTATGCAAAATTGTGGCAAGGCCCCTCCCTTGCAAGTTGGGCAGAAGCTTTGATCACACAATAGGTCTGCTTAATACGTTTGTTTTAGGCTTGCACCGAGGTGTGGGCAAAAAATCGTACTGAATTTGACTGAAGACCTTTTTTTTGCTCTTAACCTAATTTTGGGCAAAAAATCGGACATCGGACTAAATTTGAGTGAAGACTTTTTTTTTCGCTCTCACCTAATTTTGGGCAAAAAATCGGACTAGATTTTGGTGGAACAATTTCTCATTCTGATCTTCGTTCTTCTCAAATTTTCTGAAGTTCCTGGCCCCCCCCCCCTTTTTTTTTTAAATCCTGCTTACGCTACTGTTCCCCTGCCCCTAAATCCGTTGGTAGCTACAGCCCTTGGGATGTGTCATTACTGTTTTGTTTCTACCAGAAGTGGACAACTACTTTTGAAAAATAAAATAATGGGCTACCGTTACATTTTTATGGTTGAAGATTAAAATAAACACTAAAAAGTTGAGATAACATTAAAATATTCTGCCTGTTGATATGAGACTACTTGGCTTTCTGCAGTTTCAGCTAAAATTTTGCGTGGTCTGTTACGCAGTCTTTTATTTAGCTGGCCCATCACAACAGATAGACTGCTTGGCCCAATGGAAAATACTCGTTGAGAGTCGAACCGGGATCTGTTTTTCAACCACTGGCCCGACGCTTTATCAATTGAGCTATTGCCTTCGCGTACCATAATTCATAACTAAAGGTCTAAAGGATGATATGTAAAGCCATTTTTCAAATAAATTTTAATGAAATAAGCTTATAATATAATATCAAATCTAAACCAAATCTTTCATTACACTCGCTGTATTACGCCGAAGCGGGTAACGAGTTTGCGGGGCCCATCTCCGCGTCATTGCGCCAGCGGGCAACACAGCTCCTCTCGAAGAAATGTCGTAGCGGTTGCGAGCTGTGAGCAACATTGCGTCCGATTTGACTGGCCCGAAATTTGAACCTTAGACCTCCCGCTCCAGAGACAAAGGCGTTAACTCTCGACCAACTGGCCGGTTATAATATATTAAGGTACGGTATTGAGAATGGGTTAAAATAAAATTAAGGACAATATTTCCTCTCATTTACATTCTCAAAAATAATCTTAATAAAAAAAGGAAGCTTACACAAGATGATTTATTGAGAGTGAGTTAAAATAAAGTTAGAGACAATATTTCGTTTTTTTTAGTACTGTTTTCACCGCACGACTGTAGACAGAAGTATAAATAAAATACTAAAAAATGTCCTTTCAAGATATCTACGACCTATATCATGTCAAAAACCTTAATCAAATAATTACATAAAACGAGGAATATGCAATAGTTCACAGAGACATCACGTCTTACAATTCTACTTCATTTGACAACACCTTAATGCAGTCTTAACGTCTAAATGGGTAATTTTTTCAACCCCTAATGACGCAGGTGAGGCGGAGCCTCCATCGCGGGAGCATTACCGAATTTCGAAGTAAACTGACTTCATCATCAGTGCGACGAGGAGTCGACACAACGTAAGGAATTTTAATTACTGAGTTAGGCTAACTCAACTGGTAAATTTGAATGACCAAGTTATCGGTATACTAGGCTGCCGTCTTCATCTAGCAACTTCAGCTGCTAAAAAAACAGACCTAAATTTTTTCCCACGTACTGCTCTGGACTCGAGTTTCGCGTAATACCAACGCTCATCGGCAGAGCTGACGTTGTAGTCTTGTCAAAAAGCGCGTTTACGGGCCCCGGAAAGATATATTTTTTGCCTGTATAGCAATGCTCAGGAAAGTCTGAAGTTTCCGGCTAGGGTTGTCCTCAATCCACTTTTCCTGCCCATTTACGTCATAATGACGTCATTTCCGCAAAAGTTTGCTGAAGTTTTTAGCTTTGTTCACTTTTACTTTATTTATTCTCACTTCTCTAATGGCTAGACCTGAATTTTCAAACCTGGGCCATCAACAAGTGGGACATGGGCAACCTTCAGATGCATTTATGACGTCATACAATTATGACGTCACAATGCAGGAACAAAAATGTTAACAAAATTGCGAAAAATTACCGTTTTGAGTGGTTGTCAACTCTCATAACTTTTGTTATATTCGATGTAGAGCCTTAATATTACTACTGAAGAAAGTACATGCATACTAGAAGATACTGCATGAATTTGGTTTACTTTGATTAGCATTTTTATACAATAAATTGCGCTGAAAATATGACACCCATTTTGCAATATTTATCCTATTTTAGCGTTTTGCTTGTCATCCGAGACTGAGTTAATTTGAAAAATAATATTTGCTTTCATAATTCACTTTTTTTTTCAAAATAAGAAAATTCTTAAAGTATTATGAAGGTGAAAAAGCTATGACGTCATATTGGAGTCGTCATATGTTAGTAAATAATCACAATAACGGCCCTAAGTTTGTGTCGATATTATAGATAAGATGATATTAAGTTCTTCGCGGACCGCACAAATGCGAGCGAAAAAAGTGATGGTGTCATCATTTATGACGTCATGTTTTTGAAAATAGTTCTTTTTGCAGTTATTGCTGTAACTGATAAAGGAAAATTTTTTACACAAATTTAAACAATGCAGTATACAATTTATTTAATTTTATAGAACTTTAATGTTGCAAGGATGATGTCGCATTTAGGACGTCCCGGGTGGTGTCCTCCAGGACGTCCTTGGCCTCAAGGACGTCCCTCTTTCGCCTTGGCCTCGAAGCCTACGAGTACTCGAATATTTTATTTCCTCGGCTCAAGGATAAAAACGTCAAAAACTTCTGGTCTTTCAATTCTTCTCTTTTCCTAATTTGAAAAACAATACAATGTGATAGTCAACTATGCCAAGTCATATTGAAATGTATTTTAAATGGCATGGTATGAAAGCTGTAATCGGAAAATGAGGGAGCAACAAACCTTATAGAAAGTTATCGTTCTTGTTTTTGCAAAAACTTTTGGTACAGTTGGTACAATCTGCAATGCATCAAAGCCATCCAGAGCCGTAACAAGAGTCCGGGGGTAATTTTGAGGTGCTAATGCTAAAGCATGACCGAGTCTATTCTGCGTGTGAATTTAGACGCATGTATGTGATAATGAAATGTACGATAATACAATATTACCAGGGATGGCATGTTGATATTATACTACAGCAAATACGTCAGTATAATCTTGAGAACGACAAAGTTGTTCTGATAATGCACGAGCGCGTAGAATTTGTTTTGGGATAAAAACAACTCTAATCGCTGGCAAGCGGTTGGAGCAAAACCACACCCACTGAACAATTTGTATCTAGGAAGTCGCCGCTCGGAATCCCAAATAAAAAATAGTGGATCACAAAAAATGTTGCATGAAAAATTATTAAGAAATTAAGTGTGAAGTTAAGTATAACAGCAGTATAATAATTGTTTGAATGCCTGGAGAGATGCGCGCTGCTCTGAATAATTTTTTTTAAACCACGTAATTATAAGATAAAGAGGCAAAGCTCCTGCGAAAAAGCTGAATATTTTTAGAAAAAATTAATGGTTTAATATTTTTCCTTTTTGGCAATTGTGGACCCTTTAAAGGGGGGCCCGGGACAAATGTCACCATTGCATTCTTTCTTGATACGACCCTGCTGGTATCCTTTGGTTATTTTTCGAAATTATATACCTTATGTTAAATTTAACAAAGTGTTTTTGGCAGCCAAAACGTCCGCGATCATTTTTTGATAGGCATTAGATATGAGAAAGACATCACATACAATAAAATGTAAAGAAAAGGTTGGCCTAAACTTAGAGTAGGAAAATTGTGGAAAAACTAAAGTTTTTCTTATTTATCACATACGGCACGTTCTTTCAAAAATTGCTTTGAAAATCTAAGTGTGTAATTTTGTTTGAAGTCACAAAAATTGCTATTTTCTCCTAAAAAATATCACTAATGTTATTCAACATTGGTACGGGGACTTTGCCCTCTCTCCAGAGCCCCCTTCTATAATGTCAAAACCTTAAGATTACAAATATAACCTGTACGGTACCTCAATTCATAACATAAATTTACTGCATTTGCAATAGTACTTTTCAGATAAGAATAATTTTTAAAAATTCCATGAAAAGAAATCGTTTAACCAAACAACATGGTTTCCGTTTGGGAAACTACTAAAATAGTGGGGATCCAAAATAAGTTGACGTTTGCACTGGGGCCCTAACTAATGAAAGTAAGGCATTAATTTTGACAATTTCTACGTTTATATTAGCTATATTCCATTCACGGGTTATGGCCTTGTTTCATTACCAAGGTACCGCTACGGATCGTAATCAACATCAGCTGCTAACGTGTAAAACTTCAAAATGGCATTTATTATTCTCACTCAGAATGAAAAAGCCAAAGCTTTCGTAAGAATTTTATTTTATAAAATATTTTTATTTCATAAAAAGGTCATTCTATTATAATACAACCAAAATTCTGACATTTTGTAACCCATCCTCCCAGATTTTTTTCAATTTTAGATATGTTGTAGTGATAAATGAGAGATAAAGAATAACGTTGGTCCCATCAAAATCCATCGAGCGGTTTTCGAGATATCATCAGTGAACTTTTCGCCACTAATGGCGCTGTTTTTGCTCCCCGAAAACAAAAACGCCCATAAAATACTCATTTTTTGACATATTTGTAAAAGAAAACTATGTATTCTGACAGATTTGGGGGTGAGGATTTCAATTATTAAGGCAAATTTTCAAAAAAAGCATTAGAAACCAGTCGAAAATGGGCATATAAATTTTGGGGGTGATCAACTTTAACGCCCCATTACTAAAATCTGCAGAAACAAATTTTTTTCCAACCAATGCCAAAATGTTAAGAAAGACTTCCTACTTCATATATGTTAGTATGATAAATGTGTTTTTTTGCAAACTTTTGTAATTAACTCAGACTTTTCACTCAAATTTTGCCTTTTCTTAAGTGACAAAAATGTAGATTGCACTTATGTAGCACATGTGCTTATGATGTCATAGCCAATAATTAATGTTCTGGAATTAAAATGGATTTTGATTGCATTGCAAAAACGAGCTACCAGTACATTCATGCTAAAAGCAGTGAGCAAATTAGTGAGCATTTAATCAGTTTTAGGTGCAGGAAAATAAAATGTGCTCTTGAGTAAAGCGATAAAGATGCATGAGCGCAGGAGAAAAGATGAATTTCATGGGACAAATTCAAAGAAAGCGTTGAGGCATCATCAAAAAACAGGGATATCAATGATGCAAATCATGAATACAGCATTAGCACATCTAACAGTAAAACTCAGCAATTACGATTTTCATTTGGTTTGTGAAATAATGTTTGAGGTTATTTAAAATTGGTATACTAACATGTATTTCAGAACATAAGAAGTTTATTGATGTAAAGCTGCTAGTTATCAAATTTAAAATAAATATAGATTTAGAAAATTGTTTTATTGGAAAGGCGAAAGAAAGTGACGAATGTCATAAAATTTGGTATGTAAAACGGAAAGAGTTATTGCCCATAGCTAAACTCAAACAGAATGAATTAGAACTTGCGAAATGGCAATCAGGTGTCAAAGTAAGTGACTGCATTTATGATTCCAGTGCCAAACTATGCCTTCATCACTACCAAGTTTATATGGAGCGCTTTGAAAAGCGACAGACAAAATGCAGCAATATTTTTCAATGTCACTGTGGCGTGAAGATGCCCAAAGCACGTCATCTAATCACTTTGGCAAAGGCAAAAACCTTGGTAAATCAATACAAAGAAATTACACCTGGTTTCAAACTCTGCATCACTTGCTATAAACAAGCAAAAAAGGAGTATTCTACTCTTTTGACCCAAATGGAGCACTCTTCAGGAACATCTGAAACAGATGGATCAGAATTTGTAACAACAGAAAATGATAATGCAGTTGACATGCTTAATTCTAGTCTTCTTCAGCAAAATATTTCTCCCATTAAATTGCATTTTCAACCACAACGACAAAAAGTAAAGCAGGAAAAACAAAAATTGTCAAAAGCTGCACAAAATCTTCAAGCTTCTTTTAGTTCAGTTTGCATCAGTGTATCACCAGTCAAGGTCAAGGTAGTAAAGTGAAAAAACGTAGAAGTTTTCTCAATTGTCCAGGAATCTGGCTTTAAAATCAATATTTGAATCTTTTCTTGATAAGAAGATGACTAAAATTTAGATTTAAGTTCGTTCATCAGAGTATCAAGATCGGAATTGTTACAGTTAGCAGAAGAAATTGTTGATAGGGAAATTACCTTGACTGGTGATACACTGATGCAAACTGAACTAAAAGAAGCTTGAAGATTTTGTGCAGCTTTTGACAATTTTTGTTTTTCCTGCTTTACTTTTTGTCGTTGTGGTTGAAAATGCAATTTAATGGGAGAAATATTTTGCTGAAGAAGACTAGAATTAAGCATGTCAACTGCATTATCATTTTCTGTTGTTACAAATTCTGATCCATCTGTTTCAGATGTTCCTGAAGAGTGCTCCATTTGGGTCAAAAGAGTAGAATACTCCTTTTTTGCTTGTTTATAGCAAGTGATGCAGAGTTTGAAACCAGGTGTAATTTCTTTGTATTGATTTACCAAGGTTTTTGCCTTTGCCAAAGTGATTAGATGACGTGCTTTGGGCATCTTCACGCCACAGTGACATTGAAAAATATTGCTGCATTTTGTCTGTCGCTTTTCAAAGCGCTCCATATAAACTTGGTAGTGATGAAGGCATAGTTTGGCACTGGAATCATAAATGCAGTCACTTACTTTGACACCTGATTGCCATTTCGCAAGTTCTAATTCATTCTGTTTGAGTTTAGCTATGGGCAATAACTCTTTCCGTTTTACATACCAAATTTTATGACATTCGTCACTTTCTTTCGCCTTTCCAATAAAACAATTTTCTAAATCTATATTTATTTTAAATTTGATAACTAGCAGCTTTACATCAATAAACTTCTTATGTTCTGAAATACATGTTAGTATACCAATTTTAAATAACCTCAAACATTATTTCACAAACCAAATGAAAATCGTAATTGCTGAGTTTTACTGTTAGATGTGCTAATGCTGTATTCATGATTTGCATCATTGATATCCCTGTTTTTTGATGATGCCTCAACGCTTTCTTTGAATTTGTCCCATGAAATTCATCTTTTCTCCTGCGCTCATGCATCTTTATCGCTTTACTCAAGAGCACATTTTATTTTCCTGCACCTAAAACTGATTAAATGCTCACTAATTTGCTCACTGCTTTTAGCATGAATGTACTGGTAGCTCGTTTTTGCAATGCAATCAAAATCCATTTTAATTCCAGAACATTAATTATTGGCTATGACATCATAAGCACATGTGCTACATAAGTGCAATCTACATTTTTGTCACTTAAGAAAAGGCAAAATTTGAGTGAAAAGTCTGAGTTAATTACAAAAGTTTGCAAAAAAACACATTTATCATACTAACATATATGAAGTAGGAAGTCTTTCTTAACATTTTGGCATTGGTTGGAAAAAAATTTGTTTCTGCAGATTTTAGTAATGGGGCGTTAAAGTTGATCACCCCCAAAATTTATATGCCCATTTTCGACTGGTTTCTAATGCTTTTTTTGAAAATTTGCCTTAATAATTGAAATCCTCACCCCCAAATCTGTCAGAATACATAGTTTTCTTTTACAAATATGTCAAAAAATGAGTATTTTATGGGCGTTTTTGTTTTCGGGGAGCAAAAACAGCGCCATTAGTGGCGAAAAGTTCACTGATGATATCTCGAAAACCGCTCGATGGATTTTGATGGGACCAACGTTATTCTTTATCTCTCATTTATCACTACAACATATCTAAAATTGAAAAAAATCTGAGAGGGTGGGTTACACTGTGTGGTTGTATTATAATAGAATGACCCAAAACATTAAACGTTTTCTTGCGTAAAAAAATGGTTACGCCAGCTTTGGCTCTTTTATACTTAGTGAAAGAGTTTCTCAAGACCAATTTTTATGGATACGTTATTATTTTTACTTTTTTCGAATTATCATCAAAAACTTTACAAACTGCAATCTCTTAAGCACTCTTGCGTTTACAAAATAAGTAAAATTTGCCAACCATGATTCAGAAAAAATGTGTCTTTGGTCCTTAGCTTTGGCCTCGACCATTCCTGCCCTTGGCCTTGAAAGAATCTGTCGTTGAAAAGTCGGTCCTTGGCCTCAAATTTTGTTTATGTCGTTGGTCTTTGCTTCGAACGTTGTGTCCTCGACTCTACCTCTGCTATCTACCATATCTATCAAGCGCTTCGAAGAATGGGTCCTACTTACCAAATCGGTTTCAAAAAGTTATTTTGGTTTTTGAGCCAAACTTGCTCCACGTCATAAGGATTTGGTGCTTGTATGTACGGCTCATCAGCACGTTTATAAAAGGCAAGGTGATGATTAACTCTGTATATGTGAGGGAGCAAATTAGCAAAGCACGGTGGAAGTCTAACCACATCAATTTCGGAATTTGATGTAACAGTTGGATCGTTTCCAATCATTTTTTTTATCAATCTGCTCTGCAAAAATTTAGCTATTGAGTTTTATTGTCTTCATACATTAAGCAAGTAAATGATTCTAGGTCTATGCACAACTGGTCCGAAACTTCCTAGTCATCGCCAAGTTCTCTGCAAAACAATTTGTATGTTAAGGCATTTGTCTACTCATTTTAACCCTTTATTCTACCAGTGTTGCCATTTCGCAACCGGATTTAGAAAATTTGAAAAATAATTTTTTGACCACGTTTCTTGGATTTCAAAAACTTTTAAATACTCTACATTTAATTGTAGTTGAATGTCTATTTATAGTATAAAATAATTGCTCCTATCATTTCAAGTTTTGTCTCCAGCACAAAAAGAAATTGGAAGAAATTTTCGTTAGTTATAGATTTGAAGTAATTTTTTTTAGTTAAAGATTGTAGTCATAAAATGTTATTTTTACTAAATACGAGTATTACGTTATTTAACTTGTGTTATGGCGTGTTTGATGAAGAATCATCGAGATTTACATTGTCCAGAGATCACTACTAACTTATTCTTTGAGCTGGAGGTCTGAGTTTCGAATCCCAGGCCGGCTAAATCTAACCTAAAGTTACACACAGGCCAGCCTTCCGTGAAATTTGCAAAAGGAGCTACTGATTTGCTTTGGCGTGGACATATCTTGAACTTGGTATGCGGTTCGGTGAAATTAGTTGAGCACCAGTAGAAACAGCTACTATACAAGAGTAAAATTGCTCGATTTTTTTTCTAAAATTTTTTTGTGCATTTAACTTTTATCGGAAGTTATTCAAAACCATTATAGGTTATGTATTGTATGTTTTCCAGCTTTCAATTTACTTTCAAAAAGCAATTTAAAAGTATATACTTTTGGGTTCGAATCCCAATATGCTTGATTGGTACTCAATTAAACACTGTTTATACCGAACTCAATTTATTACACCGAACTGCATACCAAGTTCAAAATATTTCCACACCAAAGCAAACTAGTAGCTCCTTTTGTAAATTTCACGGAAAGCTGGCCTGTATGTAACTTTAGGTTAGATTTAGCCGGCCTGGGATTCGAAACTCAGACCTCCAGCTCAAAGAATAAGTTAGTAGTGATCTCTGGACAATGTAAATCTCGATGATTCTTCATCAAACACGCCATAACACAAGTTAAATAACGTAATACTCGTATTTAGTAAAAATAACATTTTATGACTACAATCTTTAACTAAAAAAAATTACTTCAAATCTATAACTAACGAAAATTTCTTCCAATTTCTTTTTGTGCTGGAGACAAAACTTGAAATGATAGGAGCAATTATTTTATACTATAAATAGACATTCAACTACAATTAAATGTAGAGTATTTAAAAGTTTTTGAAATCCAAGAAACGTGGTCAAAAAATTATTTTTCAAATTTTCTAAATCCGGTTGCGAAATGGCAACACTGGTAGAATAAAGGGTTAAAATGAGTAGACAAATGCCTTAACATACAAATTGTTTTGCAGAGAACTTGGCGATGACTAGGAAGTTTCGGACCAGTTGTGCATAGACCTAGAATCATTTACTTGCTTAATGTATGAAGACAATAAAACTCAATAGCTAAATTTTTGCAGAGCAGATTGATAAAAAAAATGATTGGAAACGATCCAACTGTTACATCAAATTCCGAAATTGATGTGGTTAGACTTCCACCGTGCTTTGCTAATTTGCTTCCTCACACATACAAAATAAATCATTGCCTTGCCTTTTATAAACGTGCTGATGAGCCGTACATACAAGCACCAAATCCTTATGACGAGGAGCAAGTTTGGCTCAAAAACCAAAATAACTTTTTGAAACCGATTTGGTAAGTAGGACCCATTCTTCGAAGCCGCTTGATAGATATGGTAGATAGCGTGTAGAAGAAGAATCCGAGCAGAAAGTGTTCATTAAATTAGATGATTTGGATGATTGTATAGAGGAGAAGAATACTGATTGCTCAATAAACTATTGGTCAAGCTACTTGTCGTTGGGGTAAAAAATTAAATTACTGAGTTCAGGCTATTTATGACTAATAAAACTTATAAAATTTTTATTTAAATGCGACATCATCACTTGCAACATTAAAGTTCTATAAAATTAAATAAATTGTATACTGCATTGTTTAAATTTGTGTAAAAAATTTTCCTTTATCAGTTACAGCAATAACTGCAAAAAGAACTATTTTCAAAAACATGACGTCATAAATGATGACACCATCACTTTTTTCGCTCGCATTTGTGCGGTCCGCGAAGAACTTAATATCATCTTATCTATAATATCGACACAAACTTAGGGCCGTTATTGTGATTATTTACTAACATATGACGACTCCAATATGACGTCATAGCTTTTTCACCTTCATAATACTTTAAGAATTTTCTTATTTTGAAAAAAAAAGTGAATTATGGAAGCAAATATTATTTTTCAAATTAACTCAGTCTCGGATGACAAGCAAAACGCTAAAATAGGATAAATATTGCAAAATGGGTGTCATATTTTCAGCGCAATTTATTGTATAAAAATGCTAATCAAAGTAAACCAAATTCATGCAGTATCTTCTAGTATGCATGTACTTTCTTCAGTAGTAATATCAAGGCTCTACATCAAATATAACAAAAGTTATGAGAGTTGACAACCACTCAAAACGGTAATTTTTCGCAATTTTGTTAACATTTTTGTTCCTGCATTGTGACGTCATAATTGTATGACGTCATAAATGCATCTGAAGGTTGCCCATGTCCCACTTGTTGATGGCCCAGGTTTGAAAATTCAGGTCTAGCCATTAGAGAAGTGAGAATAAATAAAGTAAAAGTGAACAAAGCTAAAAACTTCAGCAAACTTTTGCGGAAATGACGTCATTATGACGTAAATGGGCAGGAAAAGTGGATTGAGGACAACCCTAGCCGGAAACTTCAGACTTTCCTGAGCATTGCTATACAGGCAAAAAATATATCTTTCCGGGGCCCGTAAACGCGCTTTTTGACAAGACTACAACGTCAGCTCTGCCAATGAACGTTTAAAGTTACCTTATTGTTTTTTGATAAGTTAATAAACCCGTTAGTTATACAATGGTTTAATGTTGTGACGACTTGGTGGCACTAAATCAGGGTTTATTGAGCGCCATATATCCGATGATGCCGTAATTGAAAAAGTCTAACCAAGTTTTTTTTTTTCATTTTGGTACTCAATTATAGCAAGTTAAAACACTTAAACTTTCGGGGGGTAAAAATATATGAAGGACGTTGTTCCTTAGCCGCTGTGGTAAATGCTTAGGAAAGCTTTTTTTGCTTTGATCATGGCCATAGACCAGCAAAGGGAAACCAGGAGGCAATGTTTTCCCCCACCCTGACATCTAATAAATACTCCCTCCTGTTTTGCACTAGTCTTAATTTTATATTTTGCTTAGAGCAATGCTTAATGGCATAGCAATTTTAATATTTATCGAAAATTACATTCGAACCAGCAAACGTGTAAACTCGAAAAAAACGACACACCAAGGTTTTGCCCAACTCGAACTTTAACTCGAAGTGGTGGTTTTCAAAACTCAAACTGAAACAGAAAAAATTGGTCAAGAATTAGTCTTCTGAATTACTGCAACAAAAAATCAGCGGTACTGATTGCTCTGCAGATCGGTGCGGGTATATTTAATGTAATTTGATTAAAAACCGTAAAGCCTTATACAAAATAGTAAATTTTTTAAACGTTTCGGACAGAACAACTTCCATCATCGATAAAAATTTTATTTGAATAAATATTTTAATATTTTCTGATGATGGACGTAGCTGAGTTCGAAACGTTTAAAAATTTTACTATTTGAAATAAGGCTTTACTGTTATTGATCAAAAAAAAAAACTCATGAAACCGAAGAATGAAACAAAAAAAAAAGTGTTTGATTCTCATCCCTAGTCATTTTTTCTGACATCCGGAAGCTGATCCCGTAATTGATTTTGTGTCTTCTCATCTTTGAATGATATATATATGTATGTAGCTGAGATCCCTCATTGTGTGGCTGCTTGCTTGACTCCTGCACTGAGATTTGAACAGTCACACTCGGTTCCGATATCAGCTTTGCAAACGACAAGTGCGGTTAGATTGGTGACCTACTTTTTACTCCATTGAAATATCAAAAGTATTGTCGAGCGGTAACGCGTTCGTCTCTGGATTGGAAGGAATGCGGTTCAATTTTTGAGCCGGTTAAGTGGGACATAGTGTTTCCAACGGCTCGCCACCACTGCGACATTTCTTCGAAAGCAACTGTGTTTATTGGGTGCAATGACGCGGAAATGGTCTCCGTCAACTCGTTACACGCTTCTGCGTAATACAGCTAGTCTAATCAAAGATTTGATTTTTGATTTGTTTTGCTTTTCAACAACCTTATTTACTGATGAAAAAGTAACATTATAAAAATTCGTAATTAGAGATACAATCATTACTGCGATTAGTAGCCTAAGAGTGATTGTTTCGGAATCAACTTTTGTCTTCTATAGAACTACAGATATGAACAATGAAGATGATTACATGAGCGTAGAAAAACAAAATAAGCTATAAAAACTAATCGAATCATAATGGAAATATTAACATCTTTACATATTGGAAAATATTAATCACAATACAGTATTACAAAAAAGATAGTAAAAAATCTAAACTAGAGTAGAGAGTTAGCTATACACTGTAGTCTATCGTTCTTCTGAGAAATTTAAGAAATAAGTTGCAAATTAAATAGATTTGATTTGCGGCCAAGAATTTTGTTTGATCAAGATTGATTTATTAGCTTAATTGTTATTTCATTTGACAGAGAATTCAGTAAGTTAAGACTATTATTGCTTATTAAATTGACTACTTGATGGATTAACATTTATACAACATAAACGTAATCAGAAAAGATTTATTAAACTGGGGATATTTGTCAATTCGGCGTAGCTAGCTTCACTCAAGAGCTTTGAGCTTATAGGCGAAACGGGCATGCTAATGAAAAATGAATTTCGCATTATCTCGTTTGTGGTTTTGTATTATCGAGATTAATTTTTTCATTATCTAAAGATATAGTATATTAATGTTCCGTGATGGTCTGGTTAATTTTGTTTTCCTCCGCTCATATTTACACATTAATTATTGGATGTTTTTTAATTATATGATGTTTTTTTCATAAATTCATTGCATAATGTTTTTATGATGTTTTTAGCCTACAGAGCAAAAAGCTAGCCTACGGCCAGAAAGCTGGATAACGATGCTTTACTGGATGAATTTTTAGCCCTTGAAAATTCTACAAATGACGTTTAGCCTAATTTATTCTTATGTCATAAAAATCTGTAATTAGAAACATTCCGAGAACTTGAACAAAAGTTTGTCGCATAAATGTGATCTATGTATGCTAAAGCATCGGTTGAACTTAGCCGTACCCGTAGTTTAAGTGCTGTAACGTAAACTGAGTTAAAGTATATTGTAATTAAAACTTTGGTTTGTCTGATTATGAATCATGGTTTTTGGACTGTGTGCTTATTGTTGTTTGCATTGTTTCATTTATCGTATCAGCAACGATTTATCCTTTCACAATTAACAAAAACGGAGTTTTATTACTCGACTTACTGTTATGAAGGTAGTTGGTAAGTGTATTTTTTAATATCTAATGCTATAACTTGAATGGGTTAAAGAACCCAGCCAATTCCGGTAATTTGGAATAACTAAAATCGAAATATAATTTTTGAAGTTCTTTTGTTCTCATTTTGGGTCCGCGGTTGGAAGGATATTCAACAAATACTAAGAGCTACCACCCTGAAAAGTTTTTGGAAACCCTTAGTTTGTTCTCTCAGATTTATTCTCTTAGTTTGTCCCCTAAATCTCCAGGTAAAAAGAGAAACTGAATAATAATATTCAGTATTTACCCATTCAGTAACCTTCTTTTAACCAATCCAATTTCCTGAAAAATTAGGCTGGGAGAAAAAACTTAAGAGTTTCCAAGTACTTTTTAGGGGGATATTTGTATTTGTTGAATGTCTTTGCAACCGCAGCTCCAAAATATGAACAAAAAAATTCAAAAATTATATTTCGATTTTAGATGATGCAAACTGTTGGAATTGGCTTGATGATTCACTCCTTTAAAAATAAATTGATAATATGAAATCAGTAGCGTAGCCAGGTGGGAGGGGGCGGGGAGGCTATAGCCTCCCCCTCCCATTGGCATGTCGACCAAAATGCAGAACAAGAAAAACACAACGTTTTTAGCACTTTTAAGGCCGTTAAATGCACTAGAATGGACTAAATACTGATTTAAAAATCTTTTGAAACATATATTTATTGGGGGGCTAATTTGCTGAAAATAAAACCAACAAATAAATGAAAACTTTAAAAAATGGTCAAAAATAAGCAATCAAATTTGATCGCAAGTGCAAAAATGCTAAACATAGGTGTCATCGACAAACATACTATAAACTTAGAAATAGGGATGGGGGGGGGGGGGCCATTCAGTATTGTTAATTACCAATTTCTCTCAAACCTCTTTTCATTAGCCCCCCCCCCAATTATTTTTCTCTATAAACTGTATACGAAATAGATTACTGCATGTAAGTTTTATTGAACTATACGAGTGTATAATTTACCAGCATCTAAATAAGAGAACTAAAATTTCACCACCAGCTACCTCCAAAATAGCCCATTTATGCAACCAGTTTAATCATGTTTACACTGCCAATTTCTATGCCACGTTTTAAAAGCACTATTTTTTTATCAAAGTATCCCTAAAATTAAGTTATTTTTGCAAAAAAATGCAAAATTTTCGAGCACTTGGGGCTCCGTCCCCAAACCTCCGTGCCTCCAGCGGCTGGGGGCTTAGCCCCCAGACCCCCAAAACAGCCCCCCTCCCTTTTACGAATTCCTGGCTACGCGCCTATATGAAATGCTATTGTGTAATAGTACTTCGAATAATCGGCAAAAATATAAGCTTTGGAAAAGGAAAAAACAACATCGATCAACATGCAGGTCCATGATCACAACACCAAAGGAATTGCACAGGTGAGCATCCGCGACCGGTTTCGTCCTTGCTCAAGGGACTCATCAGGCGGAAGAACAACGAGAAAACCACCAAAGAATGGTTTTTGTAGTTCTTGATAGTCTACTTGGGGTCCCTATAGCTTTGTTCTTTTGACAAGGAACACTCGCTTGGCGTGATGCCTATGCATGATGTCGATTTGCAAGTTCTGTTCTCCATCGCTGCATTGCTTAATTTGGTTTTCTCGTTGTTCTTCCGCCTGATGAGCCCCTTGAGCAAGGACGAAACCGGTCGCGGATGCTCACCTGTGCAATTCCTTTGGTGTTGTGATCATGGACCTGCATGTTGATCGATGTTGTTTTTTCCTTTTCCATTGATTCGCTATGGTTCCCCGCCCGGAGGTGCGATATCTCTGGTACCCTTGTGGTTCCCTTGGCGGTTTTTGTAGTTCTAAATATAAGCTACTGTAAAATTATACAAAATCTACGTGAGTATATTTACGTTTCAGTGGCGCAACCAAGGGGGGCGATCACATAGAACAGAGCTGCTCAAAGTGCGGCCTGCACAACAATTTCTTGCGGTTCACAACTTGACTCGAGATTTACTATTTTCGATACTCCCAATTATTTCATCAAAAAATTCTTTTTGTAAATTTTGTTGACGATGGTTTTTTCATCCAATATTTTTGTGAAGCCATCAAATCTTTTCTTATGCTCACTGTATTCCGCCGATGCGTGAAACGAGCTGGCGGGGCCCACCTCTACGTCATTGCTTCTGGGCAACATAGCTTGTTTCAAAGAAATGTCGCAGCAGTAGCGAGCCGTTGGCAACACTCTATCGGATTTGATGGGCCCGAGATTTGAACCTTAGACTTCCCACTTTAGGTACGAACGAGTTACCGCTCGACCAACTGGCTGTTTTTGTTTTTTTTGTTATTGGTTAATTACTCAACTACTAGTATGTTAGAAAGTATACGGCAAATTTGCATTTCGTTGCCACTACACAAGCTATACGATGTAATCTTTTTTCGTTTCCTTATTCTGTATTTTCATCGCCGCGTAATTTGCATAGGAAAACAAAGAGTGGCGGGTGTGCTATAATACTGTACTTCATAGTTCGCCAAATAATTTCAAAATTTTAGCCAAATATGTTAGCTTTTAAACGTGTTTTGGACCTGATCTATAAGTTAGAGGAAGGATGAATTGGATTAACAATTCGATTCATTGAAGTGGTTCTAAACAGGTGCAAAATTTCTTTCAAATGGAATTTAAATGTTTTTTTTATGAAATTGAAAAAATCGCTCAGAGACAAGAGGCTCTGACTCCAAATGTCTTCAATATACATTTTCAACTCGCAGCAGTTTATTCAAGACAGCGGGTGCTGGATTCTGCCTGTGTACAAACTTCGGCGAAGAAAAATGTTAGCTTTTGGTTCAAGATAGCTGGATCTCTCTCAGCAAACCCTGAATATGATGGTGCAGTGTAATAAACATAGCAGGATTGCTTTTAGTCTCTAATTGGTAGGACGAGGCAAAACTTGAATGAGCAGTATTAGGAACAGTGACGCAATCACGGGAGCTAAAGGGGGCTTCAGCTTCACCCCTTTTTAACCAAGTCACCTAAAATATTTAATCTCAAAACAAAAGCGTTAGATATGTCTTGAACCTGACCTGTTAGTAAGGGGGGAGGGGGGACTGAAGGGACTGGAAAATCAAATTCTTTCAAATGACTTCCAATAAATTTTTAAAAAATTAGCTCTTTTGAAATGGCTCTATAAACGAGTAAAATGTAATTCAAATGACGCTAAAGTGCCTATTTTTGCTGAAAAAATCACAAATTGCCCAGCGGCTAGAGGCTCTGCCCCTTAGACCCATTTTGTGATGCGCTTGAGTTACACCGGTTTGCACAAAACGCCGCTTAATTGAGACAAAAGAACTTCAACTTTTTGCTCAAGTCTCCCCTATGCTAGCAAAATCCTGGTTGTACGCTTGTTAAGTTTAGTCCGAAAATATAAAAAAAAATGGCTACTTTTCCGAAACATGTAAGCGTGTTGAGTAACAAAAATTTAAGCATTTTCTGTTTTTGGAAATTCATTTAAAAGGGCTGCTTGAGAACAAATACAAACAATGGCGCATCTAGGGGGTAAGAGGGATTCAGCCCCCCCAGCCTTGTCTTGAACAAAACTTATTCCTACAATACAAGCTTTGAAACGTGATTTGTACTTGCGTTGCAAGTAAGGTGGGGGGGAGGGGGCTGAAGGGGCTGGGGAATGTGATTTTTTCAAATGACTTTTGAATTTAGCAATTTAGTTATAGTGCTTCCAAATATCTCAAAAAAGTGCGAAATGTGATCCAAATGACGTTAAGATGGTTATTTTTTTCGGAAAATTTTCAAAAATCGCCCAACGGTATTGGGCTTCACCTCCAAACCCCTATGGCTTCCGATGGCTGACCTTCTTTGCGGTGCGCTTGAGTTGCAACCGTTTGCTCGGCAAGTCGCCTAAAAAAACATGCTCGGAAAAAAATTAAAGTTGGTTTTTTAGTGAGACCGCACGCAATGAGTCTCAACCTTTTTTATTAGGAACAGCAATTAGAATAACAATTTACTCATAATAATAGCATGAAGCAAAGCAACGTTATATATACCGCGAGAGAACAAAGAAAAGGAGAACAAAGACAATATTAATTAAATTCGTTTTGTGTCGCAATATACCTTCATTACGCAATACCACCCACAGCAATGAGCGATCCATAGCAATGTACCATAAAGCATGCATGTGAAAGAAGCTTACGCTACCTGGCATTTTGGCATCATTTTTATCAGCTTGAGAGTAGAAGCGGCTCAGATTTCAGATTTTTTAGTACATGTTAAAATCTTGCAGCTTTGAAAAGCTTTTTTCAACTTAAATTTACCACACTGGGCAAGAAAGACGTAGCTCTTATTTTTATATATCTAACTAGCCAAGGCTTGCTCTGAAGTAGCATTTCCACAAACTGCTGGGCACATTATATTTCGAATATTTTTTAGGCAATGTCATTACAGTTTGGTGTTTGCTGCTCGGAAAATTGCAAATAATCTGTCACCAATAGCTAAAAATTTTAACTTCTTTTCTTGTTCTTACGCATAATATCATTAGAAAGAACGCTCAATAATCTAGCGTGTTTTCTCCTGTTCATTTTATGCTTATTTTGTGCACGTTTTGCGCTGCTCAAAACAGGTCTTTCAAACCGAAATTTGACCTAAAAAGGTCTTAAAATTGAGTCATATTTGCAAAAAACGCAAAAAAAATTTTTTTTTTCTGAGACCCTGGTCGGAGTCACAAATTTTGACACCTCACCCATGCCCCTGTTTTTGTGCACTGTTCAATGCATTTAATAAAATCTTTCAAAAATTTTTTATTAAATGCATTGAACAGTGCACAAAAACCTTCCGTAAAAAACTGGTCTACCGGGTCGGTCAACCGGCGTAGATTTTGAAATTTATTGGTCGGGTCGGGTCGAGAAAATCCTGACCGGTTCCATCTCTGCTTGTAATAGCAAAACAGAAGCAAATGTTTTACTGTGGAGCTAGTATACTGTACTTCAAGGACGGGACCCCCAAAAACTTCAAAATATTAAATTGTATTTTTAATTATTGTCTACTAATTTAAACAAAATTAGATCTTCAGCCAATCCAAAAATCAATCTTGGAAGATTCAATTTAGGCAACTGTTAAAGAGGGTTACATCCCTAAGCTATGTGCAAAGATTTTTTTTTCTTGAATACTGCATGTATCTACTGATATCAAAAACAATAAATTAGCTCTCTTGTTCCAGCCGTTTGAAAAGTTAATTTTTAGGCAGTCCATTTCGTAGGTTTCGTGAGAGTAGCACCTCCGAACTATGTCAAAATATTTTTCTCCTAAGTATATACTGTAATCAAAAAGAATTAGCTTTCTAAGTTCAAGCTAGCCAAACTTTGGCCTTTTTGGGGATCCATTTTGGAGGGCTTGGAGATAGGCACTGCAAGTTAAAAACAAAAACAAAACCAGGTTGGTAGCTCAACAACTTTACCATAAATTAAAAAAGTAGATTTCAGTGTTTTGCCGTTAAAAGACGAAGAGTCTACATTGTACAATATTTTGGAAGAAAAAAGAAAATGGAGAAAAAAAGAAAAAAACAAAAAAAAGAGAAAAACCTGATTGCATCAAACACGAGATTGCTAAGGACAAAGGAATATTTTAAGACATAAAATTGTGTGAAATACTGTTTGCCGTATTTAAGCTGATTTTAAATGTGACGGCGTATTTTTTGCCAAACTTTGGGTTGGTTTTTGGATGTAAAATCAAAACATATTGCTTCGATATTTGGCAAACATTATCTTTTTATCTCAAACTGCAATCCAGTTTGAAGTTTCGCAATCGTTAGTTTCAAAATGGCCGGGTAAAAACAGCGAAACAGGCGACGCAAGCGTGTGTCGTTCCAGTTATATAATAGCCTACTTAAAACAAGTTTGAAACAACAATCCTTACTGAAAGCATTAACTCTGCTATAATTATGTTTTTGAGCAATTTTTGAACAGGTACCTGCATTCACGAAAAATAACTTTTGCTTTCAATTTCCTGGGGAATCAATAAATATTCGAATAGTAGAGAATACGTTTGATTTTGAAGGGAGAATTTTATGAAGTATGTCCCCTGTTCTTAGAATCAATTAGAATCAATTCTGCTTGCATTTAAGCTGATTGAAAAGTGGAGATTTTTGCTAGTGTAGAAGTATGGTATCTCACTTTATTTTAAAAACATAAATTTTGAATTTTGTATTGAACATTTTGGACATTTAAAACAGTATTTTGAAACATTTTGGACAAAAATTTTTAAAGCAATTTGTGAAAAGAAAATGTTTTAACCAAACAATATGGTTTGCGTTTAGGAAACTTCTATAAAACTGGAGATCCATAATCAGTAAACGTTTGCATCGGGGCCCTAACTGGTGAAGTTAAGGCCTTAAAATTGACTATTTTTCGATGTTTGTAATTTAGCTCTATTCTCATTCTCAGGTTATAGCCGTGCTTCATTACCATGATACCGCTACTGCACGTAATCAACATCAGCTACTAACGTGTTGAACTTCAAAATGGCATTTATTATTATTTAAAAAAACTACCATTTTCGACTTATTATCAAAAACCGAACAAAGGGCAATATCTTAAGCATTTTCGCGTTTAAAAAGACCATAAATTACAAAAGTTGTGTCCTCGGTCCTCGGCTTCGATCATTCTTGTTCTTGGTTTCTCGAGAGGATCTGTCCTTGAAAAGTCGGTCCTTGGCCTCGGATACTTTTTTTAGTCCTTGGCCTCGAACGTTGTGTCCTCGACTCTACTTCTGGCAGTTTACGTACGTGGCAGAAGCTTAACACCATACTGCGCTAAAAGTAACCTTGGTTTAATAACATTGAGGTAAAAAAATTAATTGTGGAACAAAGCTGAGCCAACTTGTTGAATAGCAAATGCATAGCCCATTTTCATAGCCTGTTTTGCTGATGTGATTATAACACATTGTAATAGGGCAATAGCCAGCAATGGTATGCAATATCAATCAGGCTGGTTGGCTCAAGGCTTGTCATTGCAAGTATGTTTTCAAAGTTTTCAAACCTATTTAATTTTGTTCGTAATCTCCTCGAAACAGCGTTTTCTGGAACCGCTGAAAGCAGTTTAAAAGTTGCATGTGTGTTGCCACTTATTTTTTGTAATTTAGCGATATGCTAAACCCAAGTTAAAATTAAATCAATGTATTAAGCAAAACTGTTTGATCCTACTTTGACTTGAAAGCTAATGCCTAGAACTGTGACAACTTAGCTTAATGATGCTTTAAATTTTTACATGTACTGTACTTGTTTCAATTATTAGTATTATTTTATCAGAGGTGGAGTCCTCGAGGACGTCCTTGGCCTCGAGGACGTCCTCGAGGACACATTTTGAAGTCCTCGGTTTTGGCCTCGAAGCCTCAAGTCCTCGAAAATTGCCCTGTCCTCGGCTCGAGGACAGTACTATTTTTTAACCGTTGAAATTTCTTTGGAAAAAGCCAGAAACCTTGCAGAAAATCTGCAAAGACCTTTTTGTTGGTTTCCTCAAGTAGAAATTACCAGAAAAAAATTTTTGAAGACCTTTTTCGCCTGAAAAAAATTTTTTAAGAGCTTTTTTTTGAGATCGCCTGAAAAAAATTTTGAGGAACTGTTTTTTGGAGAACACTTGCGTCTGTGCCCTTGGTCCTTGGCCTTGGCCTCGAGAGGGTCTGTCCTTGGCCTCGAAATTTTTTTGTGTCCTTGGCCTAGGCCTTGGCCTCGAGCCTTGTGTCCTCGACTCCACCTCTGTATTTTATTGGCTAAATGATTAGGCAAACAATGCATGCCTTGCATGCGCGGATAATACGTCCCTGCCTAGTCTGCTAAAAGCCAATTTTCAATCAAAATCAATCATTTAGTTTTTGTGGCTCAAAGTTTGTTCCAACCTAGAAAAAATCCCTAAGAATTGCTTCCGTCAGTAACGTTACTTATTTTGTTGAATCGCTTTTTAAAAAGATTGAAAAATACTATGTTTTTTCCCAATTCTAATTTTCTATTTACATTATGTTTTCTTATCTCCACAGTCGAAGAAAATATGTAAACTCGTTCAATCAAGCAACCAGAGAATGCGAGAAACGGTCAGCACAATTGGCATATATTCCCCCTAACATGGATCACGAAATCAAAGACCACTTTAAAAATCATAACGACGGAGGTACTGCATATCCTAATTATCTATAATAATGATTTGAAAACGAGAAAGCGTAGATACCTTGTGGTTTCTGAGTTAATCTTTCAAGTCTTTTTTCTCACTCAAAGTGGAAACTCTTCGATTACTATCTCACACGCTACACCTATTTTTTAAGCAAACGTTAAGCTTCTCGTAGTTAAAGTTGCATATTTATTCTCATGTTACAAGACAGCGCTAACTACAACAGCAAATTGTTTAAGTTAGAAGTCACTAATCTGGATAATCATTGTAAAGAGTCTTATCCAAGGACAACGAAAGATGATCGTGCAGGGTGCGGGTTGAAACTATAGATTGCAATCAGGGTCGTCGCAAAAACGACGTCTTTGTCTTTACCTTATCGGCCATCTAGCCGTAATACTGTAAATGTACCGCAATGAACAATCACTGTCTGAAGTCTTTAGTTTGGTCCAACTGGAAAGTAAAATTCAAACCGAAGAAAAAAACGGTCGATCAACAACAGAAAATTGCCATTTTGGAGCAGAAAACGGAAAGTTATTAAAAGTTTGACGAAAAACTATCAGATCGAAGATTAACGCAGCGTTTTAATTTATTCTAAAACGCATGAACAAAATCGTAATTAAGCCATTGTTAATCCAATTAAAATAAAATCGATTTCAAGGAAGGCCATTCTTAATTAAGTTTATCCAAGACTAAAATTGTTTAAAAAGGCCGGCAACAACCAAAGAAGCTGAATACTAATATAAGCCAAAGAGCAGAAACGTGAGCGATCATTTTTACTGGACGTTTCAAGACATTGCTAACCAGTAGTATCACCATCAGGACCCGCATTACAGAAATTTTCTCGCTTGCATTAATAACAAGAATTTTTTAAGCGGCGCTACCTAACGAAATATGCTAGCTTAAGTCAAGGGGTTATTTGTGCACGTGCATCTGAAGCTCTGCAACCTGGGTAACATATTTTCGCTCACTAAGTTGCTTGGATCAACTGTGAGATATTACTCATTGCAATCGATCCAAGGAACTTACAAACAACTTCGTCAACTGTTCCTCACCAACTTAACAAAGATTTTGAAGCATTCTTTAACCATTATTAGAACGGTGTTTTTGCGTGACTTAATTGGAACATATGTTGACAATTGTCAACATATGTTGTTGACATACCGTTTTCACGTGTTTTTCAATGCTAATGCACGATGTTTTCAAATAATATATATTTTTGTTCTCGTGATGGACATGCAAGATTGATCAATCTTACAGCCTGGGGCGGCACCGGGGTAGCGTGACTGGGGAGTGGGGGGCACGAGCAATATTTGGGAGGCATAAAATAATTTTACCCTAAATTCGGGGAGAAGACCAAAAAAAGTCTTCATCCAAATTGGACGGCAAGGCTTCGGGCCGGTTGCCTGCCTTCAAGGCACAATTTTCGCACGGGGGGCCCAATCCTTAGGTTGATGACTGCTAGGCTAGCTTAAGTCATCTAATTGTGGGTTAGGCTACTATAATATTAAATATAGTTTTGACTTTGAGGTGAAATTGAATTTTTTGAACTTAACCAAAACTGGAATTACTGTAGTTATTGATCAACAATGAATGCTTCAGAAATAAAAGATCAGATAAACGAAGTTCTGATCAAAATGAGCCATGTAATGGCAAAACAGGAAGAATTTGAAAAAGAATTTTGCTCCAAAGCTGCAGTTTGGCTCGACAAGTGTTGATGAAAATGAGTCTGTAAATAATAGCGGCGTAAAACTCAGTACTGGTTGTCGAAGTGCAATTACTACGGAATCAATCAACGAAAATTATAAACCCAGTGTTGAAACAAGTGCCAATTTTGATCAGAAAGGCCTATAGGATCTACTGAACTGAAAAGATGATTTTCATGCTAAAAAGGGACTTCAATTAAAGAAACTCTCATCATTGGTGCAAGAGTTAAAATCCACAGTTGACTACTTATTCCAATCCATTTGCAACCAATAGCTCAAACTGGACAGCTTAGAGCAATATAGTCGTTCAAACGGTGCTATCTTACACGGTTGCGAAGCCAATTTAAGCAAATGACTAACCGACAAGTTTAAACTTATGTTTTGGCTGTAATTAACAATCATTTAGACCTTCCATGTGAAATTGACGAATACGAACTGGACATTTGCCATCCTTTACCTTCCTTCAAGAAAAAAAATCCAATCATCATTAAATTTGTCAGAGGATCCATTCGAAATCTGTTTTTTTATCATAAAAAAACCCTGAAATTTGTTTAAAGTGCCAAATTGTCCATTACCGAATCCCTTACAAAAAGACGTCTCAAGCTGTTAGAGGAAGCTAGATCAGTATTCAAATTCAAGAATCTATGGACCACCAAGGGAGAGGTGTTTGTTAATTTCAGAGGAAAAAATCACCGGAATCTTTGATTTTCCTGACATTGAAAAACTCTGATTTCAGGTCTAGAGCTAATTCCATTCTGACCTTACGAAAAAAATTAGTCCTGCTTTTAGATACAGCCTAACCCCACTAATTAACTAATTTTTTTGATCAACTGATTGCCATTATACTTGGCCAGAGTTGACGAACAATATTGCTTTTTTGTTGCTTATTGTACATACTTTTTTTTAATTCACCTTGTGCTGTGCAATACCTTGTTGCAAATAAATTCTTTATTAGTTTACTGATTTTAGGCATATGCCCAACAAAACTCCCAAAGCCATATACGAATTTTGTTGATAAACCATTAGATGTAATATTTTCCCTGGTATAATGTTGTAACTGTAACATAGCCAACCATAAAAAATGTGCCAAGCAAATAAGTAAATCGACTGTTTTGTATTTTACAACCTGTGTAGAAGCAATACTAACCAATGGGTATGTCTTCCATGCAGTTCTACAATTTTCCGGTTTTCTAATTTAGACAATGATGCATATCTACAAGAATAAAATTTTTTAAACAAAAATTGCAAACCTTTCATAAAAACCTCCAAAGCAAATTTTTGTGCTACTAAAGTAAACTCCATTTTTTCCGAACCAGATACGGCTGATGAATTTTTACTCATCCCAGATCAATATATTGACAGTACTGACATTTACAAAGTCATAAATGATAAATCTGTTTCATTTTAATACCTATGTATCAATATTAGATCTTTAGAAGCTAACACCAATTTTTCCAAACTAGAAGCTTTTTTGTTTTCTCTAAATTGCAGGCCAGATATAATTGCAGTCATTGAAACATGGATTCAGCCATCATCTACCGGGCCATTCAAAAATTTGAAAGGGTACAATTTCATCTCTAAATAATGCACAAAGGAGGAGGCGTTGGAATATATGTTAAAGACAATATATCATTTTCGGTTTGTGATGAGTTAACAATAAAGGAAGTTTTTTGAGTCAATCTTTAAAAAGGCTATATTTGGTGGAAAATCGATTATCTGTGAAGCAATTTACAGAACCCCAAATCCAGAAACGAATGCTAATGAAATTTTCCTTTTAACCTCAATAATTGCTCGTCTAAAATTCCACCCAGTTGCAACTGTGTAATTGGAGGTGACTTTAACTATAATTTGCTTAATCATGAAGACAAGTTTGTGAATAGGTTTATAGACGGTATGTATGAAAATGCTTTTTGTTCCATGATTAATAAGCCCACCAGAATAACTACTACGACTGCCACGGTCCTTGATCAAATTTGGACTAATACTCAATTTGTAGAAACCCATGCTTTCATTTTAGTTGAATCAATGTCTGACCATCTTCCTGTTTAACTTTGTGCTAATTTTGCAAGCAAATCCACTAATCAAAAAAGTATCATCAAAAAAAGATCTTTCTTTGAAGCTAATCACTTTAGTTTCAAAATAAGTAAAGTGGGCTTGACATTTCTCTTCTTCTGCAGAATAAAGATGTTAATGAAGCCTTCACCATGTTAATGACTGAATTCACTGAAATTTTTAATGAATGTTTTCCTCTTTTGCCTGTTCAGATAAAAACTTTAAATAATCAATGGCATGATACAATGAATTAAAAGAACTTTATAAAATAAAGAACCACTATTACAAAAAGTATATCGCAAGCAAAACATTAATTGCTAAAAGCAATTACCATGAAATGAGAAACAAGTACTTTGATTTAATTGAGAAAAAGAAACAAAATTATTATAAACAAATACTGAACAATCATAGACGAAGTATTAAAGACACATGGAAAATAATTAAAGGCATGATGGGTAAAACTAAGATAAGTAACTGCAGTTACCTTTTGATCAATGACAAGCATGTATATGATGAAGAAGAACTAGCTAATCACTTTAACAAACATTTTTCAACAAATGCTCAAAATTTACTAAATAAATTACCTAACCCTACTACTCATTACAGTGATTATTTAAGCAATGCCAATAGGGAATCTATTTATTTATATGCAACCTCACCTACTGAAATAAAAAATATAATAAGTGGTATGAAATCTAAATCAAGCAGTAGTATAAATGAAATACCTTCCAAACTATTAAAATGCTTCAATGAAAACGTTCTATTTACACTCTTTCATACATGTAATTCATCTTTTAAACAAGGGAAATTTATAGAATGTTTTAAATCCGATTCAGAAAAGCGGCACGAAAAATGACATTAGCAATTACAGGCCTATTAGCCTGCTTTCTTCCCTATCTAAAGTATTGGAGAAATTAGTTTGCAACAGAGTGTACGCTTTCTTTAGTAAACATAATACATTATTTGAAGCACAATTTGGATTTTGAAAAAATAGTTCCGTAAGTCATGCTGCAACCATATTGGTTGAAAAATACCACAAGCATTTGAATGAAAGAAGAAGGCCTTGGGTGTTTTTCTTGACCTTTCGAAGGTTTTTGATACTATCGACCACAAAATACTCTTATCTAAACTATATCATTGTGGCATTAGAGGTATAGCTCATGAATGGTTTAAAAATTACTTGGTTAATCGTCTTTAATATGTTGAATGTGCTAACATTTTGTCTTCAACATGTAATAGGGTGACTCATGGAGTTCCACAGGGCTCCATTTTAGGTTTGTTGTTGTTCTTGGTATATGTCAAGGACTTTAAAAGCTGTCTTAATGAATCTGACCCTATTATGTTTGCTGATGATCCGACAATATCAGCAACTAACAAAAGTCTTCCAGTACTTTTTGACATTGTCAACAAGGAATTGACTATCGTTGAT
Organism: Trididemnum nubilum; assembly: GCA_963965965.1. Taxonomy (NCBI): domain Eukaryota; kingdom Metazoa; phylum Chordata; class Ascidiacea; order Aplousobranchia; family Didemnidae; genus Trididemnum; species Trididemnum nubilum. The sequence continues at coordinate 16,217,524 of OZ014487.1, forward strand.
AATTGGCTGATTGCCAATAAGTTATCATTAAATGTCACAAAAACTAACTATGTTATTTTCCAAACATTGGGATCTAAACCATGCCCAAAAGATCTGTCTTTAAAACTAAGAAACATTCCAATCCAAAAAAAAGAGAAATGTAAAATTCTTAGGATTAAACACAAATTTAAATTTGTCAATATGACTAACGTATTATGCAAAGTAAGAAGTGGATTATGCATTGTAAAAAAATTAAGCCATACCTTAACAAAGAATCTCTTCTTACTCTGTACCATAGCTTAATTCTGAGTTACGTTTTGTACTGCATTACTCTCTGGTATCATGGAAATAAATCAGTGGTAGGTCAACTACAAAGATCTGTCAACAATTATATAAGATTAATATTTAATTTGAACCCTAGAGATAGCGAGTCGAAATAATGAAATCCCAAAAATTGTTGTCCATAAACCAATCATTCATAAAAGAAACGTCTAAATTAATGTTTCAGTTTTTCAATAATAGCCTTCAGTCTTGGTTTAAGTGTCTTTTTAAGACCAAAAGATCAAATTATGTACGTACAAAACAGACCAGTGACTTATATCAATCATTTTGTAGACTATCAACCACCCAGCAGTCCTTAAAATACCAAGGACCTGTAGCATGGAATCAACTTCTACTAGAGCTACGAAACAGTTGCAAAACCCTTAAATCTTTTAACCTTAAAATTCATCACTACCCAACAACAGCTGCAAAATAGTTGCCATGATTTGTTTTGTACAACGTTTAATTTGTTATCGAAGTTGTGCTGTTCTTTGCTGTACCCAGTTGTTTTTTTGTTTTTTTTTGTTCTAAACAGATTGCTTGTGTTTTTAACAATATGCATAGTTGTCAATTGGTATGGCACAATGATATTGCTACTGATACTGGGCCAACAAATCAGTCAATATAATACCATCGTTTGCTATTATTTTTAAATTTCGACTAGTCTTTATTTTTTGTTTTTGTTTTTAATGCTTTAGTTTTTGTCTTTTTTTTCAAACATTATGCGAGATATGCATGTGAATTACGATTATTCTTCTGCCGTGTACCATCTTCCTCCTTAATATATTTTTTTTATTAACATAACTATTGTCAGATGTGTCGCTGATCTCTTGGCGTAGTTTTCTCTGAATTGTACATAAACACTTTTTTTTGCATCTGTTTTAACGTGTTTTTCTGCTTTGCTTAATGTGTATTCGAGTCTCAATCTATGTGTGTTCATATGGTGAAGCAGCCATGTAGACATCCTGCATGCCTTAACGTATATCGTTTTGCTGCTTTTACCTTTTTCTTGACCTCTCTTTTTATATGTGATGCTTTCAATGGACCCAATTTCATGAAATAAAACAACTGAACTGAACTGGGGAGAGGGTCACAACGGGATTTTATGGTGCGGATCTCGATTCATGCCCACAGATTCAGGGATGAAAACCCAAAAAAAAGGTCATGAAATCTGAGGCTTCGTCGTAGTGTTCACCCGTGCTTTCGTCCTAGAACGAAAGTGTACTTATGCTTGGAGGGGAGCAAGCAGTATTTTTTTTGGGGGGTACAGGACCCAAAAAGCCTTTTAGTGGCACCGGGCCAGTTATTTTGGTTTGGGGCACAATCTTCGCTTGGGGGCACATTTTTCGCTTAGGAAGCATAAGCAGTGATAAGGGGGCATAATCCCAAAATGCCCCCTCCCAGTGGCCCCGGGCGTGGGTTGGGCCCTGACAACAAAAAGTGGGTTGGCTCGGACTAAGAAATGAGGAGGTTTCAACAACCTCCGGCAGTGATTTGTACTGAGTATCATGTCTCCGTGGCTTTCTTTCGACAAGTTTAGGAAAAAAGGTCTTCACCGCAATTCAGTATATAGTCTGTTTTCGTCTGTAGGAGAAGACCAAAAAAAGGACTTCACCAAAATTCAGTGGCCTTTTTCGAAGTTTCCGTCAGTGGGTTAGGGCTCAGTGAGTTAAGGCCTACCCTGCCAAAAAAGGAAGGCAGACCGAGCCTACCCTCGACGGCAACACTGGTTGTATGAGTTAGTACTTCAAACGTACAGTGCATGACTATCAACTGGCATTGATATTGATTTTATGTTCTAAATTCTGACAGGTACTAATATCTAGCTAGGTATTTCAAAATGTAAGTTGGCTACAAATAAGAACTGTTGACAGAAACTTAACATCCTCCGACCAAAATCACTTCACTAAATGCAGTTGCAAATTTCTTACAGTTGCTGGTACTTGTGTTGAAACAATAGCTAATTCTCAGCTGTAACAATAATTATTTAGTTACAACAATGGCAACAGTCATCGGACAGCGTCAGACGCTAATTGTTGGACGATACGCGCACTTTTCATTGCAATAAGTACTTCGTGTTTGGAGAAATTTCTAGTGATCCAATTTTCCTGGGGATTTCTTCGAATTCTTGTCTACTATATTTGCTGCTTGTTCGAAGGCACATAGCAGAGATAATCGTCGTAAAGCGTCTTATCCAAGGACGCAACAACGTGACCCGGGTGCGGGTTGAATTCAGATCATTCGAACCCTCGTTGAATGACTTGGGTTCAACCCGCACCCGGGTCACGTTGTTGCGTCCTTAGATAAGATGATTTACGAGGATTATATCTCTATTTGGTGGCTTCGAACATGTAGCAAATTCAGTAGACAAGAATTCGAAGAAATCCACAAGACAAATTGGATCATAAAAAACTCCTTAGCAGATACGTATTCCTATAATTACGATGAAGTCATTGCAATGTAAAAGTGCGCAGATCTTCCAATAGTTAGTGCCTGACGATGTCCGGTGACAAGAGGATAAATAAGCACTAAAACAACAAGTCATTTAGAGCAATTTTAAATCTCAAAAGCCTTATGTCTTTGTTATTTAGCTATTGTGTCTATTTGTTGACATTTGTCAATAAGTGTTCCGATTAAGATAAAACGCCAATACCTCATTGTAGAAAAAGTTTTGGAATTTTATATCACTGCATCAGGAACCTAACAAGAAGTTTCCTTCGTCAATGAATGGCGCTAAGATAGCATATAGGGGGCGAGTGCAATCAAAAAAAAAATCAATGTTGACAAATGTCAACGTATGTTCTGATAAGGGTTAAGCATGCGAGAATTTTTTTGGTTCAGAAATTTAATGGCAAAATGTTTAAAACTCCTACCCTAAGCGAATTTTGCTGAAAATTAATTAAAATGGTTGCCAGGTTTACTATTAGACTGCTAAAAAAATCGAATTGTACTGAGAACCATTTGCTATATCGACTGATATAGAAATATTGAGTAGCGCCAGTTGACAAAAATAGCTAATACACTCATCTTATAAGAACAATTTTCCAAGATTACGAGGCTCATTTTTCTCAAAATTTAAGAACAAATTAAAAGCAATGCCAGTCTTGGCAGCAAAATAAACCAAACACAAACGAAAATATAATCAAATCAATAAAAGAAACCAAATTCTGCACTGATTCAAAGCAATCAAATTTTAGTAATTTTCTTGTGTTTGCAAGCAAAATTGCAACTATTCCAAGATTATAGAGCGCTGCTGCTCAGCGCAAGTAACTGAAAAAAATTTTTGGCTGTTGTTCAAGTTGAAAAAAGCTTGCTTTCTCTCTTTTGCAATTTTACGATGCTGCAAAACCACGAAAAAACCCTTGACTCAAGCAGACAAAGCACTAGGAATTAAACACTGTTGCAAACATGGTCACTAAAAATCGGCAACAAATTAAAAACAGCCGCTGTTAACGCAAGATTTAGCGGATTAAAAAAGCAAAGTGTGCTTCGACTTGTTCACTTTTGGAAAAATTTTGAAACCTAATGTTACTGTTAACATATAAAGTTTACCCACCAACAACCTCAAGGGCGCTTTACATCATTTAAAAAATTGGAGTATGGAAAAAGTTGCTCGTTTTTTTGCATTGATCCAAAACTATAATTAAATTTTGTCGTTTATTGACTAATTATTATTACTCGAGAATTTTGCAAGCTTAGAATATTAATGCATGGCCCATAGTATCTTTTTCCATAACAATTGCAGTACATTCAGAACGCTTCAACGCATTTGCAAGGATATTCGAGCGAGCATTTTTAAAGCATTTTGAGGAGTTAGAAATGGCAATTTGTATATGAAGTTTTTTGTTCGTTTGCGCCCTTTAGCGAGCGAGAATGGTCTTTACGACTCGCTAACATGTTCTGTAATATGGGCTCAAGTCCTGCAAAGATAAAGCAATTTCCTTGGCATTATTTAACATTACCTGTGCTTAACGAGGTTTGACCTTGATTAACTCGGCCTCCTCCTCCTCCTCCATCATTCTTATTATGATTATGACGCTTGACAAACACGAGCCGGGTTTTACCCAAAATGGTAGTGACATACCATTAAAAGATTTGCGAGTTTGGAAAAACATACGTTTGTGTGGAATACAATCAATAGTGGTGCACAAAAGTGATCGGATTGACTGAAGAATATCATGTAACACGTATTCTCAACAAAGCAAGGGTAATTTTTTTGTGCGTAATGTTAGCTGCACAGTTTGCCTAGGAGTACGATTACAACGCTCAAGCAGGGCCTCAGAGAGAAATTTTTCCAGAGGGTACGAAGGTCGATGCCGGGCCCCCAAATCTCCTCCAAAAATGACCAAAAAAAAGGTCTTCACTGAAATTTATCCCCATTTTTTGCCCAAAATTAGGTGAAGACCAAAACAAAGGTCTTCGCTGAAAGTTAGTCCCATTTTTTGCCCAAAATTAGGTGAAGACCAAAAAAAAAGTTTTCACAGAAATTTAGTCCCTTTTTTTGCCCAAAATTAGATGAAGTTTAAACAAAAAACACCAACAAAACTTAGCTCGGGGACCTGAACTCTTCCGGGCCCCCTGAGTCTGGGTGCGATGTACTCCCTGAACCCCCCACTTGTAGTCCCTGCGCTCAAGTTGCCAGTTTCCATGGATTGCATCTTGTCGATTTACTGTTGAGATGCCCATGCTATGAAGTCACGACTAAAATTCGTATGAAATGAAACTTAATTAGGCCTTGATCTAGGGGCGTGTTTAGGGAGGGGGCATTGGGCCATGTCCCCCCCCCTTGATTATCTTTTTTTTTTTTGGTCTTCACCTAATTTTGGGCAGGAAAACGGACTTGATTTGGGGCAGGAAAATTTTCACTCTGGTCTTCATTAATCTCAAATTTTCTGAATTTCCTGGCCCCCCTCCCCCTTTCGAAAATCCTGCGTACGCTACTGCCTCGATCACTGTGCACATTACTGGAAAATCCAAACATGCCAAACAAATCAGTACGTTTTTGAATTACAATAGACGCTTTCATATCACTACGAGCATAATGTACAAGGAAAACACGTTAATTCATCAACAATTTCAAGTAAGTGCGTAATTTTAAACAGGGAGGATATTGGACCTTTGAAATCAAGGCTGATTCGCTTAAAAGGTTGCGTTGCTTTTATTCAGCTCGTATCATCTTTTGGGATGGAAAAAAGTTGCTTTTACTTCACTGCAATTTTTGCGTGCAGCACAACAGATTTTACATCGTTTAGCAAAAACAGCAGGTTTTCAACTGCGATGTAATAGATGATCGAGTAATTCCCGGGTGACCCAACGATTCATGAAGTTCTTTAAAGAGTTTGTTATGCTTTGGGCCAGAAACATAAAGGTTTAACAAAATAGGTGGTAAATTAGGTAAACTGAAGACATGAAAATGGCACTCGCTTAAATAGAAAAATACACGGCAAACACTCTGCAGGCAAAACGGAAAGCTATTGAAGCAAACAAGCAATAATTATTTTAGCAAAGAGCGCACCAGTACAAAAAACACTGGTTAAAAGTTAACTCAAAAGTTCACGAGGTCACAACAACAAGAAATGAAACAAATGTAAAATTCAGGTTCGAATCCCTATTGCGCAACGCAAAATGAGATAACACAACACGTCCTGGAACAAGCAAAAAAAAAACGAACACAAAGAAAGTTAAAAAAAAAAAAAAGAAAAAACCGAACACAAAAAGAATTTTTACTTTAAGCAAAACTCTTGAGATGAACTTTCCTACAACTTTTGATTAAATCTCTTAGGTAGCTTTTGCTTTACACTTATTTATGCACAGTATAGCGTAGCCAGGGGGAGCTCGAGCCCCCCATTGGTCTAAAAAGTATGCAAAATCGCACGTTTTTGGTGCTTTTGAGGCTGATTTTTGCTCAAAAAATGAAAACAGCCCCCCCAAAGGAATTTGGGTGCCGAGGTTGTGGAGGAGTTGCCGTGATTCGGCCGGAAGAACCGTGTGAATTTCCGATTTCGGCCAAAAAATAAGTCTCAATTTCGTTGAAGACCTTTTCTTTCTTTTATTTTTTATTTTTTGGAGGTCACTTGATTTTGGGCGGAAAAACTGTTTGAATTTCCGATTTTGGCCGAAAAAGCCGTCTCAAGTTCGTTGAAAACCTTTTTTTTTGGAGATTACCTGATTTTGGTTGGAAAAACTGTTTGAATGTCCGATTTTGGCCGAAAAAGCCGTCTCAATTTTGTAGAAGACTTTTAAAGACCGTTGAAGACCTTTTTTTTTTGAGATCGCCTGATTTTGGGCCGAAAAGCTGTTTAAATTTCCAATTTTGGCCAAAAAAGCCGTCTCAATTTCGGACAAACCTCTTTGAAAGTGATTCAAGAGCAATGAAAAATCGGGTCAAGGTCGCTTACAGTTGTCTCACTCTTTCAAAAAAGTCCCCCCCTCCCTTTTCCAAATCCTGGCTACGCGCCTGTTTATGCATCAATAATAATATGTGCTTGTCTAATCTGCGCTGTATCTACGTGAAGCGACAAGCAGATGAAAGGTTCCTCATCCCCTCCGAAGCATTACAATTGTAAGAGATGCCCGATATGTTACTTTCTGAAATATTAACTGCTTTGCTCTTAGAATTTGTATTTTTGCTTGCAACAAATTGAGTTTATTGAGTTTTTGAAAATATTGAATACAGTCGTATCACAAAAGTTGCAATATGTGTCTTATTGAGAAAATACAAAATTTCCTCCTCAGAGTATTGTAAACTTATTGAATGCTCTAGCCGCACAATCAATTTTCGGCAATTTCAGTGATGATGATATAATTGCAGTATAGGATAATTAAAGTTTTATAGCTACCATAGTTCGCCCTATTTTCGTTCTATGTTTTATGGAAGTGCAATTATCGGGACATCTGTGAGATTTCTCTCAATCTTCGGCTAATGCTAGGGTAAGCATTTTTCCAAATAAGTTTAGGTTTAGCAGGTGAGGGATTGAATCCAAAACTTTTATTATCAAATTCTTGTGCGCTACTGTGATACAAAACTACTAGAGTGGTGGTAAAAAAAATAGCGTACAGCAGTGGAAGCGTTTGTGTGAGAAAAGAAAAAATGAATACTGTAATAAGCATGTCAACAAAAATTTTAGTTATGAAATCACGAGTTATAATGCAATTGAATCTGATTGATTACAAGGAGTTAACACAAACCGCTTGGGGGTCGAGAGGATAACCTATACCTGCATGCTACGCATCATGCACCGTCTATTGTGTTTCCAGGGGTGGATAAAGTATATATAAAAGTTGATATGGGAGAGAGGTGAAAGACGCTCAATATTTGGCTTAAACGGACACGAGACAGAGGTGGAGTTGAGGGCACAAAGCTCGAGGCCAAGAACACAAAAAATTATCCGAGGCAAAAGACAGCCCTTTCGAGGACAGACTCTTTGTAGGGCAAGAGCACAGGCGCAAGTGCTCTCCAAAAAAAAATAAAAAATATAGGGTCTTCTAAAATTTTTTTCACACGTTTTCGAAAAAAAAAGATCTTCAAAAATTTTTTTCAGGTGATCTCAAAAAAAAATTTTTTGCAAAAAACAATTCACAAAATTTTAAGGATTCCAAACATACTGCTGTCCTCGAGCCGAGGACAAGGCAATTTTCGAGGGCTTGAAGCTTCGAGGTCAAGGACTTCAAAATGTGTCTTTGAGGACTCCACCTCTGTAAACGGATAATGTAACAATAGAACTGAAAAGCAGTTGAAAGCTGAAAACAAAATGTACCCTGCAAAACATTGCGATCAGATTCTTCCACCGAGTCACTCTCCCCTAAGAGGAATTCAGAAGAGGAAGAGCCAGACCTTTGAAACCAGCTCTAGTGCACATCAGTGCAGGCCCGGCCCCACGGGGGGCATTCTGGGCCGTACCCCCCCAAATGACTGCTTGTGCCCCCCAAGCGAGGACTGTGCCCTGAAGAAATTAACAGGCTCGGGGCTACTGTAGTGCAAATCGAGGCCTAAGACTCCAAAGTCGGTGATTATCGCCCTAGAATTCGCGAGCAAGAACTGCTTTTTCGTAATTTTTGTGCATTCACACCGGATTTCATGAAATTTTGGGGACGAAGACTTCCTTTTTTTTGATCTTTACTTTAGAATTCGTGGAAAATAGCAAGAATTTTGAGATGAAAACCAGAGTTTGTGGAAATTTTTGAACTGAAGAGATTTTTTTTCGGTCTTCACCTTTTTCGTTTGATCCACACTCTCGAATTCACATAAATAAACTTCTCGTGCTCCCCCAAAATTTATTTCTGCCCCACTAGTCACGCTATCTCGCATCAGTAGCCTATAAGTTAATTTTTGTTGTTTTCACCAAGTTGCTTTGGCCAGGAGACAGCATAGAAACCTTTCGGTCTTTGAGTTAAGCTGCCACTTCTTGTCTACCATACACTGTAGAATCTTCACGCTCTCCCTTTTTATTGCTGAACGCTAAGCATAGAATCGAACCCAGATCTAGCATTTCAGTAAGAGACGCTAGATCACTGATTGGTGCAAATATTTTTTTTCTTCGTCCAACAAAACCTTCACTACCTAATAGCCACCACAACACTCTTGATCCGCCATACGTTATGTTTTTTTGTAAGGAAGGTAGAAAAAAATTCACGTTTAAATTATCAAAAAGACAATACTACTTCTCGTGATGCATAATCTGACCCAAATTTAACCGATACAACAAAGAATTGTAAAAAATCTGTGACTTCCGTCATCCAATTCAGCACAATATTATGGCCACCCACAGAATACGCTGTTAAGCCGTTACGCTCGTAAGCGCTGTTTTGTATAGTGTAGGTGACGTACGAGCGTAAAAAATTTAGTAATTTTGTACGCACAGTGTAGACAGGCCCTAACAGTTCGTAACAGTAATTTAAACAGTAAATCAGAGATCTTAACAGTTTGTAACAGTAATCTAAATCTTAAAAACAGTAAACTCAAACAGTGAACTAAACTATGTCAAAAGAACTCGATAGCTCTGATCTCGCCCAAAGCATAAATTTTGAAACTTTATAGAAAATTATAACGTCCTTGCTTTGCCGAATAAAACTGCATGTGATCAAAGAAATTAAATTACAACACAAAAGATCGCGTGGTTGTGGAAACAGGCTTTTTGCAATTTCTGCCAATTACACCGGCAACTGATCACGTGAATTTAAATCTCAATAATAACGAAATGCGAGTGATGAAGTAAGGCAAGTAAACAAAAACGATTAATCGAAAGATTAGTGGTTCGAATCCATATTAAGATGTCTTGCAGTAACAAGACATATTACGAAAAATGAGGTTTTTTATTACAGTATTACAGTAAAATTTGTTTTTACAGTACTACAGTAAAATTTGTTTCTTTCTCACAGCTGTGTAGTAGCATTGTCACCACACATCTGATATGTGAGGAAAATGCTATCTTACAGTTGTGAAAAAATTTGTGTTCTAAATTTGCTGTGTAACTTCTAAAATTGTTTCCTAGGTGAATGGGATTTTACATATTTTGTTGGAGCAAGGCGCTATACGAAAAACGGTCCGTATATTTGGAATACTCTATTTGGTTCTAGAAGATTTAATCTAAATCGAAAAAACGTTGTTTTCATCCGCAGTAGGCCATGCGTGGCCATGCGAGTAACGCATAACCTACCGGTACACTGGACAGATATAAAATGTAATGGAAAGGGAAGAGCTAGTTACATTTGCGAAAGAATTCCAGGTATGAGTAAATAGATTTCCCTTAAACTACATAAACCGGCAAATCCATACATTTTCAAGCGAATAAGCTATCGGAAAAACCCAAAGCAGACAAAAAGGACGACAAGAAACAGATTGTTATGAAACTTCTGTACATAAAGGAGATGAACGGCCATATCAGAGTTGTAAGTCGGGCCGGGCTTTTCGGGTCGGGTTCGGGTTCGGGCCGGGTTCGGGCCTAAAGTTGAAAAAAATTTTGGGCTTAATTCGGGCCTGAGACGTACTTTTTGTCTTAGGTGTATAAAAAGATAATCAAAATAACTTGGCAATATCGCTAAATTTTTTAGACCAAACTCAACTTTCGGGTTTTTTCGGGCATGATTTGGGCTTCAAATTAATTTTCGGGTTCGAGCCGGGTTCGGGCTTATAGTTTCGGGTTCGGGCCGGGTTCGGGACTGAACTAGTCGGCCCGTTTACAACTCTGGGCCATATACTAAAAGAAATTAACGATTTTTTGAAAAAAATTGGATTTTAAAGTTACATTCATTTTAATTAATGAAACGTTCAATTTAAAGGGTCTTTTTACTTACAAAGCGCACCAAAATAAGTTACATGGTTCTAGTGTTGTTTATCGTATCACATGTAGCTGTAAAAGTACGTATATTGGTCAGAACTCCAGGAATTTGATAAGTCGGTTATAAAACCACGACCCCACTTTGCCAAATAGACAAGATACCGATGTAACCAAGCATTTGACAGATAACCCCGATCATTAAATCAACTTCGACAATACAGAAATAATGGCCCAAACCAATAACTGGCGAAAGTTATTGATCACCGAAACATTACTAATTCAAAAACACAATCCTAATTTAAACATTGACAGGACATCTATACCGTTGTAGTTGTTTTACTCATGAGTACTGTACTATAAATAATTTTCTACCTCCTGTGCTTGTACTTTGCGCTTTTTCGCCATTCATTTTCTTTGATAATGTGAAAAGTAGTTTTACGAAACGTCAAGCGATATTTCCAGTTGTTTTGGCTTTGTGTTTTATATTTAAGATAGAGTGAGTAGTTTGCATTAACTACAATAAAAAAAGAAGCACTATTGGTTCACCGGAAATATATAAGTTAATATCAAGGCGTTTGAAAATGAGTGCAGGTGTGTGGAGCTGCCGGCTTTAATTCAAACAAGTTTCGCAGTAAATCATAGATATGCAATACTTTTAACCAGAGAAGCAAAACTTTCTATGTTAAACTTTTAACGTGAGAAGCAAAACTACTCAAGCAATCTTTATTTTCCTTAATATACACTATATAAGTTATTACTTGATCTTTGATTTGACGACCTAACACCTATTTTTTAAAGTATACAGAGATCAATGCAACAAAATCTAATAAACTTATACTGTACCGAAGTCAGTACTGATACACTGTTGTAGCAATTTGTTCCTACCCATCGGCGACAAACATCGGCGAAGCGTTGAGTATGGATCAAAAAAGCAGAAGTCGATACATTAGTACATATCCACAAATCGGATAACTTTTTGTTACTTTATTTTTATTAATTTGTTTTTTTTTGTTTTTTGCTGAATCGGCAGTCAATTATAGAGCATTTGGCGCGAGCTGATCAATACCATAGATCAAAGAATAAAATTTTCTGCTTACTTCAGCAATAGTTAAAAATTTCACTGAAAACCAGTATGTAAAGTCTTCTTAAAGGTTGGAATTCAAAGTCGGGCGATTTTGAACCAAATGCTGGTGTAAATTTAGCGGGGCCGCAACTAAGGGGGGACCGGGAGCGGCGTCCCCAAAACAAAAATTTTGCTCCCCCAAACTTCAAAGCAACAATAGGAAAAAATATTGCCTGCAATTTTTTGGTTCCTTCTAAAAGAAATTTTGCCCCAACTCCCTAGAACAACGCTCTGGTTGCGGCACTGAAATCTACCAATGACAACCAAGTAGTGCATCGCTATGGCGTATGATATAACATCATGATAATTATACAATGTGCATAAGGAGTTGAGGCGGCAAAAATATCCCCTATCTAACTCCTAAACCAAAAGTGATGAGAACACCAATTTTGGCATGCCGGGTGGTGTTCATCAAAGTTTTTGTGAAAATTGGTTTTGAGTTGATGACACCACCATAATAACGTCAGAACGCTTTGGAAAAGAGACATTTTTTTCATTGACTTCATAGGCAATTCAAATTTTGTGCATAAGCTTGTTTATTTTATACTGAATCATGAAATGCCTAAGTCAAAGTAGTTACGTCACAAAAGCGTTTTATAACGTCATTTAAGTTAAACACAGGACAAAAAATGCTCAAATTTGAGAAAGAGATTTCGGAAAATGTCAAGGTTGGAGAATTTCCCGTGACCTTATAGGAACTTCTAATTTTCAGAGCTTACGTATTGCAAAAAGATTTATCTCAAAGTCAAGTTGATTTAAAAAAATCTTTTTTTTGAAGGGATTTATCACAAAAAAAAATAAGAAAGGGGGCATTTTTGCCCCTCAGACACTCGTGAAAAATAGAGTTAAATAAAGCAACATTTTCAAACAATACAATTATTCAATTCACAATTAAATCTAAACAAAACAAAACAATACAAAAAGTTACTGTATTGCATGAGAATTTCTCTATTTCTTTATTTTCACGATTATAATACAAATTTTTAATCTTATCCCAGATAGCAAGCCCATCTGGGTCCTACCTGTGTTTTGAACTGGGCTACTGGGCTGTTGGGTTGCGAGTGGGCTGAACACTCTAATTTAACTAGTCCCCAACTGCTTGGCATGCTCACATAAAATTTTTATCGATTATTTTTGTTATTGTGTGTTTATTTTTATTGGGTACGACGAATTTTTTAAAAAATATGTTTAGATTATATGTAATATTAATGATTTTAGTAAATTTTGTGACTGAGTGGTTGTTGGGTTGCCCGCTTGAAATTTGTATTTGGGCAATCCAGTAGCTACCCATGCAATATTTTATTGGGCAGCCCACTTAAAGCCCATTGAGCACTTGTAGTATTTATTTTAATGCGCTTTTTATACCTATGTATCTAAAATTTTTAAATTTAGAGTTTTTTCCCTTGTTTGGAAAGCATTTTGATCGCTTACTTCGGAAGAAACTGATAGAGTTGCCTGCTTGCAATGTTTTCGGAAGCACAACTTTTACGTAGCTAATAAATCAGGTACTGTACAGCGTGATACAGATAAACCTAATTTGCGTAAGCAGGCCTACTAATAATCAAAAAGCTAAGCTTGGAAGACATTTTCAGCTTCCAAGAAAGTGTTATTTGTCTAAAAATTGCAGCAATCAAAGTAGATAATGCTAAAATAAAAAAAAAGCTTGCAAAAGATGAAAAAAGATTATCATTTTAAAATGTTGCTTATTTGACCGCGGATAAAAACAAAAGCAAAATATGCTAGAAGTCTAAAATTATAGAGAAAAATATTACTAAATTAAGTGGATAAGCACTAAGCAGTTAAGGGAGGAATTGCTTCAGTTTTTTGCTAAGAAATGTTGCGAGTTTTTATTTTGATTGTGCTTAAAGAAGCAATGGATAGGATAACAAATACTAGTCAATAAGTTTTAGAAAAGCCTGCAGTCTGACAGTGGTCTGGTGTGTTAGATCTACCGGTAGCATTTGGCAGTAAGGTTTAGATTAGCCTATTACAATCAACTAGCCTATAGAGTAGGATATTAACGAAATTACCACAGACTAATAATGAAATTAGTAGGCCTATCTGCTATTACTTACAAGTAGTGTTGCAAAAAAAAACGTTTTTTTGCTCCATGTTTTTTTGTCGTTTTTTTTTTGTTAGTTTGTTTGCTTTGAGATTGAAAAAGTGTGCTAGTTTAATCCATACTGAAGATTTCACATAATCTATCGCGTTTACGTTTATTAGCCGGAAATTGCTTCCAATCTTGGGATTCGGAAAATCTTGGAATCTTGCAAAAACCTCAAATCTTGGGAGTAACAAAAATCTTGATTCTTCAGCAGCAAGACTAGTCTCAAATAATGCCCTAGTAAGCTGGAGCACGGGAGCGCAACCGGTACGTCGTGGCTACAATCAGAGTCTAACTAAGGAAGTCCGCAACTGCAAAAATTAAGAAAGTCCGCAACTGCAAAAATTAAGGAAGTCCGCAACTGCAAAATTCGTGCGATAATCGCGTCCGCAAGTTCGTAACTTTTCACAAAGTTTCTACTGCTGCTCTGCATTTCTTTACAGCCAAAGTCCGCTAATTGCTTTTTTGAGTCTGCAATATATTGCGGATTTGCTCAGCTCTGGACGTTGTGGTCGTAGTGCAATTTTTACAGAAAATAGAAATGATGCTTCGTTTTAAATTTGATTTGTATTGCATTCCTTGCAGCCTAATATTACTATAATAATATCAGACTTCCCCTTAATTTGGTAGTCACCACACTAGCAAAAAATTGTCAACCAGGCAAGGCTTCAAAAAAACCTTGGAAATCTATTTTAATTCCAATATTAACGAGATTCACTCTCTCAACAAGATCGTCTGAAAGATAAAATTATACCGTTGCTCTGTAATGACCTCCCCCTCCAAAAAAAAAAGGACTATACTGTACGAACTTTTGAGTTTTGACATCATAGGCTTGTCTGTCAATTAATGTAACCTTAGCTGTTGAGATTACCAGCAAAAATGTTTTAACGACTCCTATACTGCAAATAAAAAGCACAAAAGTTGTGTCATAGAGCAGGTGGGGTGACAAATTAACCTTGCAATGCCAATTAACATTGAAAAATTAATGCCCATTTACGTTGAAAAAACTTAAGATTTTAAAAGTAATATTTTGGGTTTAATTTATTTATTCATACAGACAAATGTCGACGTGCTTAGTAGAGTGCTCGATCATGAAATTACGAAATTAGAGCTTGTATCAACCTAAGTTTATTACACTAAACACGAAACTAAAACTACCCATACCTACAGGCTGTTTCACCCTTGATAGGGATCTTCAGCCGTTTGTTGCACTTTACACATTTTTGCTTAAAATTTTTACAATTTATGTTTCAAATGTATGTAATTTAGCGCTCAAATTGGTAAACTTCTTTGTGTTTTTTCGGCGCATCACGGTATCACAGAGCAGCATATACAGAGCCTAGCAGAGTACAGACTATAGAGTGTTTTTTACAGAACCGGAATTGTTTTCATATAAAGATTTTTTTTCCCTGAAGATCCAAAAAACAGCCTGCAGGGATGCTTTTGGTTCTGTATTTATTTTGGTAAATTTACGTTGATATTTATTATTTTATTTATTCAGTTACCACAAACAAAGTGAATCAAAGTTTAATTTACGACCGAAATAGATATGGATAGTTGGATACCAGTATAAAAAAAAAACTTTTGTATGGCATAAAATTGAGAACAATAAAGATCTTTCATTTTTTTTCATTTTAGAGATCAAGTTGCAGAGCTAGAAGTTTGCCAATAGGCAGTGGCTATTTTGCCTTTAGAGGAAAAATAGTCCTAACTGATATTTTGCCTCTGGAGGCAAAATAGTCTTAAAGGCTATTTAGCCTCTAGAGCCAAATTAGTCCTAAATGCTATTTTGCCTCTAGCGGTAAAATAGAAATAGTCCTAAATGCTATTTTTCCTCCAGAGCAGTGGTTTTTAACCTTTTGTATGTTGTTACCCCCAAAATATTTTTGTGTATACTAATTACCGGTCTGTGGTACCCTTTTTAGAAAAACAGCAACTACTAATAATCATAGCATCCAATCCAAAATAAACATACAGAAAAATAAAGTCATTTTTAATTGCAATTGCGTTTAATGGGGGAGGTTGGCGCTGCTTTTTTGTTACCAGTATTAAGCATTCTAATCTAGGCTTAATGCAGGAAAGAAAACATCTCATATCATTATCAATCTTAAGCCTGTTTCGATATTTTGTCTTCATCTATGTGGACACCATTGAAGAAAACCCTACTTCACAGGATTAAGTTAAAGAAAATTGAATCAAAACTCAAAACTTTTATTGAAAGGATGAAATACTGATTTTAAATACCGTAAAACGGCTACTGTATACTTCGGACACCAGTTCTAACTTCGGACAGTGCTCCTAGTGACTGGTTTTAAGTTTTTTAATATTTTCTTTTATCGTCGCTCCTATGCTATAGTCGCGTTTCTCCATTTTTGCTCATTTTCAGTTTTTTATATGAGATGAAAGCCTGTTTTATAAGCTTCAGTTCGGTCTTGTTTGTGTATCAAAATTCAAAGTACTAGTGAAGTTATTGTAATCGACGCAGATTCACGTATCGATTTTAGCAAAAAATTTCCTGTGCTATAGTCGCATATCTTCAGATACGTGAGTAAAGCACAGGAAAAAAAAGTTTTCGCTGTAAGTTACTGTGCTATAGTCACGTATCCGCAAGGTTTTTAACTATAATAACGCATTTTTACCCAAAGTTTCTGCAAATAACAAATTAGATTGATCATGCTAAAACTAATGACACATCAAGATTGAAATTTGTTTATGTTAAGGATAGCGTACTTGGCTCTTTTGTGACGTAACAATGATTTCAGGAGACAATTTAAATTTTGCGTGAAAATGTTAAATAGTATCGTAATAAATGAAGAGCAATTGCTATTAACCAAGCCTGACTTTTTGTCTGGTAGTGACAAAAAGATAAAATAGGCGAAAGCAATTATATATCAAAATTTAAGCTGAACTCATCAGTAAAATTTAGTTGATACCCAGTCGACATCAACCATCACTTTTACAAAATTAATAACGTAAAGGTTTGCACTTCTTTAATCAAAAAGCAATTCCCTGGATAGCGCTCTTTTAATCAATGTCAAATAGCGCTAAACCTGAGGTGGTATAAAAAGCAAGATGGTTTTTGAAGTATATTTGAGGTTTGTAATACTGACCAAAAAGGAACAGCTTGTCAAAATTTATAACAAAAAATAATCCCGAATCTCAGCAACGTCAAACAGTCTATTCATTTTCACTAATGTCTTTTCATCATTATTATCTTGACGCAGGGAAGCTTCAACCATTGGAAACTGCACTGATTGGTTTAAATCATATCGTTTCTCGTGCGTTTGATGTTATGCTAACGATAGCTAACCAATAAGATTTTCAGAGATAAAATGATTTTTACAGCGGTGAATAGGAAAGCTCAATTTGGAATTTCCAACGTAAACGAATTAGATTTGCATTAAGCACGATTATTATCCTGCAGGGGAAAGCAGAGGAACTAAAAATATTAATGTTGCCAAAAAACAATCACATCTGCTTGAAAGATTCTAATTGGTGCAAAATAACCAATCAGAGGCAGCGACGTTAAATAGTGAATGTAAAATGATTTGATACGTTGCTTTTGCGATAAAGTGATCCCCGAAAAGTATAAAAGACAAGTAAATTTTAAATGATTATTCTACAAAAAATTATTATGCATTCTAGTAGAGCAAAAATTATCTTAGAACTTTCTAAGAAGCAAACTCTTGGCCACGGTTTGCAGAGTTCTGCTCTTCTACAGTCAACTTTTGCACTGCTTTCACATCAAGTGGCCGTCGAAAATACTGACAATTTTAGTGATGTGTCTATGGATGATGAAGAAAAAGATCCTAATTGGACCGGTGACAGCGACATACCAAATCCATTTGAGTTAAGCGATGAAAAGGAAAGCAATGAAGCGGTTGAAAAGCAACAAATTGCGTACGACCAGGAAGTGATTGGTGAAAGAGTTCGAGGAACAACAAGAGGAGGAAAGAGCGACGGTTGCAGAACACGAAACAATGGTTCTCCCTCAAAAAAGAAAATCCAACCCTATCTTGTGGGAGCGAAACGTCAGAAAATTAAAACGCTTGAATGGAAATGAATACATTAATTGCACGGGAAGAACTATTCAAAGTAAACGTGTGCATCCTTCGCCTTGCATTCAAAAGAGTAACCACGAATCTTGCCTTTCTTTTTCAGAAAATCAAAGAAAATTGCTTTTTGACAACTTTTATCAACTTGGCAGCATTGAAGAACAACGTTCTTTTATCGCTTCCATTGTCAAAGCCGAAAGCATAGAGCTTTCAAGAACCAAAAATCGACATTCTTGGCTTCGCTTCATTAACAAATATTCTTTTTCAGTAAATGGCCAGCGTACAAAAGTTTGCACAGAATTTTCTATGGCAACTTTAAACGTAACCGACGCTTTAATTCGATCTAGCTTACACGCTTGCATGTCAGAAGGTTTTCAGCGATCAGACCGACGGGCCATCATCAAAAAGGAAATCAACTAGACAAAGCAAGATTGCGTTTTGTGGAAGAGCATATTGCAAGTTTTACGGCTAAAGAGTCACATTACTGCCGCAAATCGTCTAAAAAACGTTACCTAGATCAAAATTTAAACATTAGTACGATGCATACTTTGTACGTTAAAAAATGTGAAGATCTAGGTATGTTGTCAGTTAAATACGAAGTATAGCGAAAAATATTTGCGCAGTTTAACATTGGATTTTTTCAGCCAAAACAAGACCAATACTCAACATGTACCAACAAATGAATGCAGAAGAAAAGGAGACATTTCAACATGAATTCGATGATCATCTAAAAAGAAAAGATCTTGCCCGGAGTCATAGAGATACTGATAAATTTGCTAGCAAAAACAATTCGAAAGTTTTGTCTTTTAATTTCGATTTGCAAGCAGTTTTATCAACACCTAAAAGTGATGCAGGCAATTTTTTTATAAATGGAAGCTATCTGTTTATAATCTTTGCATTTTTACCTTGGTGACAACAAAGGATTTTGTAACTTCTGGGATGAAAGTCAAGAAAATCGAGGTGCAAATAAAATATCTACTTGTGTTTACAACCATTTGATGGAATGCGCTGATATTGATGAAGTACGACTGATGTCCGATGGATGTGGGGGACAACAGAAAAATGCCATTTTTGCTATCACGTGTGTTGAGGCTGTAACAAAACATCCTTCGATTCATAAAATTGATCACAAGTTTTTCGAAACTGGTCACAGCCAAATGGAATGCGACTCCATGCATTCCGTAATTGAAAAAGCAACTAAAGAAGCTGCAATTTACGTGCCAACAAAATGGGTTACAGCAGCAAAGTTGGCGAGGAAAATCCCTGAGCCTTATCATGTCAAAAGATTCTCGTTTTCGGATTTTCTTAATTTCAAGGAACAAAGACAAAAAAGATTTTCACGTAATATAAAAGATTGCGATGGAAAACTCGTCAAATGGAAAAAGGTGCGATGGCTACGATACAATAAAACTAATCCGGACTGTATATTTTTTAAATACGATCTCGAAGAACCAACACCTTTTCTTTGCACGCGGGGAAAGGGGCAACGAAGAAATTCCAGTTCCATCATCATTTCAGCATGTAGCAACCAGCTTCAAATGTGCTGCAAAAAAGCAGCAGATCTTCTATCCTTTTGCCAAACTTCGGTAATCCCAAAGTCATACCACAACTTCTACAAAGCTTTGAAATCCGGGCAAACGGCAAAAGCTGCAATTGTCGAAGAAACGGACTAAAAACTTATATTTTCTAATTTTAAGTGCTGTTGATGTTATTGCTTTTGATTTGTAATTGTTATTTGTTTGTGTTTTAGCTGTTTTTAGTTCGTTTGAGTGTAATGATAAATGCTATTCAAGCATGGTTCAAAATTCAATGCCAATCTATAATTTGCGGTTTCATGGATGGCATATCTTCTTATTAGCATTTTTGTTTAAATAATTCCATTGTTGTAAAAATTGAGCTCGGAAAAGCCATTTCTATTTTTCCTGTTAATAAATAACTTCATAAGTTTTATTTATAAGCTGAAATAACTGTTTTTCAACGTTTTTTTAATTTTTTTATGCAAATGGTAAATCAATGCTTTTAAATCAAGGCTTAATATTGACAATTTAACTACATTACTGACTGTAATGCAAAACAATATTGCTTTTTATTATGTTTTGTAGTGAGTCGTTTGTTAAAAAGCTAGTTTAGAACTGCAAATGGTAGTAGGCTAATTTAGAAAAAGAACTGTGAAAATTCAATCGTGCAATTTTTGCGTATCTCAACTTTAAAGGAAATTTTTCGATTTAAAAAATTTTTTTTCTGTACTATAGTCACGTATCTCCACAAAAAATCCCCTAAATGTCAACCCAAAAGATTCTACTCGGGATTGGTGAAAACATTGTCATCCAACCCTTTTACATTCATGCAAGTGATTGTAACAGATTACAAACAAATTTTCGATAAACTTTAAAAAATCGCCAAAACATAAAAACGCCAATATCTCAAAACTACTAAAATGGAGATACGTGACTGTAGCTCGGAACGACGTTATGTATGTGCTCAGCGATTCTCCCAAAAAAACCTTCAAAAAAACGTAAATACCAAAGCTCAAAACCAAGTAACCAACCACTAGGGGAGCTGTCCGAAATTAGACCGTGTTGTCGGAAGGTTACTTGTTTTACGATATCAGCCCAAAATTTTCCTATATCCTCTCTGATTAAATCAGTTTTAAGACGTACTTCTTCGCGCAGTAGAAGAACTCTATTTTTGCTGGCATATTATCATTAAAAATAGTGTTTTCTTCAACTGAAAAGGGTTTGCTAATAATATAAAAGTTATGTCGCTCAGAGTTCCAAGAAAATATCACTCAATCGCAACATGATAAATGCTCACTTCTCAGTTCACGCCTATCAGAGATGGGCGGAGTCAAAAAACATAGACTCCGAATCCGCTCCGAGTCCGAAGACTTGGACTCCGACTCCTATCCGAAACCTGTTTGTCAACAAATTTTTGAATCCGAATCCGCTCCGACTTCGAAATAAAAGAATTAGCTTACCTGTGCATGATGAAGCTTAAAATATGCTAAATTGCCACCTTGAACTACCTTCATTTTGCTTCAGCTGCTCACCCAATGTGAACAGTTTGTAATCCATAATGAATACATCTTATCACAATAATAGAAAGGGTCTAACAAGCAAATTATCAATTTGCAGTTCTTTGCCCTATCACGTAAACTTATGGTGCTAAGCATCGGTACAATTTACAGACACGGTACTTAGTATTACCAGCAAGCTAATCTAAAGCTTTTCTAATCCTATGACAGGCACAAGGCTGCCTATGATAACATGCCAAAGCTGATTTGATGTTGCTGCCTTCATCGGTTACAAAATAAATGTTATTCATTAGCATACTTGATGTAATTACAAACTGTTTCAATCCTGACACAATATTCTTGTTTAAATTTTGTCCTGTTTTAGCATCATCACCAAATTCAAACACAGATAAAACACGGCTTTGCAAATTTTCATTATTGACAAAATGTGCAGTTAAAGAAACGTAGCTTCTCTGTTTCACAACAGTCCACAAATCAGTAGTGACACCTATTATACCATACTCATTTATTGCTGACTTTAACATTTCTTTCAAGTTTTCAGTTACCTTCTCTTTTTCCGTGGCCATTCTTCGTTTCACAGTTCTTCTACTTGGAACCAATGATTCAGCAGAACAAGAGCCGTGTGTTGCACCAATATCAATGGCAGTTTGTATGAGTTCAATAAAACCTTTGCCTTCTAGGGATTGAAGAGGTCTTAAATCACAAACTACATACTTCAGACATGCTCGCTGAAATTTTTCGCTAACAGATTTTGTGGGTTTAGCTTGTTTACAAAATCCAGTGACCTTTGTTTGTCTGATTTTGGTGCTGGTAGTTATATTTTCAGTAGTGCTTTTGCAGGTTGCTAAATGCGTGCGTAGATGAGTGGTGCCACTATTTGACTTATGGTGCTTTAAGAATGAGCCACAAATTTTGCACTTAACGCAGTTTGCATAATCATTCTTGGATGTCCCATCAGCATAATGCAGAAGCATAAATGACTTCCATACTTCACTCTTTTTGTCAGTTGCTGATTTTTCCACTACTTTGCCTATTCGAAAAAGATGAGCAATTTGATTTTGAGAAGCCATATGGGTACCTGATACTGTAGCAGGAAAACCAATAGAGTAATTCTGTCCTAGTTTGTCTACACTGCAGGGTAACTACCTACCGGTAACTTTCAGCAAATCAAGTTCTATCATAGACAGGTAAGTTACTCCTATACTAATCAACTAATAGGCCTATTGTAACTAGCCAACAGGTAAGTCACTAATCAAGTGGTACCTCGGCAAGCTAGTACTTCCTTTCTGAAATTGAAACACACTCTAGTAATCAGAGTTCTAGAGCTATTTGACTGACCGGTTATGGGTTAAGTTAACCACATACCACAAAATCTCCAACCCACATGCCTGTCATTACTACCACCCTAAACAAATCAGAAATGCCAAATACGGAGTAGATTGAGTAGCGGTAACCGAAGTCCACTTCACTCCAAATATATTTTATACGAACTTTGCCTGTAACGAAAGAATGCGCAATGGAGGAAAACAAAAAAATTGAATTACCAAAAATTTAGAAAGTTGCAACCCAAATAAATGTCTTAGTCTACAACTTAAAATCCGGATCCGCTCCGAATCCGGTTTCATTTCAAAAAATCAAATCCGGATCCGGCTCCTGCTCCGGTTAGATATAGCCGGAATCCGGCTCCGCGCCCATCTCTGACGCCTATTACAAACTGGACTAGACTATGAATTGTTTATGAAACGACAGAATTTAAAGAAGATCATGTATTTCTGACCAGTCAGTATTAAACTATGAAACCACAGAAAGCATGGTGATATTGAAGCAAAATGAAATTTTTAGAATTAGTCGCCCCACACAATTGGCATAAAAGATTTATTTTTATTTTCAAAACAAAAATATTACATTGCCCTTTTTAAGGCCTTCCTAACCTTAACACTGACAAAGGCAAAATAGTTCTAAATGCTATTTGCCTCTGTTAGGGTTAAATTTAGGGAAGCCTAAGTCAACAACCAGGACAGTGTTTAAAATGGCGAAATAGTATTTAGGGCTATTCTGCCTCTAGAGCAGTGGTTCTTAACCTGTGGGTAATTACTATCAAAAGGTTAATTTGGCAATTTAAAAGGGGAAATGTAAAATTTTTTTTGAAAAGAAATCTTTTATGGCTATCGTGTTGGGTTACTAATGTTTATTGTGTAGGTTACTAACTCTTATAAATTTTGTTTTGCTTTACTCTCACCATGCTTTCTGCGATGTCATAGTTTAATACTCATAAGTCAGAACATTAGGGTCTCTTAAAATTCTTTTGTTACATAAACAATAGGTAGTCCAGTCCAGTTAGTAATAGGCATGAGGTAAGCATTTGTTTCTATTATTATTATTACTATTACTTGTTTATTTCAGACACAAGCGGCAAGCATAAACAGTATGAAGCAAGGTCCATAGTAAAAAAACAAACACACAGACAAAAAAAAGAATCAGCATAAATAATAGTTAACAAGCATGATCAAAAGGCAATTGAAAATTTTGTAGAAGCAAACAGCAAGTTGTTGTAATTGACATAAAAATTCGATTCATAAAAGCAGCCAGATGTCATTGCAGAGTTAATTAAATTGGAAGAGCTTTGGCAACGTTGGATAAAAGAAAATGACGCTAGTTTTGCGTAAAATGTTTACATCATAGTTAACTTGAGTAAAACGAAGTACAACAAGATCGAAATAAATGATCTGTTCCACCAAAACATCTCAATGAAAGATTATTTAAAAAGGGATTTAAAAGAGGTGCTGAACATTTGAATTTTCAACATCACTAACTTGCGTGGTAGAGTCAATATACCAATTAACAAAATCTTTATTGTTTTGATCATTTTGACTCTGCATTATGTTCCGATTAAGCGATATTTTCTTGGAATTTCGAGCGACATGACTTTTTGTAATTAGCAAGCCATTTTCAGTTGAAGAAAATGCTATCTATAATGATGACATGGCAGCAAAAATAGAGTTTTTTCAACTGTGCGAAGATCCATGTCTTAAAATTGATTTAACCAAAGAGAATATAGAAAAATTTTATGCTGATGTTCAAAACAAATATTCCATCTTTTCAATAAAAGCTTTGAGTTTTGATTCAATTTCCTTTAACTTAATCGTATGAAGTGGGGTTTTCTTCAATGGGGTGCATATAGATAAAGACAAAATACGAAAATAGGCTTGGGATTGATAATAATATGAGATGTTTTCTTTCTTGCGCTCAGCCTAAATTAGAACGCATAATAACAAAATTGCTTCACCAACCTTCCCAATAACTGCATTTGTAATAAAAAAACAACCTTATTTTTTCTTGTGTGTTTATTTTGAATTGGAAGCTATGATTATAGTTCCTGTTTTGCTAAAAAGGGTACCGGTAATTGATATACATCAAAATATTTCGGGGGTAACAACAACAAAAGGTTAAGGACCACTACTCTGGAGACAAAATAGCATTTAGAATCATTTCTATTTTACCTCTAGAAGCAAAATAGCATTTTGGACTAATTTGCCTCTGTAGGCAAAATAGCCCTCCCTTGCCAAATTCTTGAAGCACATCCTATACGTCTGTATCGGCAAGCTTTTCGCACTTTGTTTGGCTCGGTACAGTACAAAACTTTGGTGTCGTTATGCATAAGCCATCTGCTTTTTTTCGGAAGTCCTGCGACTCGTGCATGAGCACGCTCGCGCTCTCTCTCTGATCTAAGCTATTCCCCAAATCTAGCCCTAACCCCAATGAATGCACTCGTGAGAGGATAGGGAGTGGGCGTGCTCATACACGGATCGCAGAGCTTCCGAAAAAAGGCGGATGGCTTATACTTAACGACATCCCAAAACTTATGTGAGTTTTAGGTTGGCGCAAAAATCTAGCACCGTGTAGCTGAACTTTCTAACCTGGGTTGGGGAAAAGATATTGTTTTTTGTAATCAAACTTGAAGTGACTGATATTCACTTTAAAGTTTTGGCTAATCAGCAAGTGTCCAAATTGTCTTAAAACAATTGTGCCCAAAGTTGTAATAGTGTAAAATTGCAGTTTACACCTGTACACTTATGTGCTTTAAATTTTGTGTCAATCTGGTAGTCTATCAAGATTGATTTACAATCGTATTTCTAGTGATTTGTCAATTTTTCTGAAGCTACAGCATCATGCTACTAAAAATTATTTGCTTTTGATCCCATAAATTGCTGATTCGCTAACAAAAATCAGCTTAGTCATGTAGTGGTAACATTGGAAGTAACTTTGTCAAAGAAAAAGCCTTTGTCAAAGAATTAAACCAGACTTGTACTTGGTAAATTTTTTGTAGTGCTATAATTTGCAGTATACAGGAATCTATTTGATGGAGTATCAGAGTTTGCATGTTGAGTATATACTTTGATAAAAGTACTTCATGAAATTGCTGGCATCATTAAACACATAAACAGTCGCCGTAGCTAGTTTTTTGGTATCAAAATTAGATAGCTTTTTTTGTCATAACTGAATGAAACTGACACAATATAAAATAAAATGATTTTTAAGGTTTTTTTTGTTTGTAATTATTGATTAGTTTTTGATCTTTATTTCTTGTTTTTTATTTTTTAATTAAGCAAAGATTGTCAAGTTTATTCACGGACAATTTTTGGAGATTTATCGAAACTAGCTCCTAATCTAAGCTCTAACTTTTATTGTTTTTCTATTTTTAGTTTATTAAATGTTCAGTAGTGCTGATGCATGATGGAGCAGTCATGTGATCAAGTTTGTTAATAAAAGAGCCTAAATCCTTGATTTAGTTATGACATTTTTGGTGTTGAGCAGTAATCTTGGGTGAACAATGATGGGTGGAGTTCATTAATCTAACAAAATCTGGTGTCAATCTAAACTAAAAAATTTCACCAAAACTTTTGTGATCAAAATCTTTGCTGAACTAGTTTTAAAAAAATGAAAACTAAGGATTGAAAACTTAGTATTTGTTACCCACAACATGCACCAAAACTTAAATACTATTCTATTTCAAATTACGGTACACCAAGTGTGCAGTTGTTCACTTTTTGTACTGTGTGGTATCGACTGAAGTGGAGAGTTTCTTGACACTTTTGAACATTGTAATGCTTTGTTAAAGTTTAGTTTTAAGCAGCTATAAAGCTAACGAAAGAGTTTTCAGAATTAAGAGCTAGTTTGCAAAACAAAAGTTACTACAAGTGTTTTTTTATTGCTCCACCTACCAGAAATATACTGCCGTATTTTTAGAAAATGGCTGAGCTGAAACTATAATAATCACTGTAAAAACAATTTTTTTCAATGAGTAATGCAGCTAAATCTATTTGTAACTAACTATTGCTATTTATTAACAATCAGATAATCTTTATCATTAAATCAGCGTTTTCTTGGATGCAAGTCGACTGCTTTGCATTTTTTTCTCTTGCTTGATTTGAAAAAAAACGAAGACTTTTTTGAGATTTGTTAAAGTTTATTTGATCAATATTAGATTTACTGCTTTATCAAATTGTTGGAATTTTGAAGTAACCTAATTTTTCACTAAGCAGTTCTATAGATAATGGCTACCTTATTTTGTTGGTTAATGTTGTCTTATTTTTAGAACTAATTTCTGCATAACAAGAAAAATTGTCAAAAATGACCATATCAATGTGTACAACAGAAAAATTTTGCTACATGATAAATGCGATTACCTAACATGCAAACGACGCACAAAATGCTAATGCAGGATGCTCGTCAACCGCAAAATCTTGCAATGAATGCACGATTGCACATTTAAGCTATGTTTAATAGTTCATCCTTATATTGTAAAGCTTTTTGCCTGCCCTTTATTTATTGTTGTTTTTCTGGGCATTGGAATAATTTGCTAATGCAGCAACAAGGCTTTGTTGGATAAACATTATGCTTATGACTTTTAGTTTACCCAAAAATGAAGTTTCACAAAGGAAAAGTTTTCCAAACTGAATTTAGTAAAATGCTGATTATCTGAACTAATTGAGATTAGTGGTGGCTTGGATAAAGGATTTGTTCGGATAATTCAACAAAATGCTAGCTGACAAAAACATCATGTACATACATTACGATATGTACATTATTAGCAGCATAATAATTACTCTTTTTGTTTTTTTGAGCCATTTTCAGTATAGTTTCAAGTCTAGCTGCATTTATAACAAAGAATTGCTTAGAGCTCTCTGCCCATTGCTTCGTAGTGTTTCTAATGTTTTTTGTTAATTGATGTCATGTTTTAGTGACTAACTTATGTTAGAGTTTTTGTAATCGGTGTTTCGGATTATCGGCAGTCTACTGCAACGCATTTTTTTGTAAGGCATGAATTGGATACAAACTTATCGTAAATTATATGCATAGAACTTCGTGTAATACCATACCACTCAAATTAAACGTTAATTTTCCATTCGTAATATAGGTATGGCGTATAATCTTCTTTTCAAAACTGATTTATGTTTATCATTTAGTTAGCTTTGAAGTCAGTTTTAGTTGGTTACTGTAGTTCGAAATTTAGTCCTAAAGGCCCTGTCACACTAGTGCGTATGAATGAGCGTATGAAGAGCGTGTGATACGCACAAGTTTTCAGCGCATTGTTGTGCGTATAACAAAATTTTTTTTTGGTGTCACACTGCTAACGAATGAGTAGCGTATACCAAGCGATGGTTGAACGATAGGGAAGGTACGAGTAGCGTATGTGAGCGTATGTTCTGCGTACGTCGAACGTATGAGTAGCGTTTGCAAACGAATGCGAAACGTATGAAGAGCGTATGCTTAACGTCAGTGTAGCGTATGAGCGGCGTATACGCACCACAGTTTTTCAAATCATTTGACTCATTCTTTCAGTTGAAATTATTCTGCCAAAATGCCGAAGCGGAAGACACAAAGATCAAAAACGGCTCTTACCTTTGCTAATATCGAATCTATCGATTCACCTGCTTTGAATGACGATCGTCCAGAGGAGATTCTTGGTGCTACTTCTGGGCCTGATTCTCCAGTTTTGGAGCAAGAGTCTTCTCCTTCAGTGCAAAACCCTACAAAGAGTGAAAAGAAAAGCAGGGCCAAGAAGAAGGACTTTAATCTAAATCCCGAAGATGAAGACAAAATGCTTGATTTTATTAGAGACAATCCCGTGCTATGGAATTTGAAAATGACTGATTATCGGCGAAAAGATAAAAAAGCTAAATTATGGGTCGATCAGGCTGAGTTAATGGGAAAGTCTGGAAAATTTGAAGGGTTGGTTTAGGTCTCTGAGAGACACCCACACACGTTTGCACAAGACGAAGAGCGGTAGTGGTGTGCCACAATTTACCGAAAGAGAGGAATGAATTATTACGAAACTTTTCTTTTTAAACTTAAGTTTTACGGCTTGCCGCATGTGTGAACAGAGTTGCGCGCTATGATTTCTAGGCAATGTTAAGTACAGCCCACTATGATACGTTTCATTGCACAATACTACGTCAAAGCATTCGAAACTAAAGCACACTGCAAGACTCGAACTGAAAAAAATCAAGTGAAATCTTTACTATATTCGCACTTCGATAAATACCGATTCGGGTGTTATAAGATGGCAAAGCGGCCAAGTGGAATGTCTCAGCGACGGCGGATCGTTTGTAACTTGTGTCAGATTTGATCGCCTTGGGAATTGAACCAGGTCTCCCGCGCAAAATTTCGTATTCAAGAGAGGCACGACTACCTGTAAGGCCTTCATTCTAGGCAGATGATTGTTATCGACGTGGTTTCATGCATTGCAACTGCATTAAATAACATTGTTGCAGCATTAAAGAAGATTTAGTAATATTTCAAACTTTGATAGCATACAAACGTAATGCATATCACATTAACGTGGTACAGGACATGACATTTTACAAATTTTTACAAAATACAGTCTGTTTGTTTACAATCTAAATCATCTGGTCTTGCCATGGTACTGCACCTGCTTCCGAATTCACCCAGTGCTTAAGCAGGTTTCTTATCTTTTTTCCTTCCTTGTTTCGTGACGTGTTGCTTCCAGGAACTATGTGTGTGTCTTCTAAGTTTTTGTCCTGCCTCCATGCCCCAGGGATGAAATCAGTGTTGATGTCTTCTGGACGGTCTATCATCTCATTTTGGATAGAGGGGTACCGTATCCTCATCAGATTATGCAGAACAATGCAGGCTTTCACGATGACTTTAACTGTGGATAGTTTATGTCGCATGGTAGTAAGTAGAACCTGAAAGCGGTTTGCCAATATGCCAAAGGCATTCTCCACTACTCGTCTGGCACGTGACAGTCTATAGTTAAATATTCTCTCATCATCGTTCAAATTTCGTTTGCTGTATGGCTTCATCATTGTCTCTCGGAGAGCAAATGCATCATCACCGACGAAAAAATATGGTACATCCTGGTAATCATGCGGTAGAGGATCTGGAAAAGGCAATCCAAGGGATCCGCTTTCTGCCAATTCTTTCAGCTCAGAATCATTGTATATCTGCGCATCAGATGCAGAGCCTGTACCGCCAAGGTCTGCCCAGATAAATTTGTAATCTGCGTCGACTAGAGCGAATAGCACAATTGAATAGAAATGTTTGTAGTTGTAATACTGGGATCCACTTTTGAATGGGCACTTGCATGCAATATGTTTTCCGTCTACAGCACCACACGTATGGGGAAAAATCCATTTTTGAAGAAATTTCTCTGAAACTCGGAGCCATTCCTGTGGAGTGGTGGGGCAGTTCATCACCTCTGGCAAGTACTCATCTACTATGGCTTGACACACTTCTCGCACTATGACAGACTGCGTGTTATGGGGTACCCGCCACCCATATCGCATTGACATATACAGTAACTGCTGCCAGAGGCAAGGTGTCGCAAAGTCAATGCAAGTTTTAGGCCAGGTTCCAGCGGGGCCCTGCAGCTAGTATGTCGTTTGGCGATCTTGGGACCCACTCTCTCATGCAGTTCATCATACATCTCTGGAGGCATACGTAAAAAGTTTTTGAAGGCTCTCTGATCCTCATTTCTCAGTTCTACCATAAGCTGGTCATAGAGCCCAAACTGGCGTCGCCTACCAATCCATGATTTAACCCAACGAACACGTCTCTTTCTCTGTTTCCTCTTCCTTTTTTTCTTAAGATAGTAAATGGCCAATTGCAGTAGATCTAGCTGGTGTTGAAGCACAGTAATATCCATTTTTAAAACGAAACGGAAACAATTGTACAGTACCGTTTTATTCACTAAAATTATGAGAAGTTCAAGCGTTTCAGATACGTTACTCGTACGTTCAATACGTTATGCATTCGTTAGACACTCGTTGCAAGGACGTTACGATTCGCTCTTCATACGCTAGCTTGACTGGTCAGCGTGCGAGAAGCGTACTCGACCTATGAGTAACGTACCGGTAGCGTACTTCTGCGTACCTGAAACGTACTTCTAACGTATTCAACGTACGCTAAACGTGTCTGCAACGTATAATTCATACGTCGGCATACGCTGAAAAGTTACGTGCATGCACGTAACTTTTTTTCAACTTCTGCGTATGGCTGCGTATGTCAACGTATTCCGACGTATGCGAGCGTGCTTGTAACGTACCCTTAGCGTGTTTCAGCGTATATCAACGTATCCCAAAAATTTGGTCATACGCAAGCATACGCTCATTCATACGCACTAGTGTGACAGGGCCTTAATATTGAGCTTTTCAGTGATTGTGATGAAAATAAATACAATTTTTTTTGGGCTATTTTCTAAAAATTTTAGTGATTGACCAAAAATAAACGTATTTGCTATAAATTGAAGGTTTGGCACAATTTTTGATATTAATGATATTAATTTTTTTTGCAATTGCAGATTGTTGTTCTGATAAGTTCATATGCCCAAATATTACTTTACGACAGTAGGCTATAGTACATACATGCACGCATACATGCACCGTGTTGGGTGCAATGATGAAAAAGTGTCTTTCCCGAGTACCCAGCGTGGCATTGTCAGTTCAGGATTCTAACTGGTACCGGTAGGTGTATTTTTTTGGATAGTACGGAACTCAAGTTCAGGGGCAACCATTTCTGAGGGGTACGTGAGCTTTGGAAAACGGACACGCTATAAGATACTAAACAGGACTATGCATATAGGGGACAATAAATAATAATAATTAGACAGCGTTGAATTATCAATAAAGTGATTAAAAGGAGATTCAACTGCCAGTACTGAAAAAAAAAGGCTTCAAGTGACTGATTAATGTTAATTACTCATTGGCAGTTAACTGAAAAATTGTTTCATCATTTGGGCTTCAAGTTTTCTGGATGCCTTAGGTGAAAAGAGTTTGTACCAGCAGCTGTCGTGCCAGTGCAACCTTGGATCTTTCCTTGGAGGGGAATTGAATCACTGACCACATGATGAGGTGATGACTTCATTCTAAATGTTTAAATACTCTTTTAACTCTGCATCTCTTATAGAGCGTTTTTCGCTTTTTTCTGTTCTAAATTATGGGGTGTGGCTGGTCTATTCTTGGTCTTCTTAAAGTCTCTCAACCTCCCGTTTTTTGAAAGAGGTGGGGTGTTGCCAACATTACGTCGTCCAGGTTTTCAGCAGAATTGGATTAATCTGTTGTCGAATTTGTAAGTTTAGCATTAGACGTGATTTATATGCAAATTGACTCACGCTGTTTTCGTTGCTTGCATTCTCTTTTCTCTCGAAGCAATCTTCTTCTGCAGTCATTGCTAAGAGTTGCGTGGTTTTAGTTTTCAGATAGCAATGCAGCGTACTGTAACTATTGCATGTGATACTTTCATATAGCGGTACTTACAGTTATCAGTTTTGAGTTAAATGTTATTTATGTTTTAGATAATACTGTACGTTCAATTTACGTTGGTTTAAGCTTAATATATTGCAAATGTAAAAGAAAACAAGTGTTATTGATAGCTCAATTAAACCAACTTAAATTTTATGATGGCAGCAGCTTCGTCCAGTGAATGGATGAAACCGTCAAAGCTTAACGTTGACCCTAATTCAGCAAAGGCCACAAAACACTTCAAGCATTGGCTTAAGACGTTTACCAATTTTGTTACGAGGTGCTTGGCCGCTCCCCAGGCTGATGGCGTTCCTAAGCCCAACAAGCTCGAGATTCTGCGCGCTTATATTAGTGCAGAGGTTTATGAGTTAATAAAGGATTTGGACTCGTATGATACAGCAATTGCAAAACTTAAAGCAAGCTTCATCAAAACTCAGAATGTTATTTTTTATCGTCATCAACTCGCAACGAGAAAACAGAAAGATGGAGAATCGTTAGAGGAGTTCTTACAAGCTCTGCATGTTATGAGCAAGGATTGCAGCCTAAGGAACGTTTCAGCAGAAGAATATCGCTTGGATCTAGTAAGAGATGCTTTCATCAATGGTTTGGCATCTCATCACATACGGCAGAGACTACTCGAAAGCAATGAATTAACCTTTGATCAAGCTTTCAATCAAGCCAGATCACTTTTCCAAGCGCAAGAGTACTCTGCAACGTATACGTCGAGTACGTCGGAAACTAACTCAGTAGCGGCATCGGCTACACGCACCGAAGATAACCGTGAAAACGAGACAGATATCGAATCGAGTCCAGTAACATCTGGCGAAGTTTTGGCAGTTGCAACATTCTCAGGAGGACGAAAATGTTAGTATTGTGGGCGAAGATATCATCGTCGAGCAGACTGTCCGGCTAAAGAAATGAGCCGCCACTCATGCGGAAAAGTTGGACATTTTTCTCGCGTTTGCAGGTCCAAGGGGACAAAACCAACCAAGAAACCTTCCGTAGGACAAACCTGTGCTCTATCATCACACAATCCTAGACCCCTGTTTACAACTTATGCGGCGGCGTGCCCTTGCAGTTTAATTAAAGCTTCGTTGGGAGTTTCCGTTAATGGAATAAAGTTAACTGCTTTGGTTGACTCTGGCAGCTTTGAGAGTTACATTAACTCTGATACCAGTAAGAAATTGGGTCTAAAACCAATCCCATCTAATCATAACGTGCAAATGGCATCTGCTGGGATGAAAACGAGATCTTCCGGTTTTTGTGATGTTGACGTGACAATCAA
The DNA here is from genome assembly GCA_963965965.1 of Trididemnum nubilum. Taxonomy (NCBI): domain Eukaryota; kingdom Metazoa; phylum Chordata; class Ascidiacea; order Aplousobranchia; family Didemnidae; genus Trididemnum; species Trididemnum nubilum. The sequence continues at coordinate 16,250,465 of OZ014487.1, forward strand.
TGGCAGGAAGTACGAAGCCACCAGATTGTATGTATTGGATAATTTAAGTAGCGATATAATTCTTGGTCTGGATTTTCAGAGTCAACATCATAGATTTATCTTTGAGTTTAATGGGGATTCGCCTGATTTAATTGTATCTAATGATTCCAAGAGTGCATTGGCTCTTGCTGATACGAAAGAAGCTACCTTGTTCTCTAACCTAACACCTGGAGTAAAGCCGATTGCAACAAAATCACGTCGCTTCAACGTCGCTTCAACTGAAAGAAGGAATAATTCAACCGAGTTTATCCCCATGGAGAGCCCAGGTAGTTGTTGTTAAAAAAGAACTCAATTGTCATAAAAAACGGTTAAGTGTAGACTACTCGCAAACCATTAACATTTACACCGAGTTGGAAGCGTATCCACTTCCTCGGATTGACGACAAGATTAATGAACTTTCAAAGTACAATGTGTTTTCGACGTTCGATTTACGTTGCGCATACCGCCAAATTAAGCTAGCACCCTCTGATTGCAAATATACTGCGTTTGAAGCGAATGGCAAACTTCTTGAATTCACTCGAATCCCGTTCGGTGTGAAAAATGGCGTTGCTGAATTCCAACGCAAAATGTGTGAATTTATTGAGAAAGAAAATCTCATCGGTGCATTCTCATACCTTGATCATATTACAGTTGCCGATCACGATCAAGCCGATCATGACCGTAATGTGACTTCCTTTCTCAAGGCTATTCGTCGCAGAGGTTTCACGTTAAACGACAATAAAACTATCAGTTCAGTGAACCACATTAACATTTTAAGCTATGTTGTTGGTAATATGACAATTAAGCCAGATCCGGAACGAATGCGCCCCTTACAAGATTTTTTTGTACCTTGTAATAAGAATGCCTTGCGTCGTGTTTTAGGAATGTTTGCGTATTACGCTAGATGGATTGATAGTTTTGCCACAAACGTGCGTCCCTTGGCGGTAGCCAAAATGTTTCCTCTGACTGGAAGTGCAATTGCTACATTTGTTTCGCTGAAGTCTGAACTGCGTAATAGTGCTTTGCAATCTATTGATGAATCGTTGCCTTTTGTTGTCGGGTGCGATGCCTCCGATGTGGCTATATCAGCTACTCTGAATCAAGGCGGACGGCCTGTTGCCTTTATGTCTCGGACCTTGCTGGGTAGCAAAATTTACTATCCCGCTTATGAAAAGGATGCAACTGCTGTTATTGAGGCAGTTAAGAAACGATCGCACTTATTATCACGTCAAACGTTTACTCTAATAACTGATCAACGTTCTGTCGCCTTTATATTGGATAGTAGACGACGCACAAAAATTAAAAATGACAAAGTTCAGTTATGGCGAATGGAGTTAGCTCCATTTTCTTATGTTATTCAGTATCGCCCTGGCCAAAGAAATGTTGGCTCTGACACTTTTACAAGAGCGTACTGTTCTGCTGTAACTATGACGTCTAGTACTTTGCAAGATATACATGGTATGTTGTGTCACCCTGGTGCAACTCGCTTGTTACATTTTGTTCGTAGTAAGAATTTACCGTTTTCTACAATTGACGTTAAACGTATTATTTCTACTTGTAAAATCTGTGCTCAAATTAAACCTCTCTTCGTTCGTAATAACCAAGGCACTATTATCAAAGCAATGCGACCCATGGAAAGAATCAGTATCGACTTCAAAAGGCCAGTGCCATCTTCTACTCCTAATAAATACTTACTTATCGTTGTTGACGAATATTCACGCTTTCCGTTTGCCTTTCCGTGCAAAGATATGACTACTCAAACCGTAATTTGTTGTTTAGACCTATTGTTTACCTCGTGTGGAACGGCTGGTTTTGTTCTTTGTGATAATGCTGGTTCTTTTTCGTCTCTAGAATTTAAGGCATATCTTACACAGCGTGGCATCGCCTCCAACAAATGCAGTATATATCACCCATCAGAAAACGGCCAGACCGAAAGAACGGTACAAACTGTCTGGAAGAACAATCAGCTAGCTCTAAAAACTGTTAATTTACCTCACGAACAATGGGAAATGATGCTGCCAAATGCCTTGCACTCTATCAGGTCGTTGCTTTGCACGGCCACCAATGCGACACCCCACGAACGATTTTTTGCCTTTCAGAGAAGATTGAGTACCGGAGCAACTCTACCAACCTGGATGACCTATCCTGGATCCAAAGCATATCTACGGCGTTTTGTTCGAACCAGTAAAACCGACCCCCTCGTGGACGAAATCGAGATAATCAACGTCAATCCAAACTACGCAAATGTTCGCCATCTTAACGGCCGAGAGGTTACCGTCTCCTTAAATGATTTGTCTCCTTGCCCCTCTGAAGAGTCCCAAGATTACACCGATACAAATGAGACCCAATCATCCGTTGATGCCCAGAGTAACGAAAGCACAACTACCGGCACTAGGGACAATGATACTGATGCCCATGATGATGATGTACGCGTCCCGTCGGCTCCTGTTTTGCCTTGGCGGTCTGCTCAAACAACCAAAGGTGTTCCCCCACTCCGGTATGGTATCCACGACTCCTCTGCGTAATAACGCGTATATTTGTGGTGCAAATTGTGTGTATTGTTAAATTTTGTTGGTGTAAGGTTTTTTGTTGGTATACCGGTGTTCCTTTTTTTTTAGGGCGGAAGAATGACGTGATTTATATGCAAATTGACTCGCGCTGTTTTCGTTGCTTGCATTCTCTTTTCTCTCGAAGCAATCTTCTTCTGCAGTCATTGCAAAGAGTTGCGTGGTTTTAATTTTCAGATAGCAATGCAGCGTACTGTAACTATTGCATGTGATACTTTCATATAGCGGTACTTACAGTTATCAGTTTTGAGTTTAATGGTGAATTCACTAAGTTATTGTTTTGTTTAAATGTGTTGCGGGTATTGCAGCAATTCAAGAAACAAAGTAGGTGCACTGAAAAAAGGAACGAAATTTTTTTATGGAAGAGCGGCTGATTGGTGCTCGTAATCGAGCTATTTACAGCGAACTATATTGTTAGATGACTATTCGTGCTTTAAGGAAGAATAATACCAAATTGCATTATAAAATGTTTTGATTGTGCAGTATTATTTGTGTTCGCAACAAGCTGCTGTAGGAAAAAATAGTTAAACAAGCCTATCAGTTAATTTCTGAGCTGTCTAATCCACGTTGACATCCTATGAGAGCTACTTTTTTTCTGGACTCCCCATTACTGCATTCACTTGCGCAATGTGCGTTGTGTATGCAGGCGCGTAGCCAGAAATTCGCATTGAGGGGGGCTGTTTGGGGGGTCTGGGGGGTTGGGGGCAAAGCTCCTAGCCGCCGAAGGCCCGGGGTCTGGGGGCGGAGCTCCCAGCGCTCAAAAATTTTGCATTTTTTTGCAAAAATAAGTTCATTTTAGGGCTATTTTGATTAAAAAATAATGCGTCTAAAACGTGGTTTAGAAATGGCAGTGCAAACATGATTAAACTGGTGGCATAAATGGGCTATTTGGGAGGTCGTGAATGGAAAAATGTTAGTTCTCTTGTTTAGATGCTGGTAAATTATAAAACCGAATAGTTCAGCAAAACTCACGCGGAGTAATCTGTTTCGTATACAGTTTATAGAGAAAAATAATTGGGGAGGGGGCTAATGAAAAGAGATTTGAGAGAAATGATTGGTAATTAGCTAATACTGAATAGCCCCCCCACTATTTCTTAGTTTATAGTATCTTTGTTGATGACACCTATGCTTAGCATTTTTACACTTGCTATCAAATTTGATTGCTTATTTTCGACCATTTTTCAAAGTTTTCATTTATTTGTTGGTTTTATTTTTGACAAATTAGCCCCCCCCTGAACATATGTTTCAAAAGATGTTTCAAATCACTATTTAGTCTACTCCAGTGCATAAAACAGTCTCAAAAGTGTTAAAAACGTAGTGTTTTTCCCACTCTGCATTATGGTCCACATGCCAATGGGGGGGGGGGGGCTGTAGCCCCCCCCCTGGCTACGCTACGGGGTGTATGCAGTAATGCAGTAGCATGTGCAGCCCAGTAATTCATTGGGTTTAAGGTGGAATCTAGTTAAGCTGCCCAACTGGGCAGCTGATTGGGTTCTATCTATTACCGAGGTTCACGTAGAGCTGGGACTCACTGTATTAGCCCAACTGGGACCCAGTAAGTAGCCCAGATGGTACCCGATTGGGGCCCAGTATACTTTGCTATCTGCGATTTGCTTTGCAATAAAATAGCAAAAGCTTGCATTACCTTTTAGTAGAAAAATACGTTTGCTCATTTTTTAAAATTTTTGCAGAACAAAGCTGTCGAATTCCTGCGCCCGCTTCTAAAGGGGAATTTTTTCCAAATGTGCCATTTGTATTGGTTTATGACGAAATCGAGTTGATCTGCTCCAGTGGCTACGTCATTCAAGATACTAACGACGTCAGTGTGCTGTCAACGTGTACGGCACCTAACACGTTTAATCCTCGAATTGGACGATGTGTTCAAGGTAAAAAAAGCTTTCAATCAATAAAACCCAAACTAAATTTTTCTCTAAGTATTGCATTGGACTCGAGTTTCATTCAATACTGAAGCATTTCGGCAGGGCTGACCTGTAAACCGAAATTCTAAAGCTAATCTAAGCGTATAAGCTGGCGTATAAATCAAAACTCAAAAACTGTCTTAACTTGCCCATAAAATTAAAATACAATTGTGAAAAATAATTGTAATTGTAACCTTGGAAACACAGAAAACAAAAAGATTGTAAATTACTCTTAAATTTTTATGCGAGACATACGTAGTTTTGAACAAGGATAGCAGTACGGTACGGTACGTTCAGAATTTGCGTACCACGTACCTCGCATCTTGAACCGTACCGTACCAGCGTACCGTTTTGAAGCGTATTTCAATTTTTGAAGCGTACCGTACCAACGCACCATACCCGTACCTTTACAAAAAAGGCGTACCGTACCAGCGTACCGTACTTCTTAGCGAAAATTGAGGCATACCGTACCGTACTTACGTACCATACCGTACTGCCATGCTTGCTTTTAACTACTCGCAACTTGAACTGACTTTGAAATCACTAGCCTATAAATCAGCGATCTCAATTTACACATTTAACGTCGCCTTCAGCTGTCTTTTGCCTCTGCATACAAAAAGCCGACGCAATGTGCGCAAAGTCTGGGATTTTTAATTCAAACAGCGTACCAACGTACCGTATCCGTGCCTTTACAAGAAAGGCGTACCGTACTTCTTAGCAAAAATTGAAGCGTACCGTACCATACCTACGTACCGTACCGTACTGCCATTTTTAGTTTTGAAGCCAGTCGGCAGCGTGGCCGAAAGGGCAAAAGCGTCGTTTCTACGACAAACCTGTGTGGATCTTGGTTTAACCGCCACAATGGTCACGTTGTTGCGTCGTTGAATTAGACACTTTACGAGGATTGTCTTTGCATTATGGCTTCGAAAAAGCAGCAAAATCAAGAATTCAAAGAAATACACAGGAACATTCGATCACTGGAATATCCTAACCAACTTCGTCCAAACTTCGTCCAAGCACGAAGCAGTTAATGCAATGAAAAGTGTATGGATAGTCCATAGTTCATAGTCCATACTTCTGACGCTGTTCGTTGGCAGAAGGATAAATATGCAATGCAATACAGCAACAATTATTGCGGTAATGTCAGTTGCTTGAGACAATTTTTTAAAGAGACGTGCTCAAGATTCGTTTTCCACTTCAATTTATCATCGATTATAATGCTGCTTGGGTATTTGAAAGGACCATTGCTGTAGGTCTCGAGACCCTTCTGGAGACCAATTTTTTGTGGTCTCGGCTCTTTCGCACCGGTTTCGGCCTTGGTCTCGAACCATCGTGATCTCGGTCTCGTAGCTTAAACTCAAAATTATAAATGTCAGATGTTTTTAGAATCTTGTATTTGTAATATAAAGATTTGTTAACATTATGTCTTTCCATGTAGAGTTATTTATTATTTTAATATTTTGCTTTGAAGAATTTGAATATGTTTAATCGCAGTTTTAACTGCACTACACCAGCCAAGAAAACCGTGTAATACGTATGAAAAAAAAGATACATAGTACAGTATAAAGATATGAGGTTTTCATATTAAGATACATTTTCATCTTACAGTAGCTATTATTCCTACGCTTTGTGATAACTCTGTGTGCAGATAGTGAATATGTGGTTTCCAGCTTAGGTCTTCGTCTAATATTAATCCCAAGTATTTTGTTGAGGAACACCTATCAAGTTTAATCCCTCTAACAAAAAAGCTGAAATCGTCATACTCAATTCATTGCGAGGTTTTATGAGCAAGTTTTTCTTTTTATAATGATTCAAAGATAACTCAATGGAATTTAACTCAGCATCTTACTTTAGTTAACTCATTATAGACGTTTTTATTAAGTTCATTTGAGTCTATTCCACTTAACATTAATGCAGTATCATCTGCGTAAAGTCGAGTTTCAAATTTTGAAGCTTTTGGTAGATCATTAATGTAGATAAAAAAGAAAAGCGGCTCTAATATCTAATATGGAGGCTTGTCAAACACCGCAAGTTATAGTTTGTTGAGAAGAATACAGTATGTACTGTTTAGATTAACTACTTGTTTTTGGTCAGTTAAATAGTTGCTAATTGAACTTAACGAGTTGCCTCTAATTTCATATTTCTCTAGCTTTCTAAAAAGAATGCAATGATCTTCCGCGTCAAAAGCTTGTGAAAAATCTAGTAATATTAAGCATGTTACTTGTTTGTTGCTACGTAAGTTTTGTAATTAATTCATTACATCAGAAATTATATGATTCGTAGAGTGCTTTGCCGTAAATCCAAATTGTTGCTTTGATACAATATTATGAGTAGTAAAATAATTATTTAATCGATTACAGACACTTTTTTAAATATTTTCGGTAAAGGATAGGACGGAAATCGGTCTATAATTATAGCAGCTTTGTAAGTGTAGGTTAGTCACTTTTGAATAGTGGTGTTCCTTTAAGTTTTGATGGAAATATTCCATCTGAATACATTTATTGACTGATATTATATTGATATCTCATTGAAGAAATGTATTCGGCAGGCATTTTCAAAAATTTGACCGATATGTTTTCAATTCCATTTGATTTTTTATTATTTAATGTCGTTGTTTGCTGAAAAACTTCATACTCTGTGCAAGGTTTGGAATTTTATTTCTTGCTTGAGGCTTTAAAGGAGCATGTGAGTTTAGCATCTTGGAGAGACCATTCAAGAATTGGTTAAAAACTGCGTCTGAGTTAAAATCTTCATCACTTATGTAGCAATTTTCGGCACAAAACAAGTTTGTTTACATCAATTAAAAAGTTTGCTTATTAAAATTTTTTAAATGCGAACAAACTTTTTGACTTCTCTATTAATGGATTTAAATGTTAAAAAACAAAATGTCGTTCGATGACCTTAAATATTAAATGCATAGGTGGGCACAAGTTCGTTAATCGTTAATCCGTTATTAACGAAGCTAACTTTTTCATCAACTCGTTAATCCGTTAAAAAGTTTTTTCATGTTAACGGACTAAACTAACTTCCGTTAAGTTTTGTTAACTTCCGTTAACGTTTTTATCGTTAATATCTTGCACCATTCATTCATCGTACCGGTACAAACCAGTTTGCACTGGTAATACTTGTTGCATATTAGCACGAGTTTTATAGAAGAAAGCGAAGAAAGGAACTCTTTTTTGTGGCAAATAATAACCTGCAGCCTATTAATTATCGCTGTTCACAATTTCCAAAGATTTTCCGATCGCAGCTTCGTTAGTGCATATGAACTTATTTTATCTTTAAATTCGATTAGACTGTAAAATGTAACTTCCAAAACACAAAAAGACCACCATAGCAATAAATATTTCCTTACAATCAGCTCAACAGCGTCAATACGTGTTCTACAAGCGAGTGAATAAAAAGAAATGCAAATTACGCGCAAAATATTGACGGATTAATGGAATTTATTAACTTCCGTTAATTAAAGCTAAAAATAACGGATTAACGTTAACGGAGGTGTGAAGTTTGTTAACGGACTAGTGGTTAACGAAGCTAACGTTTTGCGTTAACTTGCCCACCTTTGATTAAATGCTGTAATTCCTCTATTTTGCTTCGTATATACGGTACTTCAAATACACAATAAGCTTTTTATGAATTTGTTTTATGTTAATTTAATTAGGTTTCAATCAGTTTTGTTGACACCTATAGCTTGAAGAAACAAAAAGGTAATCAAGCATCGATCTTCGAGTAAGAGACATTAAGTTTAGTGTTGAAGGCACTCTTCAAAAATAATTTCAGTAAAGTCTACACAAAATGACCTCGTCGAGATGATTGATGACGTAATCCCTTCGACTAAAGCTATTTGTCATGCGCTTCAAGTTATATAATCATAAAAATAACTTAAAAGCAAATTTGAGCCTCAAAATTTTTTTTCAAAAATTTGAAAAAACCATTGATGATGGTCATTTTTTCCGGTCTCGGTCTGTAACTTTGCCGGTCTCAAAGCCAAAGTCGAGACCGGTGTCGGTCTTGGTCTCGGACAAGGTGGTCTCGACTACAGCCCTGATAAGAAATGATGATTCTGATTGAGACTTAATTTAAATCAAATTTTTCACTATACTTGCTGGATTACGCCGAAACGTCTAACGAGTTTGCAGGGCCCATCTCCGCGTCATTGCGCCCTGAAAGCAAAGCTATTTTCGAAGAAATGTTGCAGCGGTGGCGAGCTGTTGGCAACGCTGTGTCGATTTGACCGACTCGAAACTCGAAAACCTCAGACATTACGCTCCAGGACGAATGCGTTACTGCTCGACCAAGCAACTGGCTGGAATTTATCTTAATTTATAAGGAGTTTAAATTTTGTCAAACATAAACAAGGCAGTGTCGTTTGAGTAATAGTCTGGGAGAAAAGTTACTATATGGTTGCAGAAGTAAGGTCATTTATATACAATTGAAAGAAGAAAGGCCTACAGTCGAGCCTTGTGGATCACCACATTTGACTAATTGTACGTCATGAAAGATTGTCTTTCCCAATTTTTTCATTGCAATCGAATATTTAAGTAACTTTAACGTCTCTGAAACTTCTTTTCAGTGCGTACTATTTTTCAAAAGTATGTGATGGTCAAAAGGTCAAATTCTTTAGATAAGCCCAATAATGCTGAATTGCAGAATCTGTAACTGGGCGTAAACATCAAAAGCAGCATGCACTGTAGAATAATTGTGTCTGAAGCAGAATTGTAAACGGGCCGAGAAGTACGAATCCGAACCCGAAAAGTGAGTTGAAACCAAAACCAGCCCGAAAAAACACGAAAATTAGGTCAGATTTTTAAATGTGTTGATTATTGCTCGTAATAAAACTACTCTTTGCTAATAATGTGTGACGTAATAGTAATAATTGAGTAATACTGACCGCATTGATGTTGAAACGAAGTCGTAATTCAGTGTTGTAAAAGCTATTTCCATTACCCCAGAGGCGCCGAGAGCCAAACGTGGGCCTGGGGCCAGCTCAAATATTACGCATCCGCGGTTTTGTAAACTCTAAAACAGACGGGAAAATGCCACAGTTTTGTCCGGATTTTTATGTGATCCCCAAAAAAAAGGTCTTCACGGAAAAATGCCACAGTTTTTGTCCGGATTTTGATGTGATCTCAAGAAAAAGGTCTTCGGTCTTTCACATACTCATTTCTCAGTGTCATGTCGATGAGCCCCTCCGAAGCCCATGGGCCCCGGGGTCATTGTCCCCCCTGCCCCCCCTCTCGTAGGCTCTGCATTCGCTTTTATAACATTTCAAAAGCGAAAACACGAGACAGTCAAGTATGTTCATCAAGTCCGATATTTTGCCAATCTTAAGCCCGATCCCGACTCGAAAAGGCAAGCCCGACTTACACATACACAACCCTGGTTTGAAGCAAATTGCTCGTCACTTAAATGTTAAATTCAGTCAAATAATTATCAAGCTGGTTGAAGGGTATACTGTATTATTTTTTGAAATTTTTTGAAAGCAGATAAAAACTAATAAAATGTAGGTCGTTTATTGGTGCAAAGATGCTTAATTCCACCTTTATGTATTGGAAATACTTTAGCTTTTTTTATCAGATGGGATATAGATTTCAACATTGGCGCAATTACAAAAAATACTGCATAGCGTTACTGCGTTACTGCTATTGGCTCACTGGCAAAATCAATAAATTGATTGGAATTTCATTATGCCTAAATGCTTTTTTTTCATTTAAATGATAAGCCGCACATCATGATAAATAGTGTAATTGGTTTAAAGAATAATTATTTTCTTCTTCGTTCTTCATTGCCTGCTTTTCCGTGAGGGTTGTGGGGGCAGTAACTCGAGATTAAGCCACCACAACTCACGGTCTTCCATCACCTCCATCATTTCGCTTGGGTGAAGTCCCAAGCGGTTCCATCCAAGATCTTCAATTTAATCGGTCTATCTAGTTCTTGGTCGTCCAACTGGTCTTCTCCCATTTGCTTAGGCAAGTAAAGCTTGTTTGGGGAGTCTTTCCTGAGGCATTCTGCTCACATGGCCAAACTATTTAAGCTGAGATCTTTTAATTCGGAGAAGTAACGGCTCGATGTCGTGAGATTTTCGAATATCAGAGTTACGCAACTTTTAAACAGTGTAACTCCTTCCATTTTTTTGTAAAATCTCATTTTGGGCGCTTGCACTTGTGATCGCACTCTTTCGGTCACTACCCAAGATTCATGACCATAAGTGAGAATGGGGACAAAAACTGCTTTAAAAATTGAGAGCTTTGCCTTTTCGACAATTCTCGATCACGACAACCGCGTAGTGCAAAGCTCGCATTACTGCACTAGCCTCGCCTATTCGGGTATCGAGTTCTTCGTCTTGCCTTCCGCCCTCCTAAATGCAACCCCAAGATACTTGAACTTTTGTACCTGCTTCAGTGCCGTTCCATTCACTTGTAATACACGCTGATCAGGGTTTCTTGAAAGATAAAGTACCTAAGTTTTGGCCGTGCTTATTTTGATTCCGACGGTGTTGCATGCATCTGCAAAGCTATTTAATGCGCGCTGGAGGCCAGATTCTGTGGAACAAAGCAGAACCAAATCATCAGCGAATAGCAGACGACTGATTTTTCAATTTCCAATTGTGGCACAATCATCAGCTTGCCTGCGTTTGTTGATCCAATTCATGCAAGCAATAAAAAGGAGAGGTGACAATACGCACCCTTGTCGGAGTCCAATGCCCACATAGAGCGGCTTTGATTGCTTGCCATTTACCCGAACACAAACCTCCGGTCGGCAGTAGAATGACTTAATGGCGCGCAACAAATGACCATCAACGTCATACTCCTGCAAAACCTTCCAAAGTTTATCCCGAGGAACTTGGTCACATGCTTTTTCAAAATCGACAAAGCATGCAAAAAGATCTTTGCCATACTCCCAAGATTTCTCGAAGATTTGCTTCAGAGTGAAGATTTGGTCCGTGGTGCTGCGACCCGGACAAAAACCGCACTGACCATCTTCCAGTTTTGATTCCACTATTTTTCGGCATTTCCTTTCAAGGCATTTGGACTATACTTTCCCTGGCTAACTAAGGAGTGATATCCCTCTGTAGTTTGTACATTGCTTGCCTCTGTAGTTTGTACATCTCCTTTCTTGAATATCGGAATAATCACACCTCTGGGGGTTTTGCCAAACTTCCACGCAACTTGACACACACGCGCTAACCAGAGAATTCCTTCTCCAGTCAGCGCTTTCAACATCTCGGGTCTGATTTCATCTTCACCAGCAGCTTTTCTAGATTTTATCCCATTAATTGGCGTTGCCACTTCTGCCGCAGTGAAAACTTCCTCTTCTCCTAGATGTGTCACTTTGTATGTGTCACGAGTGGATGCCTTTACAGGATTCAAAAGATCTTCAAAGTATTTTCTCCATCGTGAAAGTATTTCATTCTCATCCGTTAGAATGTTACAGTCAGAATCCTTGATGGAGTACTGATACTCGATCTTTTCCAAGTAAACAGCAGATGGTCTGCCAAAATACTTTGTTAGCCGAAAAATTGTTGGAATCCAACCGACGACCAAACTCTTTCCATGACTTCTTCGCGACTCACTGTACCGGGATTGCAAATCAGATGACGATCTGTCCTGTAGCCGTGCCTTGAACGCATCTTTCTTTGCTCGAACAGCTTCTTTAATCTCTTGGTTCCACCAAGGTGTTTTTTTTTCACTATCGCCCGCCACTCTAAGCCGTTTTCGCCCACAACTTTCAGCAGCTGATGAAATGATTGCTGATCTGAACAGCAGCCTCTCCTTCTCAATGTCCTCGAATACATCAGGAAGTTGTCTGAACTTAGATGATATACTGGATGCAAGCTGTTTTTTTACTTCTTTGTCCTCCAAAGCCTCCCATTTGATCCGGTAAGTCACAGACGATCTGTTGGATCTCCTGTTTGGCCAAGGTTTCGAAAGTCGTAAGGAACATACTACCAGACGGTGATCAGTTGACAATTCAGCACCTCGCTTCACTCGAACGTCAACCACATCAGAAAACAAACCTGACGAAACTATGCAAAAATCTATCCAAGATTTTTGATCCATACTAGGTCCATACCATGTATACTTGTGAACCTCTCTGTGTTGGAAAATGGTATTCATGATGCGGAGTCCGTTGCTGCAACAGAGCTGCAATAATTACCTTCTGTTTTTACTCAGTCTAGTGACCCCATGTTTTCCGATCACACCCTTCCACGTATCTGTGTCTGTTCCAACATGTGCGTAAAAATTCCCCATAAGGACTGTAGATTCAGTAGGTGCTACTCGTAGAAGAGCATCATTTACTTCATCCATAAAAGCCTGATATTCACTCATAGCATTAGGGGCATATACCTGCAATAGGCACTATGACCGATCCAATACCTTGAGCTTCATCATACAGACCCGTGATCCCAAAGGAATCCAATCTGACACACAGTCTGACAAACGGGTGCTTGTGAGAATCCCGCACCCGCTTGAGCAGACGTACTAGAATCAGCACCAGAATAGAAGAGTTTCCATCCGCCATCCAGATTCACAGTTCCAGAGCCATGTTGTTTGGTTGAAAAAACTCCGATAATATCGAGATGATACCGCCTTGCTTCCTCAACCAATTCTAGCTCTATTCCTGTGAGGGTGAGGATATTCCAATTGCCCAACATCAGTTAATGATGGTTGACCCGTGAGTGTGCGACATTATCTACTCTGCCTCGATTCGCCTCTCCAAACGTGCAGCGGGCACATTGATGGAGCTGCCACTAGAGCTGGCTGGTAGAGATTGTCGCTTATTTTTCGAACGAGCCCCTCTGCCTAAAATTCGAACGCCATAGGGGTTTCGCTAAATGACAACCTGGGAGTCCCTAGGCGCTTTCCTGCCGGACGAGGTTCCACTTGTGAAGGTGGCCCCATTAACGTCGTTCGCGTAATTTTCATTATTTGTGCTCATCATGATTTGTTTTGCAGTTTAATCTAACTGCGGAGAGGTTTTTTATCAGAGTTGTCCTTCTCCTAGGTTATATGCTTACAACAGCTGATGGGCATAACCAATTCAGCTTTTGAGTTTTCCTTCTATTTTGATTTGAACTATACTTTGTCTCGCTTCTACCACCAGACCTATCTGGCATAGTTAACCCAATCAGAATTGAATCTCCAGCCAGTACCGCTCTGTGGGTCATTGAGGCACATAGACTTTTTCACCTCGTTACGGTGATAGTTCATGGAAAAGCTATTCCTTGTAGGTCTAATATGCCGAGCTATGTTTTCTACGCCTTCTGTGCCATGATAAAACAACTATATGTCATCCTTTGATGTCATATTATGCCTACGAAGCTACGGTGCTCACTGTGGCCTACTATGCTTATTGTGCCATAGTAAGCCTACTGTATGCCATACTATGCCCAGGGATATCTAGAACATCGGGATCGCTCACTGTAATTATGCGCTGACAACAGTGGTGCTAGAAATTTTTTTACGTTTTGTAGATATAAACTAGAGACAGAGTTGCAAAAATACGAAAACCATACTACATTGAAAACCGTACTATTTCCATGAGAAAATTATAGACCTGGGTTCAATTCCAGAGTCGTTTCTAAATTATGCAGATTGAAAATCAGCTAAAAATTTAATTGAACCGTAGCAATACTCAAATAAAATGACAACACCCGATTTAAAAGTTAACTAGCAAAAAGCGAATTCACAAATTCAAACAATAAATAATAAATCAAACAAAATCTCGGTAAAACTACAGTATAGCCAAGTCCAAACTGGCACAGCATGTAACATTAGCTTTTTGGGGGTGAATTTGGAAGCAAGTTTTCTAATGCCACGGCTCATATTTGCAAGAGTCTCGATCTCGCATTGGCTGATGCGCTTTAGCTCATTTTTAGCAAAACAGTTGAATAAAGCTTTCAGGATATGATTGAAATTGCTAAAAACTCGCGTTGAGGATTTAAGCAATATCCTTTAGAAGAGTCCAGCAAAGGGCACTTCGTCTTTTAAACACAAAAACTGCAGTCGAGCGCTTTCACGGACAGCTACTTAGTTGTAAATCTAAACTCCCAAAACACAACTAGCATGGCAGTACTGCTTGGGACTTGGGAGCATATAGGCCACCACGATTCGCTAATACCACTAGAAGGCTTTTTGCTCTCCAAACCCGGGATATGTTCAGTATCAATCAACAATTCTTTGCAGCCAAAGCATTTTCTTTGCTGAGATAAGCATCTTGCTATGTACCCAGCAACGCAATAGGTGACAGCGGTATCATCATCATAACTTCGTCAACTTCAATTTCTGAAGCCCATTTTTTTTAAGTTTTATTTCCTCCAAACAGTCCAAAGCTTCCATGTCATCCTCTGTTGAGTTAGTTGATCTGGTATTTAGGTGAGCCAAGGTATGCAAAGCATTTTGGCGAAGTACAGGCAACGAATCTTTTTTCAGCCTAAAATAGCTGCGGAATTGACACAAAAGTTGCCACCTTTTATTCGCCTATACCGGCCAAAACGTCCTTTAACTGGATCATTGGTAAATTTGCCAAGTGATATAATACTTAAATCCATGCTTGTTAATGAGGTGGAAGGTCATTGCCACCATTGCCTACAGGGATAAGAGAGCAGGCAGTAAACGTTTCAGCTGTTAAGCCTGATTGACCAGATGCTTTACATTCTTTCAAGATTACAAGTGCTTTTAGCAAAAACTGGAGAGTGTAGTTGCTAGATCCATCTTCATCGAGACAAAGGGGTTTACACATTGAATCGTTCTTTCGAAATCCTGAAAAGTGCAATAGGTGATTAATTATTTTTAATTACATAGCTATAAATATATGAATAGGACTGGTATGAAAAATAACACTTTGGTTGCAATAACTGCCAGCTCAAGACAAGGCAAATTGTTATTTAGTCACTCAGTAACAACATATAGCAGTCATAGAGATTGATTAAAATTGCGACAGAAAAGTTGCAAAAGAATTTGGCGGACAAGTCAAGCAACCACCCTAATTGTCAAGAAAACTTTCTAATTTAGCCAGTGATATTGAGGTCAATATTTTTTATGTTATGCACTGTTGTTAGATTCAAGCGTTTAAATGCAGCGGATATAGCTTGAATTTGAAAGTTACGAATAATTCAGCATTTAAATAAGTT
Source organism: Trididemnum nubilum (assembly GCA_963965965.1). Classification (NCBI taxonomy): domain Eukaryota; kingdom Metazoa; phylum Chordata; class Ascidiacea; order Aplousobranchia; family Didemnidae; genus Trididemnum; species Trididemnum nubilum. The sequence goes on from OZ014487.1 coordinate 16,266,103, forward strand.
CAAAATTTTAACTCCACCATCAAAGTTTCACAAAAAGGCCATCAATTTTACATACAAAGTGCAGTTTATTATGTAAATTGTATAGAACAAAAATTGAAAAGGGAACATCGTTTAAAAGGTACACTACGAAAGCAATCGAACAAACATCAAAATTCACAAAGGTCACGCTAAAAGCAGAGAACAAAAAATTACGAATTGCATGCCTAAGACAGCTGTTTCGCCTAATTTTAAGGCTCATCAGTTAGGCTTAGCAGGGCCAAAATGACAAATATTACAGGATTAAAACTTCCAAAAAAAAACTCAAGAAAATAATTAATTATTCGCAATAAAAGTCTGTCCCATAACAATCTTTACCCAACAAATTATGCTAAATTAATTAATTCTTTCTAACTGAGAGATCGCTACCGAACGAAACTCTGGGTCTCGAAGTGCTAAACTCACAGAAATATTTACCAAATGAAACTAGGTTACGGGCTATTAATCTAACTGAAATACTTACGGAATAAAGAAATCTTTACCGAAATATTTGATTCCTTTCATATTGTACCTTTTAAACGGTGTTCCCTTTTCAATTTTAGTTTAATACGTGATTACTGCACCCCACTCAGCTTGGATGGATTTCCTTATGCTACAACTTCGTTATCCCTTTTTTTTAAATTGTATAGTGAATTTTTTGAAAATAGAAGTTTTTACCTTTCCATGAAGATTTGAGAGACATCACTTTCCACAAATTGTTAATAAAAGTCACAGTTTCCGGTTGCAACGAAGCTTGGATAATTAGCATTATAATGAATCAGAACATGGGTTGTGGGTTCACGAAAGAAACCTGAAAATATGCACACAAATGTGTTAAACACGAAATGCATCCCTAAACTACAAGGTTTATTTTTGTAGAGAAGCATAGGCGTAGCCAGGGGGGGCCCCAGGGGTCCGCCCTCCTCCCAATGAAATTGCCACCAGTGACAAAAATGTGACAAAAAGCCTATTGTTTTTTCAGTTTAAGTTTCTTTTAGTATCTTCGCGTACAACTGTACATGTGTGCAACAGTAATTAACAATAAAATTGATGACCAGGAGGCCCGGGCTACCTTAATTCCAACCAATTTAAATGTATAACCAGGGTGAAACTAAGAGTTTTTGTCTTAAAAAGTAGCTACCTCAGGCACTCATCTAACCTTTCCATGAACGTAATGCAATAATCAGGGTTGGATTTACCATATGGCACAGTGACAGGGGCCCCACGGTAAGACTCTTTTTGGTCAGATGGTAAGACTCATTTTAGTCTTCACGTATATTTGGCAGGAAGATGTTGCAAAAATCCCCATTCCAGGTGCCCCGCGTAATGTAAATCCGGCCCGGGCAATAACATGGTTAGTAGGTGAAACTATTTATTGTACGATTTTTCTATAACAGCTCACCTCCACCTCGCCAGTTGCTATGAGAGAAAATGCTTTTGAAAAATTAGCTAAGGGGAAAAGCTCATTGAACGAATTATTGAATTTGATTTAAGGGGGCCTGCACCCCCTGGCCATACATGTACTACTATAAATGGCTATTTTCATGACAAAGCAAAAAGCTCTAAGAAAAATCTTCAAGTGGATTATTATTTTCTGCTAATATATTGCAGAAGGCAAGATATCTTACTTTCCTCTACCAGGGCCGAATCACTTACAAAATTTAACACCGTAAAATTTTTTTCCATAGGTTTTTAAATTAAATATCTAGTTCTTTTAAATTGCTCTGAACATGCGCAAAATGTGATCCAATGTCATCAAAATAGCTTTTTTTCGAAAAAATTTTTTCAATTTTTTTCAAGATGGGGGCTTCGCCCTCAGACCCCCGTCTGTAATACGTTTAAGTTACACTAGTTTACTCACACACGTCTTCTACTTTAGACATTTTTGTTTTTTAACCATTGGTTTAAACCCAACTTTCCATTTAGCAAAAACCCAGCTAAATGCCAAACTCAGGCCATGGCTGAACTTTGTCCCACGAAAAGTCCCTCTTTTGAAAATTTCTGATCACGACATTGCATGTGATTTGTAGTTTGGGTCCCCTAATCAAAAACCCTGGCTACGCTAAGCACAGAAGTAACATGATTTAGCAGTAAAATGGTTCAAGTTAATTTCTCGGCAGATATACTGAAACGTTTCTTTTTCAAACACATACAAATAGACAAGTAAAAGAGATGTTCCCCATTATTACAATAACACTGCTGAATCCATATATATCACTGCTTTAGTTAAAATAACTAACAAGTATAATGCAGGCTATACTTAGAAACGTAAAAAGAATGCCTGCAATAAACAAGCTATACTTTAAGAGGCCTAATCTCATTTACCAGTACGTCTAGGAACAAATACAAGATATAACTTACAAATAGCATGTTGCGGTAACGTCTTGGCTACAATGCGAGCAATTTTCAAGCTTTTGTGCTCTTCTTCAGAGTATAAATCTGCTTGATATCTCCAAATACATAGTCCAAAGCAAGGGTATCCCAGAATAGTCTCATAACTAACTTAAGCGCAAAATAGCTACGTATTGTTGAGTTAAATTTACTGTACTTCATCTCAACTACAATTTCAAAAAGTAACTAATACATTTGCATTTACCAAGACGCTGAAAAAACTGCAGAAATTACAGAATGCATCTGTAGAACAGGACTGCAAATTAGTAAGTAGTAACTCTGAACTATAGCACAGTTGACTCGTTCTGTAAACTGCGCTTTTCTAATCTACTACTCATCTTAAAATCACGTACATTTTTATAGTCGCAATCTAAACTTGTTACAAGTAAAAGTAACTAAACTTGTTACAACTGCTCAACAACTTACTGCTCACAACCAAACACGTGCTCGTGATTTTGTCAAAGCGCAATGAGCAAAACGAGCAGTTTCGCAATGTTATCGATCATTCAAGCGTCCGATAGTTAATCTAAAAGCGCTGCGTAGCACCACTGTTGTCAGACGAAACGTACGAAAAAGGCAAAGTAAGCGATCCCGATGTTCTAGATATCCCTGACTATGCCTACTAGGGTGCTATGTTATGCCTACAATGTCAGTTGTTTATATTGGCTGAAAACTATACGGTTTGGGGTGTTTGGGGTGTGGGGTGTTTGGGGTGTGGGGTGTTTGGGGTGTAGGGTGTTTGGGGTGTTTAAGGTGTAGGGTGTTTAGGGTGTTTGCAAAATTGGGGCGTCGTCTAATTGCGGCGTCTTTACCTTAGGTCTAACCCTAGCTAGTTGTTTGAAACTTGGTCTTACCTGAGTACCGAACCACCGCAGGTGCCCGACTTCAAGTCTAAAGCTTGAAGAGTACCTGAGTACCGAACTACCGCAGGTGGTTTGTCAAGCCACCGCAGGTGGTTTGCTTCAAGTTCAAAGTAACAGGTTAAAAGTAAATAATCCAAGATCTAGTCTTAACTCTAAGTTTATTGTAATTATAAGAACGGAAGCTTAGTGTTGACCTGAGTACCAAACCACCGCAGGTGCCCGGCTTCAAGTCTAAAGCTTGAAGAGTGTCTTGCTCGAGTACCGAACCACCGCAGGTGGTTTGTCAAATCACCGCAGGTGCCTGGCTTCAAAGTAGCTGGTTAAAAGCGAATAACCCGGTAGTTTCTAAAAAGATTATCTAAATGCTATGAAGTCTATTTTGTACGTTTAAGCTCTGTGTAACTTGAAACGTTTCCTGTAGTTGAATTTCCGCTGCCGTGTCGAAATCGTGACAGCTGTTAATCTATCTAAGGTTTTTAGCTGTGAATCACTACCTTTTTGTTAATTTTTTTCGAATATGGAGCGAGCATGGCGCAATAGAACTTGTGTTTTAAATTCCAACCCAAATAGTAATTACCAACGCAATAGTAGGACTCGCCTGAAAGTCGAATGCAAATAATCTTCAAAGCTACTTGTAGTTTAACGTTTTTTCTAAGTTCGAATCAAAATATCCTTAACATTTCATCTTGCCTAAGATTCAAACCCAGAGCTAAATCTCTTTTGCTTAAAACCCAAGTGTCTTTTTTTACCTTGTCCAAGATTCGAAATTCTCAAAGAGATCTACCTCACACTTTTCCGCTTTAACTCGGTTGGTATTTTAAGTTATCTGATGGTATGCAATCTATGAAAACTGTCTTTTGTTATTTTCCCAAAGACGATACCCAAACCTAGGCGCAAATTTTTCACACAGTTGCTTGAAAAGAGCTTAGTGATCTTTGGCTAGTTTCAAAGTATGTTACAAACATAGGTTATTCTTGAAAATCTCACCAAAACTCACATGCATTTTCATCTTTGACGTACCTGAGGTTTGAACCACTGCAAGGTGTTTTTTCAAAGGAAAATCTAAGGTTCAATAATTCAACGAATGTCTTGTGCAAGAGTCGAACCCAGATATTAAATTATCAACGAGATTAGAGCGTGGTTCACCTGAAACTCAGTTTTCCGAAAAAAAAAAATTTATAGATTACTGGTATTTCAATTTAGGGTTTGACCCGAGTACCAACGAAGTCGCTTTATTTTGGAAATTTTAAAGTTTTATAAACCGCATAGCTTTTATTATATTTAAGACTTCTTTTCAGCAAAAAGTTTATATTGCGTCTGTCTGGAAGGTATAGCTTGCAAGCGAAATATAAAACACAAGGGACGTTACGTGTTTCCTTGACACTTGTATAACGTAAAATTAAATCTACTCGACCGAGATTGAAAGTTTAAATCGCGGCAGAATAACTTGAATTTTACCGGTGTTATTGTACCTTGAAGTGTTGGATTTCACCTCAAAGAAGTAAAGTTGTATTTGACCAAAGTCACCTCATTACATTCGTCCAGCATTTCATCCCAAAATCTATCGAGAATAAAAACTTCCATAATCGCGGACGTGTTCAGTTTACAGGGTTTAATGCATTGCAGATACCTTCAATTTTCACCCCGAACCGTAAATCTTTTTTTACCCAAGATTTAAAACCTACATCACACTAAGCGTTTTTTTATTCGCACTCTTAACTAGTATGTAAATTCACCTGCAGTCACACATTTTTCATATTCTATCATCATGGGTGATTGCTGTGACTCCGTTGCATTACCCGTTAGTTCTACTACCTCAAGCAAAAATCCGAAGTTTCAATGTTTATTCCCCAAAAACAGGCATCTGAAAAAGTACACTGACCGATTGGAAACTTTTACCGAATCGATCAATTGGCCAGGTGCACGAATTAAAGCGACCTGTCGTGAATTTGCTGACGCTGGTTTTTATTACCTCGGTGATCGAGATAGAGTCAAGTGTTTTTACTGCAACGGTGGTTTAAAAAATTGGGAACCGACTGATGACCCTTTTCAGGAACACGCAAAATGGTATCCGTTGTGTGAATACATTTTTAAAAAGAGAGGAGTTGAATTTGTCAAAAACGAAGTTAAAAAATACCGTGATTTGAAACGTCCGATTATAACAAATCCCGCTTCGGTTCAACTCGTTGGTGATTTGATGAAATATCTGAAACCTCAACCAGAACTTTAGACTTCTCCGGCTTTTACTAATTCCAGAAAATTGAAAATGTGGCAATCAATAAACAATGAAATGGATCATGGAGAAAATGTGAGAATTCTGAAAACGCTAGGATTTGGGGAGGCGAAAATCAGACGCATTTTAACTCAAAGATATGAAGAACACGACAATAATTTTTATAACTTTGAAGATTTTCTTCAAGCGTTGTTGGATGCCCCTGAAGATCAACAAATGACTCTGGCAGAAGCAAGAAAAATTGTGGAAGAAGAAGGAAAATGTAAAAGATGCAAGAAAGAAGAAAGAGATGTGGTCTTTAAACCGTGTAAACATTTGGGTGTTTGTTTTCGATGTAGCGAATTTCTCACTCGATGTAACATCTGTGACGTAAAAATCGATAAAAAAGTGAGAGTCTATCGATCATAAATTACACCATCAATACTTAAACACGTTAACTGTCATGACCTATTCGTTCTAAGTTCACTATGATGTTTTAATTGTGAAATTCAGAAAAAAAAAGCAGAAATTCAACAGGAGGTGGTAGTAGACAGCTATTAGCTATGTTTCAAAATGGAAAACCTAACCTCGACGTTGTTTTTTGTATCTTCTCAACAACTACAAATCGCTGGTTATTAAAATGATGAAACTTGACATCTAACTCCCCAAGGTCACAAGCAACTTTTGTGACTGTTTATCCGCTGTGCGAAACCGACGAACAACAACTGGCGTGGCAAAGCGAATGAAACGCTGAAAAAAACGCTACCGAAAATCTAACCGTTTTTTATTCGAAGTTGTGTTTTGTTTGCAGTGTTTTTATTGTAATAAATCAACATTGGTATATTTTTTGTGTTGAACAAGACGAAAAGGCGAGTTTTTTTATTATTTCCATTCACTCGACGAATCCCAAATTTGCGACATAAGTCTATTTTCAAGCGTGCATAATTATAGGTAACTTGCTTCTCACACGTCTGGATTTCAAATAGAGGTTTTTTCGGTAATTATTAAAAACAACACCTTAAGAAAGTACTTCATGCTTTTAATAAAACTATTATTTCAAACAAACAAACAAAAAAAAAAATTGCAAAACTCGGAATCATTTTTCATAAAACTATTCTATGAATACAAGAAAATCATTAAAAATTTACAATGTTGGGTACACTTTTAAGGTGCAGACAGTATTCAAAACAAATAAGCACAACAATGTTGAATATTTTGATCAAATATCATCCTGATACAAACAAGAAAATTAAAATTAATTAACTTTCAGGCAAGAGTTTCGATTACTTACGTTACAATTTTCACTCAAGGCAAAGAAATTACCAGGAAGGAAGAGATTTTCGTTAACTTATTCCTTTGAAAACAATATTACGTTATAAAAAAAAACAAAAAAAACAACAACAAGATTTTAGATATCGAGCGATATTCATTTCAAGGTAAAATTATTGTTTTAAACAAAGAAATCGTAAGACCTCAACTATTTTTCACAAAAAAGTATCTCTGTATAAACAAGATTATTTGAAACTTGTAAGGTTTTAAGTAAGTTTTCGATGTTTAGATAGAATTTTTATTCAAGGCAAAAAAAAAAAATTGTGAGGATTTTGTACTTTTGACCTACTTTTTCTGCGAAATCAAGCCAATGGTTGAAAATTTTACAATATTGGGTAAGTTTTTTAAGGCAAAGCAATTTTCAAGATGAAGAAACGTAAGACTGTTTTTAAATTCCTTTAGGTAAACAAAAAATACTCCAAAAAAAGTTAAAATTTTAAGTAAGTAGCCGATGTTTGAGATAAAATTACTTTCCAAGTCCAAGAAATTGTAAGACCTTGAATGTTTTTTGATCAAACTATTCCTATGTAAACAAGGAACTTAAAAAATTTGAGATTTTAGACAAACGCTTTTGTTTTTTACGCTACCGTTTTCGCTCAAGACAGAGAAATTGTTAGGTTTTAAGATAGTTAATTGAATTGATCCCTATAAATCAATATAACGCAACTACAAAGCCAAAATTTTAGAGAAATATTAATTAAAAGTTATCGAATGATATTCATTATTACGGTGGAATTATTGTTTTAAACAAAGAAAGCGTAACACTTCAATTATTTTTTTAGCTAAACTAACCCTAAACAAGACTAATCAAAAAACTAGTAAGATTTTATTCAATACAAAGAAATTGTATGACTTTGAGATATCTTGAAACAAAATTAACTCTGTGCAAACAAGAAAATCGCTAAAATATTCTAATTAGGAAATTTTTGATTCAAAGTACAAAAAACTACGTTTCAAGTAAATTTATAACCGAAATCACGAAAAGAGGTTTAATTTTGAACGATTTTCCAGAATAATTATAAAAAATAAGGTTTTCAAACAAGAATTTTAATTCAAGCTAAATAAATGTTGAAGATAATTTATAAAATTATCCCCATATTCCAAAAAAGATTTTAGGTAAATTTTCGCTTTCTAAATAAAACTCAAGAAAATGCACGTCTTTCAACGTCTTTGACCAAACAGTTCTCATGAAAACAAAAATACGGTTAAAATTTTTTCTATGTTAGGTAAGTTTTTTAAGTAAAAGTAATAATCAAGATAAAGAAACCCAAGTTCTCGATCAAAGTATTGCAACACAAAGAAAAAAGTTAATAACTAGTTCAAGTTTTGGGTGAGTTTTTCGATTTATTTACGTTCCAAGTTCCATTCAAGTCAACTAATTCGTAAGGTTTTAAGATATTTTGACGAACTTACCCCAATAAAACAAGACCAAGAAATAAAAAAACACAAGTTCTTAGAAAAATTTTGATTAAAAGTTGTCAAATAATATTCGTTTTAAGGTTGAATTGTCGTTTTAATCAAAGAAATTGTACGATTTTGCGATATTTATGCAAAAACATCTTGATACGAACAAGGAAATTGCTAAAACTGGCGTAAATTTTATAACTCGAGACGATAAGACAAGATTTAATGTCGAATGACACCAAAAAAATAGCGAAAGATCTTGTTTTAACTCAAGATAGAGTGTAGTTGAATAAAATTTTACGGTATTTTAGTAAAAAAATCAGCGAAAAACTAAAAAAATTGTTAAAAGTTTAAGATGCTAGGTAAACGTTTTAATTTCAAAGTACAAAAAAGATCGTTTTTACTTAAACTTTCAATTTAAAAAGACGAAATGTAAGATTTTTTACAAAACTATTGCTTCGACAACAAAAAAATTGAGGTTTATTGACTAAAATTAATACACATTCCCTATTTTGGTTAAATTTTATGGCATTTTAGTAAAAAAATCAGTGTAAAACCAAAAAATTGTTAAAAAGTTTAAGATGTTAGGTAAACGTTTTAGTTTCAAAGTAGAAAAAAAAAGATTATTTTTACTGAAATTTTCAATTTAAAATGACAAAGCGTAATATTTTTTACAAAATTATTGCTACGAGAACAAAAAAGTCGAAGTTTATTGACTAAAATTAATAAACATTCCCTATTTTGGTTAAATTTTATGGTATTTTAGTAAAAAAATTAGTGTAAAACTAAAAAATTGTTAAAAAGTTTCAAATGTTAGGTAAACTTTTTTGTGTCAGAATAGAAAAAAGATTATTTTTGCTAAAATTTTCAATTTAAATGATGAAACGTAAAATTTGTAGAAAATTATCGCTACGAAAACCAAAAAGTTAGACTTTTTTGATTAAAAATAATGAACATTATCGTTTTTAGTTAAGTGATTTGCAAGACATTTTAATGGTTTAGAATTTTTTCTACCAAATGTTGGTAAAAATATAAGAGCCTAAGAAAATTGCTTGGTTAAAAAATTGTTAAAAATCACCGTTTCCAAGGAAAAAATTCAGTTTGAAACAAACAAAGCAAAACAATTTAATGTGTTTTTACAACAAGACTTGCATCAAACCACGAAAATCGATGAAAGATTAATATGTTAAACAAGTTTAATGATGTTTATGGTAAAAACTTCATTTAAGACAAGGAATCACACGATTTTAAGATATTTTTGACAAAATTATACTTCACAAATGCAAGAAAGTTAATCAAAGGTTGCGATTTATTAGAATGTTTTTGTTTAAAGTAGAAAAAATAGCTGCTTTTTACGTTAAAATTGTTAATCAAGTCTCAGAAACTTGAATTGAAACAATAACAACAATAATTAACGCTTCAGATTTTGCATATTTGTGTGTCTAACGTCTGAAATATCGATACTTTGAAACTTACAGAAGGATCTACATGTTGCTTTTTAATATCTTTGAACTTCGACTTTGTTTAACAACGCAAAAATCAAATTGGAACCACTCGTTTTTCAGGTTCGTATTAACCAGGCACTCGTCTGCACCTATCTAATCAAACCAATACAGAGCACCTTTTTGGGAGTTTTATTTCCAAGTATTTTATCAGGCTGGTCCACCACAACAGGTATTGACTACTTGATCCAAATGGTAAATAAGCGTAAAGAGACTTTCCCAGGGACACAACGATGCATTATTACTGGTTAGAGAATCGAACACAGTCAGCAGCCTTTCCCAGCGCTCAACCACCGCCTATCGCCACCGCTCTTTTCAGGTCAAAACATATTATAACTGTAGTTTTCTAAGTTTTAAATGCTTGAGATCTAAAATTTGGCAACGTATAATTCGCAATAAAAATCCATTCTCGCATTTCTTCGCATTTTGAGTCGTGTTTAGACAATATTGCTGTCGGACGTGTAAATTTTTTGTGTCGCAACCATAGTCGCGTAATGTTTTTTCCCAAGTCGAAGCTATATGACTGTACTTTTCGAGGCTTTTATGAATTCTTTTACCGCTTTGATTTGTAAGTTTTTTCTTCGAAACATAGGTTTTTAGAATAAGGTTTGTTGTTTGTCTTGCAGATATCAGAATCTAAAGTCTAATATACATTGCTCATAGGATTTCAAAAAATTTGATGCTGTACAACTAAATGTTCAAAACAATTTGTAAACGCTATGTGATAAAGTTTCTTTAGACCCGAACATCTAATCGAACAGCTTTCAAAACGCCCAAGATTTTTTAACGTTTAAGATTACATCGAGTACCAAGAAATTACAGATTTTGTTTACTTTTTCCAAAGTACTGAATTAATAAATTAAACTACAAAATTAATAAATTAAAATTGTTTAACTTAAAATTATTGAAATTAATTTTTTTGAATTGAAAATTGTTAAATGTAATAAATTGTTTAAATTAAAATTATTGAAATTAAATTTTTTGAATTGAAAACTGTTAAAATTAATAAATTAATTAAATTAAAATTATTAAAATTAAATTTTTTGAATTGAAAATTGTTAAAATTAATAAATTGTTTAAATTAAAATTATTGAAATTAATTTTATACACGACTTACGACCTTGTCCCGGACGTTTTTGATCATGACTCAATTAAAAATGTCTCAAAATGACATTTTTTCATCATAACGTTTTTTGTTTTTTTTTCGATCATAAACATTTTTTCAGTACTTTGGAAAAAAGTAAACA